>JPHH03000009.1:600000-906641 GCA_000750105.3 Tolypocladium sp. Sup5 PDA-1
TTTGAGGCGAACGTGGGCCTTGAACGCCACAAAGCTTTGGGGGTAAGTGGCTACATCAAAATCCGTTTGCTTGCCTCGCTCACAACGAAACAGGCGGCCGAAGAAGAGAGTGGCCATATCAACAGGCCATGACAGAGGCCCGAATGCAACTCCACTGCCGTTTGAGTCGACCAAGTCATTCCGCATCTACTCGGAGACGGAATGTCCATCAGAACTCGGAGATCCTAGGCGATATGATCTCAGTATTTTCCCGCTCACTACCACCGGCAGGAGCTCATCTCAAGCCGGTGGTTTTACTCGCGACTCGAGCTTGACAATTCCGCGAAGCATGGGTCAAGCCAACGATACGCGCGCCTCGAGCATGACTGCTGGAGCCGTCCCGACAAAGATGAACCTTGCTTCCGTTGACCTCGGAACCATTGGTTCTGCTGCCTTTGAAGATGATGTAATACATCACACGGCAAACTTTCTGGCCGACACTTGCCTCCAAAATAGTCTTGCCGGCCTCGCCGTCCGGTCCTCAGCCACAATAGAGCCGCAACAAGTCGAGCGGCTGATCGAGCTGTTATTTCTCAGGGACGTATCAGTTTTGTTACTATGTAACCACGATACAGACGAACTGGATTCAATCAGCTTCGCGCACGCCTCCGGAATCGTCATTGAGAATGCGACTATCCTACGGAATGGCGAACGCAGAGACTACTTCCAGGCCAAGCGACTTCGAAGTCTGATGGGGAGGTGCGGCAAGGAGCGAGAGATGAGACCGGAATTCTTCCTCGGCTTTCTGGAGCTTTGGCATCACAGGCCCCATCCTTCTGTGATTCGGCGGGCAGTCAAGCTGGCTGAGCATTTCGGAGCCGTCGTGGAGCACGGCCCAGTAAATCCCAAGATGAGGAGCGAAGCATACTCAAAAGACGCGAGCCGTACACTGAGCGGATTTGAGTATTTGAGACGAGTGGACGTCACCGAGGTGAGTGCAAATGAACCCTTTCCACGCACTCAAGTTAACAACCCGACAGTTGCAAAAATGCTGGACATCCGACTCGAGAAAGGTCTGGGTACCCAACGGCGAACCGGAACCAGACGTCAAACCACTGCCGCTTCAGGACTTCGACTCGGCAATCCCATACGCATCTCACTTCCTACACCACCAGTCACTGCCCTTGGAGCTCAGCATTTTGCGCAACGAGGAGCCGACGCTCTCGTACCCGCCCGACTACGTGGCGCTGGCACCCAAGCGCAAGGACTTTTGGGAGATTTCTGCAGACGGGGTCGCCTTTTCCCATTTCGGCTGCTTCTCACTCGTCGCGGAACCGTCCGCCGAGGATTACGTCGCCGTCGTGGAAACCCAATGCCATCTCAAGGAGCTCCAGATGCTGCATGCCGTGAAAGGCACCGAAACCCATCGACTCCTGGAGGATATTCGGCGTTTGGCTGGACAAAAGGACTGCGGTGATTTGATTCGGGACTTGATCGAGGGTCTTGAGTCGCAGCAAGTCTGTGTCTTCAAGGGACTCGATACCGGGTTTAGAGTCCCCGAAGGAGACGGCTATTTCTGGGGCGTGACCAAGGCTCGAGATGGGCAGACGAAGCTGGCCATCGACATCTTCATCTCGCAAGCAGCGCCAAATGATGCAACTACCGTCTTGCATACCTGGCTGGCACATCATGGCGTGCACCGTTCTGTGCGCCTTGACCTTGAGTCCCGGCTTGAAAAGGTCAATGGACTCGGCGATGGCAGTGGCCTACCACTGAGCATGCGGTCCGCCCTCGAGAGGGCCACTGATGCCGAGAGACTTCAGTTACTCCAGCAGATGCGAGTTTCGCAACTCAACCACCGTTTCAGGGAGCCTATCGTCGCATTCTGCAGGTCATTGCTTATTGACAAAACTTCAAAGCATTCTTGGAACCAGTTCCATGCACGGGGGCTTCTGGATGACTCACTGACACCCGAGGGCATGTTCAGCGCCAGGCTTGAGTACTTTGCACGATGCGGCGCAACTGAACTCCCTTGTGTCGAGAGCCTTGTCGCATTGTATGAGCTCGTGGAAAGGACTATCCACGACGCCCTCTTCATTGGTGACAGGGAGCCTCTCAACGCCTTTACGAATGCTCTTCTCAAGGCGTTCAACCCTGGATCCTCATCGAGCCCAAACGGATACGTGGACGTCAACGCCGATCTCTTCGCCCTGACCTTCTTCAGTATCTTGAGAAAGGCAGCGTTTGAGGAGGTGTACGTCGAGTCCACGGATCGTTGCCCGATATTTCTCGCGTGCCCCGATCAAGCCGCGGTGTTCTCGGAACTCTGGGTCCTTGGGTCTCAGTGCGAAATCTTCTTGGGCCTCCTTCCCTCCGATTTGGGCGAAATCATATACAAACGATACAAGGACTTTCTGGCAGAGCGGCCGCCTGTTGCCGGTGATCGGAAAAACAACGAGATCATGACAATGTACTCGAGTTCCGAGGCACCACCACCTTCCAAGGACACAAAGAGCGGCGAAAAAGATGGCCCACACACTAAAGTGTTGACGACGCAGGAGGTGATGGACCAGTGGAAGAAGCGGTTCACAGAGTTTGGCGCCATGTCAATCTTCTGTCTACCTGCCATCGTGGACGTCCTGCTGCTGACCTTTGTCGGCCGTGGCATGTTCATGACAGCCTACATGGATCCCGATCACCTCCAGGCTGCTGGTTACGCCCTGCTCATCTCCCTCCTGCTGACTGCTGGCATCACCGGCTGGGTCGGCAGCACCGGCTCATACTACCTGGCTCACTACGCATACGACAACATGACATACTTCCATGTCCAACGTCTTTCTGGAGGCTTCGTCCTCACGATTATTGTTGGAGTATGTGGTCTGATCGGGTTCACTGTGGAATACTCGGTTGCTGTGGGCTTCGTCTTTGTCGCCTTTCTCGTCATCATCACCACCTACCTCAACCTGCTGGGTGTCATGGCCACGATGCACCAACGGGGAAGCCCCATCACCTCGGGACGCACGGTTCTCTGGCGAACCATCCCGTTTCTTCTCCTGTCGCCAATCATCTCTTCCTTTATCAACGGCCACGATCTCGAAATCTATCTGCCCGTGACTTGTACAGCCATTCTGCTCCTCTTATATCAGTATCGTCAGCTCTGTCACGAATGGGCTGGCTGGATGAAGAACATACCCGAGATTGCAGACAAGGATGTTCTGGAATGGTACTTGTCCACGCCTGAGTCGCAAGCAAGCGACGAGGATATGGAGGAGAAAACGGACAGCCAGGGCAAAATCGCTCAAGAAGCTCTTCGCACGGCGCTCGCGTCATACACCCGGCGCAGCCGGGAAGCTGTTGACTCTGGACTGATGAGCGATGAGTTTGTCGGCCGCGTGGCCGGAGGCATGCCGTACATTGACTGGCTCTTCAAGAAGACAAACCCTGACGGCAACGTACCGGACCTCTTCAGCAGCGCTTGGTATACCCAGCTTGGCGAGGCCAAGAAACAGCAGCAGCAGATTTCACGCGGACTCAAGGAGCACAACATTATGATGCTCTTTCGCAACGCTCGGTATGATCTGGGGCAGAACCTGGGTCTGTTCCTGGTTGCCCTCATGGATCGATGGGTCAGCATCATCATGGGCGCAAGACAGCCCCACGTCAGCATATATACCGACTCTCGGGCTCGGTACGGCATCTGCTTTTGCATCCTGTACTTTTGCTTCGCGGTCATGCTGTTGGATGTCATCTTGCAGGACTACTGGAGCATTCGCTTCATATTGTCCAAGGAGAAGCTCGTCGACTACCGCCACTCACGAATGGTCGCCAGAGACTGGGAGAGCATGCGGCGCCAAAAGCTCTTCCAGGCACTGGCAAAGCTCTTCAGCCACATCATGTTTGTCTTTGGTGGCACGACCCTCCTTCTTTGGGCGTTTGTGGACAGCCCAGAGACAACGACCCTCTACTACCTCTACATCCTCGGATACACAAGTGTCATCGTCTTTCAGTTCAACCGATGCTTCACCACGAACGTCCGCGTCCACGTCATCATCATCTTCGCCTCCGCCGCCGTCGGATTCATAGTGGGATGTACGCTACATGCCGTTCCTGCGACTGCCGGGTGGCTATACTCTGATGTTCTGGCTCAGAATGTCGCTGCTGTGTCCGCGGCGCTGGGGACCCTTCTCTGGGCGTGGAGAGACTGGACCGCTCCCAACACTGCGGCATCGACAGCTCCCACGGGCACCTACAAACGTGACATTTGGGCCCAGCGCAATCTCAGAGCAGAAAATGACGCCGAGTCAAAGGTCGTGGTCAGGAAGGCCCTAAAGGTCGCCGGCGCCGTCACGAAGCACGACGATGGCTCCGTCATGAGTAAAAAGATTACCCAGCTCCTGCACCGAAGTCTCACGAACCCCAATGGGACCGTCGCACGAACACCGTGGGCAGCCGGGATCATCAGAACAGCCATCGAGAAGTGGGAGGAAGGTCACATCAAGATCACCATTGTCAGCCAAGAGAAGTTCGCTGAGGCTGGCCTGAAGGATATCTGCTCGTTCAGCCAGCTGGATGGCGAAATACTCAAAGTCACAGCTGGTTTCTTGCGAGAGACGGAGCTCCGCTTGCCTTCTTGGAAGTCTCAATTGGCAACAATGGTCGCAGAGTCCCTGCTGTACCATGTGGCCCGGGTGGACGGGATGCTATCGCACTCCCAAGCCGTTCAGGCGGAGCATTTCCTCCATCGCTCCTCGGCCATGTCTAAGCGGATTGAGCTTGAGCTTGCTCTTGCAGACGTCAACAACCTCGCGCGATTTGTCCGGAAGAGTAACTCGGAGCTCATGCGGCATCTTTGCCTGGATGTGAATGTAGACTCCAACTGGGATACCGTCCCCCTGAGTGCAAGAAAAGCCATATTTGCCCGAATCACTGGGCAACAGGTGGCATTCTCTCAGGAGTTTTGCCAATGGCTATCGGACAGCGATATCGACTTGCAGGCCCTCGAGTTCCATCTTCAGCTGACTCTTCACATTTTCCACAAGTCTGACGAACGATACAAGACGGCCATTTACTTTTCTCGCAGCAATAGCCCGGGCGCCGTGGGACCCGTGGCGGAACTGAAACCCGTGCGCATCAACGGCTCCCGCGCACCTGGCAGCCTCCGCGCGTTGGTAAAGTTTCCCCTGGCTTTCGTCAAGTGGGTAGCTCTCATATCCGGGGGAGGGTCGGATATTGAGAGAGAACTCTCGTACTGCCTGCGAAGGGTGTACTTTCGCCGCTCTATTCTTTACGTCACCCTCCTCTTGTGGAAGATGTGCTGGATGATGAAGAACTTTTGGGTTTATACGCTGTTGGTGTATCATCGCCCGGCCCTTGTCAGCATCAAACGACTCGCTCGGAAGGGAGCACGTCGCGTCATCGCGAGGAATTCCATCACCGTGGAATGCCGTCGCAAAACCATTACCGGGTTTGCCGTCAATGGTGATGATGGAACCATGACGCTGGAGGCCTATGACGGAAACCTGCAGGAGCATCCACAAGACAAGGAGCCCATCTTCACCGCAACTTACGACGAGGATTTCCGGCTCACCAGTCGAGTCGACAACCAAGGCAACACTTCGACATATCAATACAATCCTGGTAGTCGGCAGCGGTGGCCCATGTCCAGGGAAGTCGTCGACTCCAGCCGCCGAACAATCAGCTTCTACGACAAACACGGACGCACGATGCACGGCGTCCTGTCTCTAGGTTCAGCAGCGTATGCTTTCTACTATCACTACAAGGCTACCCCGAAGGGGAGCCCTGATCTGCTTCGTGCCGACTTCAAGCCTCTGAACGCGGGCTCCAACGACAGACTATCGGTTTTCTGGGGCGTACCGTTGAGCAACGGGGCAGAGTTCTACAACTGGGCTCCGTCGGAAAAGATACGCCGCATTGTCAGAGTCATCGACGGGAAGACGTTTGTTACAGAGACTGAGTACCACCACCGTCGTGACCCCGTCAGCGTCACGATTCTCGAGGAAGAGAATGATCGCAAAACAGCCATCGCTCAGCCTCCGAAAGTCTTCCCCGAGGAGGACCTACTTCTGATTCGCCCCCGCAATCTCATGTTTGACTCAGACGATGTGCTCATCCACCATGGCCTTCTTCAGGTCAAACGCATGAGGCACGCTGCCAACAAGAAGCGGTCCATCATTCCGCACTGGAGCTCCTTGCCCCTGTGGGGAAAACGAGTCTACCGCCCGGTACCGACCTGGCGCATCCGAACAGAACTGTGGCGCGGTTGGCTGAATGGCACTCTCGATGCCGTCACCGCATGCTGGATAGATGAGCTTGTCCTTCGTGAAGAGCCACTGCTTCGCAAGTATTGGCGTGCGCGAGACACTGGGAATCTCGACGCCGCCAGACTCGCACTGGACGACGGCATCGACCAGATAGTCTCGGCGATCGAACTTGAGACGGAAGTCTCAGAACTCTGCCTCCTTCCCATCAGGACCGCTGACCTGTACGCAATGGGGCTCGGAAAGGACGCCACTCAGGTTACGAATAGACCCCAAGATTGCTACAACGACACCAAGGACCGCATATCGGTCATCGTCAACGACATCGGGTGCTGGCCGGAAGCTCCAGGCGGTGTCTCGAACTGCAGACGAGACTTGGTCAACGGCCACAGCACTATACGAAACCATGTGCTGGCAGAATGCGCCAACGAGTTTGGCATCCCCCGATTCCAGATTGAGAGGAATGTCCAGTCGCTCAAGTTGCTTCCACTATGGGGGCTCGACGGGAAGGATGCGCATCACGGACTCATTGACAACATCCTGCAGTCTCAGGTCGATGACAAGATCCACGACACGGACGTCCAGAGGGATATTGCCGGCGTCTTCGTTCCCCTGTTGAAGGACTTTGTCAAGGGAGCTCGCACAAAGCGCTACTCCCGCGCTGATTTGATCAAGTACACAAACGTCATGCTCTCGATCTCAAAGTACTACGAGCACAAGGACTACAACTGTACTTGGAATTCCAAGGAAGTCGAGGACGCGTGGGCTGAGGCATGGCTGATGCCCTACAACGACCCCAATATCAACGACCCTTCCGATTACTTTGACATCGAGCGCCCCAGCTTCTACGACTTTCGAGAGGCAATGGGAATCTACATGGCTTATTTCTTCATCTTTTCCGTCAAGGTTCCCGAGGAGTGCCCCCGTGTTTTCCAGAGCACGCACCATGGAATCAGCAGCCTGTTCGGCATGATCCTCAAGTACCGCCGAGGCGTGACGTTTGGAATCTGGGATCACGCAATTCTGTGGCGGGAATCCTGTCTCAACATCAGCCCTGCTCAGTGCGAGCTGCCCATCTCGGTGCAGTCGATGTTGCTGTGTGGGATCCGCATGGCGACCCGACTGGCCTACTTCCACGCCGACGTTGTCACGCCGTGCACGTCGCTATTCAACCCGCAAGTCAAACCCCTGGAATTCTCCTCGACGTATTTGCTAACAATGTTTGCAGTATGTGGGAAACCGAACTCGGCAGTGACAGAGGCAAGCTCTGCAACAGAAACCATTTCCGCCGCAAGATTGATCCAATCGTCAACGGCATCAGCAACATGGACTCGTTCACGCCAGTAGACAAAGTGCGCACCGACAAGCCTACAGTGGTCATGTTGTCCAATGTCCAATTCATCAAGGGCATCAAGACGGCCATTCTGGCGGCGGATGTCATCGTCAATCGCTACGGCTTCAAGGATTACAAGCTCATGGTATACGGAGCCAAGGATCGCCAACCGTCCTACGCTCTCGAAATGGACAAGCTCATTGTCAAGTGCAATCTCTCTGACAATGTCATTCTTGCTGGGTTCGGCAAGCCCAAGGAGGTGCTGAAAGACGCTTGGCTCTTCATGAACTCATCTGTATCCGAGGGGCTCCCGCTGGCTATCGGAGAGGCTGCTCTCGCCGGTGTTCCCATTGTTGCCACAGAGGTCGGAGCAACGGCGTTGGTCATGACAGACCCAAACGATTCAGAGCAAAGATACGGAGAGGTTGTGGCGCCAAACGACCCCGTGGCCCTTGCAAGAGCACAACTGAACATACTCTGCATGGTCGGTCCGTGGACCAAATTCACAGACGAAAGCGAAGACGCGGTGCCTCCGTCGCTTCCAGATGAAGTTACCCCAGACGATGTTGAATGGTTGTCTCAGCGGATGCACGAGAGGAGCGACGACCGCCGCAAGCTCGGCCTCCTCTCCCGCGAGGTGGTGCTACACAGCTTCCACGGAAACCGATATCTGCGGGAGCACGAGCAAATGTACTGGATCCAGTGGCACATGGCCAAGATGCGAGCCGACATGGCTCTCATGGGGTCCTCGAAGAACGCCTTCAAGTTCGGATCGTCGGCCCCCCTGAGGTACACGGACGAGGAGCCGAACGAGGATGAAGTTGACGAGGCAACCGAGGAAGCGGAGGCGGCGAAACATGCAGAGGAGGAGGGTCTTTTAAGGGAAACAGTCATGTTGCCAGAAGTGCAACGCGACCTTGAAGCCCAATTCGGGGAAAAGGAGGGCAGGTTTTCACGCATATCGAGGCTACTGCGAGAGCCCAGACGTGATTTTGACTTTGATGCCGGCTCATACATGGCGGACTCTGGAAGGTCGAGTCGATTTAGCAGTTGGCAGGGGTAGCATAACAGCGGCCATGATTTACAAAGGCTGGAGTCTGGCGTTGGGATTTGGGGCCTTGGGCGCCGAGATTCGGTGCAGGGAACAAAGCGAATGCTTCATCACATTTTAATTTGTACTTCTTTATTCGCAGAGATGGAAGATCTCTGTATACATAGAAGACTTTAATCTTCAGTGGTACCCCCGCGCAAGCGCAAGTACCGATACCTATTAAACTCGCTACCTTTGCCGCAATATTCCATACCGCAACTACGCATTTAAGTCTACTAAAAACCTCGCGATACGTACGGGAAAGCTTGCATACTGTTTGTCTTGGTTAAAATAGTTGTATTCAAAAATTTGCGGCGCGCACGGGCTATTATTATGGTCCAAGCTCTCTCTGTAAATAGAGGTTTGATCTCTGCAAATGGCAATCCTCTTTTAGTTTCATCTATTTCGTACATTGACGACTTGGACACACCTGCCGTTGGAGCGTCGCGCCATGTTGGAGGTTTCTACGAAGCTGCTCCTTGTTAACCCGGGGAAGTATCGCATTTGCTTCTAATTTGTAGAGGAAAGCAGCAAAGTGCTTTACGCCGTCGATTTCGAGCCTCGGGTCGCCGCTCATGTGCCGCGATTGCACTAAAAACGTGCTGCTAGGGACGTCTTTTCTCCTGCACCCGTGTATTATTTTTGCCTCGGGGACAAAGTGCAAAAGCCATCACATGGAGGTTACAGGAACTTGCAGCTCCATCCGATATCGACCGCAGCAAGGGGAGCCAAGGAGCGTACGAAGTTGCTGCAGTGGCTTGAGTGGTTGAGTGGGACCCTGCCGCGATGGATGGCGTCTGCCCCACCTCTAGCGTATTACCATCCACTGGGAGGCTGCTGATTCTCACAGTCCTGATTGACCGCCTTGGACGTTGGGTGCCGGTGGTCGTTGGGACTGCGAATTACGTACAAACGCGACCACTTGGACGTCCCGTGACGGCCATGAGCACGCGCTGCCTCCATCGTGAGGCAGGGAGGTGAGAGGCTCTTGTAGCAGAGTAAGTTCGTCTTCACAATGGCGTCGTCGTCTACCCACGGAGTGCTTTGGCGTACTCCGTAGGTGGGCATGAGTGACAGCACACAGGTGGGCCAGGTACCTGACCCTGTGCGAATCGCGCCCAATCCACCGTCACCTTATCAAATGCCGCCCCGCCGTCGAAAACCTTGGTCCGATGCGGCGGTGACTGTTCTGTTTCCTCCTCCAACCCAACATCACCACCGAAAAAGTGCCAATTGACTCGTGATGCCGTCGTCCAGCGGGCTCCCGGCCACCAACGGCGCCGTCCAGGGCTCCAATGGCCACTCGCGGCCGGAGACGCCCACCGGCAGCATGGTCCTGACCGAGTACAGCGTCAACCCGTCGCCGCCATCGGAGGAGAAGCGGGCGCGCATCAGGGAGGTCGTCCCAGAGGACTTTTTGCTGCCCAACGGCTACCCGGATGTGAGTGACTGCGGCTGCGTGTCCATACGACGGAAGCAGAGGCTAACCGCGCATCTTGACGGCAGTACCTGCGAATGATTGCCAGCGCCACGTCCCGCGTCTACGAGGCCTGCAACGTCACCCCCCTGACGCACGCCGTCAACCTCAGCAACCGCCTCGAGTGCAACGTCCTGCTCAAGCGCGAGGACACGCAGCCCGTCTTCAGCTTCAAGCTGCGCGGCGCGTACAACAAGATGGCGCACCTCGACCCCGCGCAGAGCTGGAAGGGCGTCGTCTGCTGCTCCGCCGGCAACCACGCCCAGGGCGTCGCCTACTCGGCCCGCAAGCTCAAGATCCCCGCCACCATCATCATGCCCGAGGGCACCCCCAGCATCAAGCACAAGAACGTCGCGCGCCTCGGCGGCCACGTCGTCCTGCACGGCGCCGACTTTGACGCCGCCAAGGAAGAGTGCGCCCGCCGCGAGAAGCTCGACGGGCTCATCAACATCCCGCCGTTCGACGACCCCTACGTCATTGCCGGCCAGGGCACCATCGGCAACGAGCTGTTCGGCCAGGTCAACATGTCCAAGGTCGAGGCCATCTTCTGCTGCTGCGGCGGCGGCGGGCTCATCGCCGGCATCGGCCTGTACGTCAAGCGGATGGCGCCGCACGTCAAGGTCATCGGCGTCGAGGCCCACGACGCCAACGCCATGGCCCAGTCGCTGCAGAAAGGCGAGCGAGTCGTGCTCAAGGACGTGGGGCTGTTTGCAGATGGCGCGGCCGTCAAGACGCTCGGCGAGGAGACGTTCCGCATCGCCCAGGAGGTGGTGGACGAGGTCGTCGAGGTGTCCACCGACGAGATTTGCGCCGCCATCAAGGACATGTACGACGACACGCGATCCGGCCTGGAGCCGGCGGGGGCCCTGTCCATTGCCGGGCTGAAAAAGTACGTGGCAGAGCGGCCGTCTCATGACTCGAGCCGGACGCTCATCGCCGTCACGTCGGGCGCCAACATGAACTTTGACCGGCTTCGGTTCGTGGCCGAGCGCGCTACGCTGGGCGAGGGCAAGGAGGCGCTGCTCGCCGTGTCCATCCCCGAGCGGCCCGGTGCCTTTGCCAAGCTCATCGACACCATCATGCCCCATGCCGTGACCGAGTTTTCCTACCGGTACGCGACGGGCGAGAGTGCCAACATCATGATTGGCCTGTCGTTGACGGCGCCGGCGAGCCAACGCAACGAGGAGCTGCGGATGCTCATCGAGCGCATCCGCGCCGAGGGCATGAGCTTGACGGACCTGTCGGGCGACGAGCTCGCCAAGAGCCACGTCCGGTACCTCGTCGGCGGGCGCTCCAGCGTGCCCAACGAGAGGCTCTACATGTTTAGCTTCCCCGAGCGGCCGGGCGCGCTGGAGAAGTTCCTGGTGACGCTGCGGCCCAAGTTCAACATCAGCCTGTTCCACTACCGCAACTACGGCGGGGACGTGGCCAAGGTGCTGGCGGGCATCTCGTGCCCTGAGGACGAGGCGGTGGAGCTGTCGCGGTTCCTGCGCGAGGTCGGGTACCCGTACGAGGAGTTGACGAACTCGGAGGTGTATAGGACGTTTCTGTGTTGATGACATGACTGCATGCGGCGGTGATGCTGGTCGGCTGTCGTCGTGACCCGAGATCCCTGCGGGTCGATCCGTGCTTGGCGTTTTGGTTGGGCCGGGAGAATCAGGAGCCGACGATGCCGTCGACGCCTTTGTCGAGACTTTTCTTGACACCTCATTTTGGCTCTAGAAGGGGTTTGGATGCATGATGAGACTAGGATGAAGGTTGTGGTTTGCGTTTACGGGGTGTCTATAACGGCGTGTAGCCGATCTACCTGCCTCGTGTCGGGCCGTCTCATTCGAACCTGAAAGCTTAGTTGCAGCGGTACGTGAAGCACTTGGTATCCACGAGTTTTCAAGATGACCGCCCTGAAACAGGTCGGCTGCGAGGTCGGCGCGATGAAACAGATGCATCGCCTGTTGGGGATCCCTCGAAGGATTCCCGGGTTGCAACGGCGGTGCGACACGAGCGGGGGTGTTCCCGAGATCTCTGGTGCCCGCGCAGGGCAGGGATATGCCCTCGGTCTGGGCCAGGCTGGCCAGGGCCAACAGTCGGCGCGCGAGACGCAACGGCCCACGTTGGGCCCGTGTGGTGTGAGGCCAGGGTGAGAGTTGCAGCAGATCGGGGGATGCGCACGGGCGGTGCGGCATCTCGCTTAGCGATCACACAAGGCAGACAAATAGGGGAAAAAAACTTCCTGGAGCACGGCGCATCTCTGTGAGACGGTGTACGAGGAACGAGATACGTACGAGTAGTCTAAGAGTAGGTTCGTGAGCACACATCTCAGCCCAGGCGCGTAAATGAAGGCTTGGTGGGGGGCGTGATGGTTTGGTTTGGTCCCTGGGGGGGCCAGCGGATCGTTCGGGGCTGATGGCCCTCCATTGTTGGTCCGCGCCAAGTTGAAACGGATTGCTTGCTGGATCTGCTTTGGCCTGCAGTTCCAGTCTAGCCCAGGCACCGGTCTTTTCTTGGACGCAAATGCCCCATTCGAGTCAGACAATAATAGTGCTGGAGTCGTCGCAGCGCGGCTCGCCGTGCGGACGATGCTCCACGGATGACGCGCCCCGGCCGAGGGCGGCAGCGGTGGCCAGTGAGATCGCGCGCCATTTGCGGCAGCCTGACGGGACCAGATCGACGCGGCACATTTGCATCACGGCCCAAGGTAGGACAAGATAGCGCTGCAGCGATGCTTGCTGGAAAGATTTGCGCGGAAATAGTGGAAGCCCAATTTCCACACGGTGGACTGAAAATTCATCGAAGCTTCCTCTTGACGCTGTACCTGCGCATTCGAGGGGCCTTCTACCGAGCTTCCATCGCTGGCGTCCCCACTCGCCGCCCACGGGAAGCACAACCGCCCGCGGGGGAGCCAGCGGGTGCCCCGTGCGCTGCACCGGTCATCTGCGGCAGGCCAGGGTGCTCCCTGGGCGGTACCTAAAGTTCCAGGGGAGGGATCGAGCTTCGGGTTGACGATGAGACAGAATGACGATGGACAGTTGGACACGGTGCGCAGCCCGGGGTGCGTTTTACGAAGGTAGAGCGCGGGAGTGGTCACGAGGGCGGCTGGGTTTTCCTCAGCAGTGTACGGAGTATTCAGGTCCGCCTTGCTTCGTACCCAAGGTAGGTAGGTAAGGTTAGGCAGCCCGCGGTGATGATGGATGAATTGGCTTTCGTCTGGAAACCAAATCGGTCGCAGAGTGACAGCACCAGGCACAATCAGACAAGACGGATGTTATGTTCCCATTCGCAGGAGATATCGGTACTTGGGCCTCCATTCTGGACTATTATTACGAGGGCGCTGCACGCGCATGTACATCCATACCTACATACGGCACCTCCGGAGTCGCCGCCTGCTCGGGTCTCTCGTGCATGCAACGCAATGCAACCGCAACCGCCTCCAGCTCGAACCCACAGGGGCCACAGCGGCTGCGTCCAGCACCTGGTACCCACGGAGTCCCCTCGGAGGCGGGCTTGAGCTACCCCACGTCGAGCTGTCTTTCCTCTCTGGGCCGCCGCTCCCTCCGACCTGCTCCCATCTTCCGGCCATCCATCCATTCACACACTCAGCTTTCCCTCCTCTCGCCTCCGCTCAACGGCCCTTCGTCATCGCACTTTTTGTCTCACAATCTTCGCCCGACATTGAATCCGTGGCCGCTGCATCCACCGCTGCTGCGCTTTGCCTCACCTCGGCTTGCATGTACGTCCTGCGCCGTTGGGCTGTGGCTGTGGCGTAATCGCCATTCTAATCATCCACAGTCGAGGACCAGCACGCGACCGCCTCTCGCGAGAGCATCCGCTGCCGCCCCGAGGCAGCAAACACTCGCCTTTGTCGATTCCTGGGCGCCCTCGCCCATCAACTGCTGCCGTCCCTAGTCGGCCGTCTTATCTCGCGACCTCGACCTTGCGCGCGCAGCCGCCCCTCCCACCCAGAGCTGCCCGTGCTGCGACCAATTTTCGCCCCTTCACCTGCACGCTCGGTCGGACCGTCGAATGCTTGCCTCTGCCCGACCAACAGACGAGTTCTCGTGCCAGACACCTGGGCAGGCGGCCGTGCGCTTGGGGTCCATCCCCGATCCGCTTGGGCAGAGCATGAAACGTCCCCACCGCGTCCACGCCGACCTTGTTGTTGCCACGACTTCGAAACATACAGCGCCGGCCGGAAGTCACGAGAGCTGCTGCTGACGCGCGAGGCGACGATACGGCACGCACGTCGGAGCGACTCGGTCGCAGGCTCGCAGCGGCTGGACCGTAGAAGCCGCAGAAGCCGCGTGCAGCTAATAATAGCGGCGCACCTTTTGCTGGGGGGGCTCATCAGCAGAGATCGTCAGGCCACAAGGGCCTCGCTCATCACCCCCCCGCGCTCCAGAAGCAGATCGTCATGAGGCGCGGGCGCTCATCAAACTCGCCTTCGCCCTACCGGGCGCTGGCTCACCACCAGCAAGCAAACTCGCCTACGGCCATGTCAGACCCGAGCTCGCTCATCCGCTCCTTCGACGTCGACACGAACCCGGCACGGCCGGTGCGTCCGTCTCCGCTGGCGGCCTCGACCATCAGGGACATGCCGCTGGACCTGGTCGAGCGCATACGGTCCTTTCCTTTGTTCCAGTCGGCCCCCGAGGACTTTCTCGTTGCCATCGGCAACCACTTGAAACCCCAGATCCACGGGCCCAATGATCACATTATCACCGAAGGCGACGACGCAAAGGCCATGTACTGGCTCGTACGCGGCGTTGTCGCCGTCACATCACGCGACGGCGAGGCCGTTTACGCCGAGCTCAAGCCTGGCGCCTTTTTCGGCGAGATTGGTGTCCTCATGAACATGCCGCGAACCGCCACCATCGTGGCCCGCGCCAAGTGCCTGCTGCTCGTCCTCAAGAAGGAAGACCTGCAGCTCGTCATGCCCAAGTTTCCGTCCATGGAAAAGGCCATCCTGGAAGAGGCGCAGGAGCGGCTCAACCTGCTCAAGAAGAAGCGCCAAGAAGGCGGCGCCATCCTCAAGTCGCCCAAGGGAGACTTTGCACCACGGGCCGCCGTGCCGGGCGAGGTGTCCAAGGGCGAGAGCGGCGTCATCAAGGATGGGGCCGTGGTCAATCACAAGAAGCGCAAGTCCCCGAGCCCCGGCATCATCGAGGACCCGGCCGCCGGCAGCGCCATAGGAAGCGGCTTTGTCAACATCCGAAAGACGCTCAAGGAGCTGCCCCTGTTTTCGTCACTGCCGCCCGACATCCTTCACTTCTTGGGTCTCAGCGTGCAGCCCAAGACGTATCCGCCATTCACCGACATTGTCCGCCAAGGCAGCCCCGGCAATGAAATATACTTCATCGTGCAGGGCGAGGCCGAGGTGATTCACGAGCAGCCGAAGGAACAATACAAGATGCAAAAAGCCCCCGGGCTGATACAGTCACGGCCGCGGCTCAGGTCGGGCCTGTACTTTGGGGAGGTGGCTAGCCTGGGACTGTCGCCCGGTCGAACGGCTACCGTGAGGTCGATAACAACCGTCGAATGCCTGATGGTCCCGGGCGACGCCCTGGATGAGCTCTGGCGACGGTGTCCACCGGACATCAAGTCCCAGGTGGAACACACGGCCAGGCTGCGCTTCAAGAGCCAGGACGAAGACGTAGACATGGCCGACGCCGACGGAAAGGAAAAGGCCAGGTCGGACCCGCCGTCGCCGGCGACACCGAGCAGAGGCGCTTTACCGAACCTCATCTTTACGACGCCGTCAAAGCTTGCATCCCCCAGCAAGGACGACTCGGATATTATGGAGCCCAAGGACCCGGATCCGTTCCTCAGCGTCAACATGGAGAATCTGAGAAACCGCCGGCGTCATTCACTGGCGCCTCCCACGCCGCAGACGGAGAGCTTGAGCTTGACGCCCGGGAGGCAGAACGGCATGCGCTCGTCCTTGATCGACACGACGCCCATCAGATTCGCGGTGACGCAATCGCCTCCGGGTAGTTCTGACGCACGTGCAAAACGGGCCAAGACGCTGCCTCGGATTCCAGTCTCGCAGGCCAAGCCACCCCTGCCAGACAACATCCTCGTGCGCGTCTTCGGGCACCTCGACGTCGGCGAGCTCATACGGCTACGCATAGTCAGCAGGCACTGGCGGGAGATTCTGACCACGTCCCCCGACATCTGCAACGACGTCGACCTGTCGCACTACAACCGCAGGGTGAGCGACGAGGCCATCATCCGCGTCCTAGCCCCCTTTATCGGCACGCGTGCCGTGACCGTGGACCTAAATAACTGCTTCCACATTACAGACGAGGGATTCTCGACCCTGTGGCGCAATTGCGGCAAGAACGTCAAGCAGTGGAGGATGAAGTCTGTGTGGGACGTATCCGCGAACCAGATACTCGAGATGAGCGAAAACGCAAAGAGCCTGGAGGAGGTGGATTGGAGCAACTGCCGCAAGGTGGGGGATAACCTCCTGGGCCGTGTGGTCGGATGGGTCGTCCCCGCATCTCCCGCGACGACCAAGAAGAGCGTGGTCATTTCTCCCTCGGGAAGCCAGTCGCGCCAGTCAAAGGACAAGAAAGGGACCCAGAAGCAGGAGGAGCCGAAGCAGAGCCCTGCCCCGGGCACGGTATTCGGATGCCCCAAGCTCAAGAAGCTGAACCTCTCCTACTGCAAGCACATAACCGACCGGTCCATGGCCCACCTCGCCGCCCACGCCTCTAACCGCCTGGTATCACTGTCCCTGACCCGGTGCACCTCCATCTCAGACGCCGGGTTCCAGTCGTGGGCGGCGTACAGGTTTGAGAAACTGACGTACCTGTGCCTGGCGGACTGCACCTATCTGTCGGACAATGCCATTGTGGCGCTGGTCAATGCCGCCAAGAACCTGACGCACCTGGACCTGTCGTTTTGCTGCGCGCTGTCCGACACATCCACCGAGGTCGTCGCCCTCGGTCTTCCGCGGCTGCGCGAGCTGAGGCTGGCCTTTTGCGGCAGTGCCGTGAGCGACGGCAGTCTGGAGAGCATCGCGCTGCACCTCAACGAGCTGGAGGGCCTCAGCGTCCGCGGCTGTGTCAGAGTCACAGGCAAGGGCATGGAGAGCATCCTTCGGGGCTGCACGCGGCTCAGGTGGACAGACGTGAGCCAGTGCCGCAACCTGGAGGGGTGGCTCCGCACGGGGAGCCTCGCCCAATGGGGATTCGACGACCGCACGGCCAGGCCCATGCTTCCTACGGGCATGTCGGCCGCGATGCTGGACGAGGGCATCGGCGAGATACCGGTGCCCAAGACGATGAGCGTGGCGATGCTCACGGCGCCGAGCTACCTCCCGCGAGCGAGCCTGGGGTTCCTGGGCCGACGAGCGAGGCAACCGGTGCGGTTCATTGTGGAAAAGGGGCTTCAGGGGCTGAGATGAGGACTGATATGAGGATATCTATTTTGGATACGCGAGGATGGAGTTGAACGGCTTGGACCACTGGGGAAGATGTTGATGCCGGTTATAGTCACTGCTTGGCGTTGGCGTTGGCGTTGTCGGCGAGGGACATCTCACGAGGCGGGCGCCATAGAGAGGGAGGCTTACGAGACATGATACCCGCTCACTGAGTTAATGACGACATGCGAGCCACGATCTTGGACAAGATATTAATAATATGGTTTCTCCAAATGCCGAGCAGCCGTCTTCTCTGCATTCAAATGGAACCCGGGAATCGTGATGTCCGGCACCCCCGGCCAGGAAGCTTCCAGAAGCTTATCACGTGACGCGGACTTAGCTAAGCTCCTGACCCGACCGCACGTCATCCCGTTGCCTTTAGCATATTGCAACGCTCCCCGCAAGGTCTTCCCTTTGTTCCCTCTCACAATCGCATCACAACACAAGACACAACAGCGCATACGGTATCGACATGTCGTTTACGCTCAGCATTCGGCAGGGCCCTGCGCGCCTCGCGCAGCGCCTGCCCGAGCTGACCAAATCCGCCTTTCGAACCCCGGTGCGGAGCTTCCACCAGCCGGCCAAGCCGAGCGCCGGCTTCTTCACCTCGCGCATCACGGCGTCGACGCGCAACGCCTTTTCACGCACCGGCGGCGCGCGGCAGTACAGCCAGGAGGCCGCGGCGCAGCAGACGGCGGCGGGCGGGTCGGGCATGCGGCGGCTGCTGGTCGGGGGCGCCATCTTCGGCGGCACGCTGGTGGCCATCAACGCCGTGTTCAACCGGGAGACGCGCGACGACGGCGGGATGCCGCTGTACGAGCGGGATTACCTGAACAACACGTTTCTGCACACGGGGCTGGGCGTGGGGATCATTGGCTTGACGGCGAGGCAGATGGTGCAGACGGGGTTCGTGTACCGGATCATGGTGACCAATCCGTGGGTCGTTGGCATTGGTGGATTGGCGCTGAGCTTTGCGACCATGATTGGCACGCGGTCGATCAGCCCTGACAAGTAAGTCGCTTGATCCCCGAGAGATCGTAGGCAAGAGAACAGCTGCTGACAGAGACGCAGCTACGTCCCCAAGTACGCCCTCTGGACCGCCTTCAACGCCACGCAAGCCGCCTTCATCGCCCCCCTCCTCGCCTTCGTCCCCGGCCCCCTCCTCGCCCGCGCCGGCCTCTACACCATCGCCATGATGGGCGCCCTCGCCGTCGTCGGCGCAACAGCCAAGCAGGAAAAGTACCTGTACATTGGCGGCCCGCTGCTCGCCGGCGCGGCCATTGTCGCCGTGTCGGGCTTCGCGCCGCTCCTCATCCCCGCGACGGCGGTGCGCACGCTCGCCTTTACCGAGAGCATCTGGCTGTACGGCGGCCTGGCCGTGTTTGGCGGCTTCACGCTCTACGACGTGCAAAAGGTGCTGCACCACGCGCGGCTGGCGCAGGCGGGCGTCATGCGCCGGGACCCCGTCAACGAGAGCATCTCGCTGGAGCTCGATTTCTTAAATCTTTTCGTGCGCATGGTGCAGCTCCTTAATAACCAGAGGAAAAAATAAGGAGCGCCTGGGGCCGTGAGCTGAAGGGGTACGATGGTGGTGGATGATTGTACAGGATTGAAGAGGTGGATATTCTTTAGAGTCAAGAACTCCTCTCATTGAGTTGGACGGTATGGATGCCGTCTTGTATTAAGAAGACATAAAAAAAAGGATAAATTTCATGCTTCCGGCTCTTGACAGACGTTACAGTCCATATGCGCCCATTTGCAAGACTCAGTGGTCGACCAATTGTACCAAGTACGGAGTACTTCGCCCCGTATTCCCCTTCACGCCGCCGCCGCGGCCACCACGGCGGCCACCACACCCACCGGCCTCTCACAACACATCCTCAATCATATTACTTCAGTGGCGGAAAAGGGCGCAAGAAATGGCTAGGGCACTCATATCCGCCGCTATTGCGGTCGAGGTACTCCTGGTGATACTCCTCTGCCGTCCACCATCTGCCTGCGGGAACAATCTCCGTCACGATGTTGCCCCCCCACCACTGCTCGTTCGCCTGTTTCGTCACCTCGCGCGCGACCTTTTCCTGCTCGGCGTCGTGGAAGTAGATGCCAGAGCGGTACTGCGGCCCAGTATCCGGGCCCTGTCTGTTGAGAGTGGTCGAGTCATGCATTCTGTAGAAGAACTCTAGGAGCTGGCGGTAGGAGACGACTGTCGGGTCAAAGATGATTTGCGCGGCCTCGGCGTCTGCTTCACACATTAGCCATAAGCAAGGTGGAAGCCGGGGGGGAGAGAGGGGGGGGGGGGGCGTACGGCCAGTCTTGCCGCCGCACACGGCGCGGTACGACGGGTTATCCAGGTCGCCGCCAATGTATCCGACCTTGGCGTCGATGAGGCCCTTGCCGGAAAAGTGCCGCCGGTAGAGGTGCTCGGTGCCCCAGAAGCATCCCGCCGCGACGGTGCAGCGCTGGGCGCCCTCGGGGATCGCGCCGGGGGCGTGCGAGGCGGAGGAGTCGGGGGCGATGGCGAGGCGCGTGGACTGCGTAAAGGGGCGGACGAGGCGCGCGAGGAAGGGCGGGAGGTGCGAGGCCATCGCGGTGGTGGGTGCCGCGTGCGACGTCGGCAGTTGGGGGTGGAGCTTTTCGAGGTTGGAAATGGGCGATGGGCGAGATGGTGTTATTGAACGTCCTCGGCTGTCTCAAATACGACTTGGAAGCGTACAGCGTCGGGTTGCTCGATGTACAAAGAGGAGATTGGAGGAGGAAGACGGGAATGAATAAATAGAAGAACAGTTGAAACGTCCTGCTCTTGAGGTCTTACCTAAAAAATATCGTGACGTGATCACGTCGCCCCGCCCTATGGCACGCTCCCCCCCATTTCTCGATTCCCGGAATGACAAATCGACTATTATACTCCGTACGGCAGTGCGGATTCCAAGCTGGCGGCGGTGGGGGTGGCTTGGAATCATTGGACCCTGGACCCTGGGCGCATGGAATCCGTCCGACGTCAACCTCAACGACCAGCCGGGCATACAGTCGCGTCACACGTGAGGAATCGTGTAAAGACGTCAGAATATATACGCACATCAATTGCATCTTTGGTCGGCCGAGAGAAATGCGGCTGAGCCAAAAGGGGCAGGGTGATGACACGGCCAAGTCTTGACTGTTGGCGGTGCAAGTTCCAGCCGTACTGGAAGCCCGCCGCGGTCTGACGAGTAGCACCCGGCTTTTCCATTGCAGTCGGCCGGCATGGGAATCACACCTATTGCACTTCTCGGGCCGAAGCTAGAGCGAGATCTAGGTGCTCTCCGTAGATGCTTGGTAGCGTTAGCGGCGGCTGTGGTGTCGCGATGCCTACGGCCGTCTTCGTGGGCTGACTGATCTCGGTCATAGCCGGCTAAAGCTTTTATGCGATGCGATTTAGGTAGCAACTGCAAGCTGCAGCATTCTAGACAATCAACCATGGCCATTACCGATCAAGTGAACGGGCATGTCTTCCAATCAATACTCTGCGCCGAGAGTCCGTCTTACCAAGGCCACAACTGGTGACAGCGACCGCACTAGTGCCTTGCGTAACTGTTTAGGAATACAGAGATTGTCCAGGCTGAT
Source organism: Tolypocladium sp. Sup5 PDA-1 (assembly GCA_000750105.3). Lineage (NCBI taxonomy): Eukaryota > Fungi > Ascomycota > Sordariomycetes > Hypocreales > Ophiocordycipitaceae > Tolypocladium > Tolypocladium sp. Sup5 PDA-1. The sequence goes on from JPHH03000009.1 coordinate 621,178, forward strand.
ACGAAATGTTGCGCCGTGAAGGGCGGACGAGCGACGGCTCCTCGGCGTTGTAATTATTCTGTGGACAGCGCGGGTTGGGTCCTGGAGTCACTTCCTCACCAGCCCATCACTGCGCGTATCAAAGGGATGCCAGCCCTCAATGCTTGATATGAACTGTAACTGAGCTCAAATGACGAATACAGCGTGAAATGGCACGCCCCGCCAACCGTGGAGCGTCTCAATGGCGTGCAGCCTGGAAAATGAGGCACGGGGGTCGCAAACTCGCGCTTCCTCTTCAACAGCATCTTCCAAGCGAAGTCATGTGAGGGCCGCGAGGGCTGTTTCAATTCAATTCACGCTTTTCCCATTCCCGCTTCCCTTTACCTCCTTCAAAAATCGGATTTCGGCTTCTGTCTGCAAGTATTGCCCAACCAACTCATCCCTTTCGCGGTTCGCGCACACTGCCTTTGACTCCTTGCCCACATCCATCTTTGTCACCCAAGCTAAACGCCCATATATCGACGTCGGATTGGTAGCCGAGTGCGAGCTCGGAGTCTAATTCGGGATATTTCCAGAAGGGGCCGACCCAACGACCGGCCGACACTCCCCGCCCGAAAGGCTTGGCATCAAACGGCTTGTCGGCCTGCACACGAAGCTATTATAGTTTCGGGATGCGGCCCGACGAGACGTCTATTCTTCGGTGGATCCTGCACAGTGGGCTGCCATCTGGTCCCGCATGGCGGCTATCGATGTTGGGTGGAATGCTGCGGGAGCGATGTGACGTGGACACGCTTGCTTGCTTGCTTGCTTAATACGACTCATATAGGGCCGTGCCGTAAAGGTCAAAATAAAAGTACAGGACGACAAGGCCCCGTGTGGAGCAGCGATCGGCCCTGTCAAGTTGCCAGCCGATGCCATCACTGCAGTAGTTGGTTCTCTCTGATGTGACGAGTCTGGGTCCACCATCTTCCTCTCGCCGACATACCGCGAGAGAGGGAGGGAGAGGGTGCCGCTCATTCGTTCATTGCCCGTTCACCATCATCGTCAACATCATCATCATCGTCATTGCTAATCTCTCCGCGCCGCCAGCTCCCGCTCCAGCGTCGCCTTCCAGTCCGATAGGGAGCGGTCCTCGTCCTCCCAGTATGCCAGCATCCCAATCACCTTGGCCACGGCCTCGTCCCAGCGCGCAGGCATCGCCGCGCAGCCCACCCTCGCCGCAGCGACCAACGCTAGCGCGCTGCGCGTGCATGCTCGGATCATGAAGAAGCCCCCGTGGTGCCGGTGGTAGAAGCCCGGCTCGTTGGCGCGCACCTGCAGCATGTGCGTGTCGAGCCCCCTTCTCGCGAGCTCCTGCAGCGCGGGCTTCAGCGGGTGCCGGCGGTGGTGCGCGTGGCGGCCGTGGGCGTGGGACAGGGCGGCCATGACAAAGGGCCAGTAGATCATCTCGAAGAGGTTGATGAGGCGCCCGCGCAGCACCGAGCGGCAGATGCCGTCCTCGTCGATGGGCGTGTGGATGGAGAGCTCCGTCGGCAGGCTATCCGACCACTCGCGCGCCTGCGCCTCGTACTCGCGCGTCATGTCGGCGAGCACGTCCAGGAACGTGGCATCGGAGGGGTACCGCTGCCGCAGGGTCAGGACCTCGCTGCACAGCCGGCTCGTCAGGCGCCGCAGCGAAATCTCGGCGAGGTAGAAGAGCCACGAGGCCCGCGACCGCTGCGTCTCGGAGCCCGGGCCGTCGGCGGACTCGGCTGGCGGCACGGGAGGCGCCGGGAAGAAGGGGGGGTACAAAGTCTGACCGTTATGTTGGATGTCAAAGTCGGGGAGACTGAGCTCGCCGCGCAGCTCGCGCTCCGACTTCCACGCGCTCCAGTACACGGCCTGCTCCTGGCTATGTTGGCGGCCAACCTCCACGCCTCCGCCGGGCGACAGCGATGGATTCTGCTGGGCGCGAGTCAGGAAAGGGAAGTGCTGGCATGCCGCCAAGCTCTGCGAGAAGAACCTCCAGCCATAGACTGGCTTGAACACCGTCATCATGTATACTCCAGAGAGGAATAAACACTGTGCGCCGATGATGTCGGACCGCACAAGCAGGATGCCAATGCGCTTCTGGGCCGCGGTGAAGAAGACCTGCGAGTCGGCGTAGGCCTGCGTGCCCAAGCGCGTCTCGGGGCTAGGCCCGAAGGGCGAGGCGAGGCAGCCGAGGGCGCAGACAATGAGGGCCAAGCACGAGGCCCCCGACCAGTCGATGCCATCCAAGAATGCGCGCATCACCATGCGGCGCGCCGAGGCCTCGTCGAGGATGGGGTTCTTGCAGTGGATGTACAAAAAAAAGTTGTCCAGGAGGCGGTAGAGGCGGTGCGACTCCATGTCGACGAGGGCAGCCAAGGAGGACGCAGCGGGCGAGGGGATGGCGTCCGGGGGAGGGCCGTCGACGGGCGATGGATGCTGCTGGAGGTGGTTGAAGACGGGCCATTGTAGGATGTGGTCTATCCTTTGCGGCAGGACGCTGTTGACCAGAGGACCGTCGTCGTTGTTTACCCCTGAGGAGCTGTGAGGATGCTGGCTGCTGCCGCTCAGCCTGCGATCGTCATCGCCAGTCCGCGGGCCGACGTGCTGATACTGCAGAAGCTCGCCAACGACGTAGCCACTGTCGGCACCGTTGGCGACATTCCCCGGCGCCGGCAGAGGCGCCGGCAGCAGGGCGGGCGCCGCCGCCGCAGTCACCGGAGACGCCTCCGGGAGCGACCCCGGCACGCGCAGCAGGCGCTCCAGGTCGTCGAGCCGGTCGAGGATCTTGAGGCTGGCCGGGTCGAAGCTCGACAGGTCGAAGCTGGACTGGACGCAGACGGCGCCGACGCTCAGGCAGTACGAGCAGCTGGGCTTCTTGGAGTCGCACTTGGTCTTCCTCGCGCGGCACACCTGGCAGGCGCGCAGGTTCCGCTGACGCGGGTAGAAGGCCGTGCCGCGCGCCGCCGGGCGCTTGCGGGAACCGGCGCCGGCACTCGCGCTCGCGGCCCGGGCATCATCGTGAGGGGGTCCAGGCCGGTCGAAGATGACGCCGGCCTCTGCCGTCGGCGACGCGGACGGCGCGGAGGACGAGTCGGGGGCCGCCGCGATGGCGCCTGCGGGCCCATCGAGGCGATGATGGTGAGTCTCGTGGCCGCCGTGCTGGTGCGGCGGCGGCGGAGCCATCTCAGATCCCAAGACGCACGGCCTGCGATGGCAGCGGGCGTTGGGTATGGCCGCGAGTGTGACACGGAGAAGCCCTCGGGGAGTGTCGCGTGAAATAGCAACGGTCGTCGTGGGCGCGAGAGCGCGGGGACCCCAAGTACCGACAGTCCCATGTCAGATGACTCGTATTATTCTATGCTCGGCCATAATATCTCACTGCATGTGTCTGGCCCGTCGACGCCAACTGAAGCCATTCGGCTCCATTTGCTCACGATGTTACCCCGTTCCCCCGTCCATTTTCCGTGGTCCATCTCATTCTCGACGCCACGCCCTGCTCTGCCATCCAGTCTTTTTGCCTGGCTCCCTGCCTCTCCTCCCCCCGCACCGCCATCCTCTCCATCCGTCGGGGAGTCTCGGCCTCGGCGCCTTTTCTCCCAGTTTTGTTTGGCCCAATCCCCCACGCGGCTGCTGGCCCTTCCCTGCCGCACGTTTTACCCCGGATCAACGTCCCCTGGGGGACCTCGATTCAGACCGAACGCAACGACCACCCTCGAATCGAGAACACCAGTCGCTGCATGAGGCTGGGATCCCGCGGCGCGAATTGGGGCCCCGGGAGGGTGCCATCGATGTCACGGGCTTCACATATATATATATATATCCTGGGACGGCCTCGCCTGACACAGCGTTGCATCGGGGTCAGTAATCGAGCACGGACGTCATCAATTGACGGAGTCGAGCGTTGAACAATTTGAATTGTCACCTTTGTATTTCAAGTCCAAGGGCTCTTCCGTGTAAGACGCCGATTTGATCACTGCGCCATGGAGAAGCGCGACGAAGCAACCGTCGAGGCCCGCGCCTCGGGCGTCGAGGACGTCAACCTCAAGAACGAGACCATCCGCGTCGACCACCAGCTCGAACACGAGCTCACCGTCCGCGACGTCTTTAAGCGGCACCCGGCCCTCGTCTTCTGGTGCTTTTACTGGTCAATGGCTGCCATGGGCTGGGGCTTTGACGCCCAAATTAACGGCGGCATGCTCGCGGTAAAGGCGTTTCGCCGCGATTTTGGCTTCATCTACAACGGCGAGCCTGTACTTCCAGCTTCTTGGCAGACGGGATTCAATACCATCTCGAGCGTTGGGCAGTTCTTCGGAGGCTTTGCCTGCTCTTGGGTCGCCGACCGTGTCGGGCGAAAAGCAGCGCTTCTGGCGGGCATCATCGTCGCCTCCTGCGGCATCGTCGGCGAAGTATGCTCCACCGCAAATGCCGCCTTTCTCGTCTCCAAGCTCATCCTCGGCTTCGGCCTCGGCTTCCTCCTGACACTCGCGCCTCTCGCAACCTCGGAATGCGCGCCCGTCAGCTTCCGCGGCATCGCCACCGCCGGCGTGCAGTTCAGCCTCTGCACCGGGCAGCTCGTCTCCAACGCCGTCATCAAGGCCTTTGGCCAGTGGGAGAGCAGTTGGGCCTACAAGGGCCCCTTTGCCATACAGCTCTTCTTCTGCGCCTTCCTCCTCGCAGGTTTGCCGTTTGCCCCCGAGACGCCCTGGTACCTCGCCCGCGTGGGCAAACGCGAGGCGGCCAAGCGATCGCTCCGCAGGCTATACGGGACTGGCATCGACATCGACGGCAAGCTCATCACCCTCGAGGCCGCCATTGCCGAGGAGGAGGCCACGCGCTCGCAGCAGGGCTCGCTGCTGCAGTGTTTCCGCGGCACCGACCGCGTCCGCACCGCCATCTCGACGGGCGTCTTTGCCTGCCAGCACTTCGTCGGCATCATCTTCGTCCTGGGATATTCAACCTATTTCTTTCAATTGGCGGGATTGCCGGTTGATAAGAGCTTCGACCTCGGCGTCGGCGTCACGGCGTGCGGTCTCCTCGGCAACTTCTGCAGCTGGTTCATCATCAACAGCCTCGGACGCCGCAGCGTCTTTCTGGCCGGCATGGCGATGGTGACGGCCATCCTGCTGCTCATCGGCGTGCTCGATGTCATCCCCACGGCCGGCGCCAAGTGGGTTCAGGCGAGCCTGACCATTGTCTACGCATTTGTCTACACCGCGTCGCTCGGAGCGATGGCGTTCGCAATCCTAGGCGAAGCCAGCAGCACCTCGCTACGCGCGCCGACCATAGCCCTCGCCACTGCAACGCAAGCCATTGCGGGGACTGTATTCAACTTCGCTATTCCCTACATGGTGAACCCAGACGAAGCCAACCTCAGGGGTAAAGTGGGATATGTGTTTGGAGGGCTTGCCGCCATCGCCAGCGCCTGGAGCTTCTTTTACGTGCCGGAACTCAAGGGCCGCACGTTCGATGAAATTGACCGCATGTTCCAGGCCAAAGTGCCGCCGCGCAATATGGGGTCGTATCAGCTCGAGGCCTATTAGCAGGAAGTCGACTGGAAGTATTCGTTGCCGATGTCCGCCGTCGGGCGTCCGGGTCTCCGGGACCCACCCGGCCGGGACCCACCTACCCGGAGCATCACCTTGCCCACGATGCAGCTAGCCGACCAGTACGTGTGACTACTTCGGTACTTGGATTATTGGAAGAGCATTTGGAAGGAGTTGATGAATTGGTTTGGACACGTAGCGAATAATATTGATGAGTTTGGCGTTGTCGCTACTTTATTCACATCCGTTTCCCACTATGCGTCCGTTGCCTGTGCGCAACACCATCTCCGATTGCAAGTAGGAGTCAAATTGATCAGCCCGAGGAACTCTTCTTAAAAAGCGACATGCGAGCAATACAAAACCTCGCCGTCGGGCGACCCATCCCGAACCCTTAGAGCGCTCACGAGACAGCCCATTGCAACGAGGATGCGGCCCGCCGGGTTCGAGTACAACCTACGTGTTTCTGCTGCTAGGCATTGACAGCAACCGTCGTGACCGCAGCAACTTCTAGTTGATGGCCACCGTCCCGAACTAAGCCGTTTCCACCCTTGCGAAAATTGCTTCAATGATTTCATGATCTGCCGGGCTGCCTCAACGGACGAAGATCAGACGCGTGGCCACGAGGCGGTGGTGAGGCTTGTGTCCCTCGCGATTCACAAAGCCCGGAGTCGTTCATCTCTTGCAGAAACATGTCCGATACTCAAGGAGGCTCATAAGGCCTCATGAGGGTCCATCTCCAGCCGTAGCGGAAACTATGTGCCAAACGGCTTAGCGCGGACATCCTCTGACCGTAACCAACGCGGCGCAGCCATCGCCAGTTCGCCACGCTTGGTTAGTTGGTTGGTTAGGCGATGGGATTTTTGGCTTTCGGCCATGGATATCAGCGCTTCTATTAGTCGTCCACGCTTCGGCGGCCGCAGCGCTACGACTTTGGGAGGACTAGAACCTCTGGAACAATGTCTCAGCCACGCTCATATGCGCTATAAGAAGCACAAGGGTGTACGACGTTTTCGACCATGTTGATGAGCACCAAGGCCCGATACGACGGACATTGGAAAAAGCTGGACGCTGCAACATGCTCCTCTCTTCCATCGTCGTCATGGCTCAAACCGCTTCCGCCGCCACTTCCGCCGCCTTTTATCATCCCGCCGAATGGGAGCACCAGTCGCGCGTTGTCATGGCGTGGCCAAGCCCGCAGAATGACTTCTTTGCCGAGAGCCCGGAAGATCTAAAGCCAGCAACAAAGGACATCTCGACCATCGCCGAGGCTGTGGCGCTGTTCGAGCCGGTCACGCTCCTGGTTGGCACTGATCGGCTCCACGAGGCCGAGAAGCGGTTCAAAAAGAACAAGCAGATCAAGCTGCTCCCCGTCCAGGGATACAAGCTTGATCTCTGGATGAGAGACATGGCTCCGACGTATGTGGTCAACGACGACGACAAGCGCGCTCGCCTCTATGGCGTCGACTACAACTTCAACGGCTGGGGAAAGAAGTACCCCGTTGACGCATGCGTCTCCCTCGCTTCCATGATTCTCGACGATATGAAGACTCCCCGTGTCGCTAGCTCCCTGGTGACCGAAGGCGGCTCCCTTGAGGTTGACGGCGACGGCACCCTTCTCATCACAGAAAGCTCCATCATCAACGACAACCGCAATCCCGGGAAGAGCAAGGAGGACGTCGAGGCCGAGCTTCGACGAACGCTCGGCGTCGAGAAGATCATTTGGATTCCTGGTCGAAAGGGGCTTGAGATTACGGACAGTCACGTTGATGGCCTTGTGCGCTTTGTGGCGCCCGGCAAAGTGCTCCTCAGCAAGCCCAGCGAGCTCGATGACAGTGTCTGGGCCAAAATCTACGACGAAGCCTACGACATCCTGTCCAACTCGACCGACGCCAGGGGCCGCCGCCTGGAAATCGTCGAAATCGTCGAGGCCGATATGTACTCGATTGGCCTCGATCGGCAGTCTCTGAAGGACATTGAAAGCGGCAGGGAGGACTCGCCGGCGTTGAACTACGTCAACTATCTGCTCGTCAACGACGGAGTGATCTTTCCTCAGTTCGGCGACAAGAAGGCGGATGCTGCTGCCCTCAAGGTGATTCGAAACTTGTACAAGAACAGAGAGGTCGAGCCGGTGTACATCGAGGAGCTGCCGATGCTGGGTGGTGGAATTCATTGCTCGACGCAGGAGGTTCCTGTGCCGCGGGACTGAGGACGAATACGCCTCTTAATCCAGTTCAATTGAGGACCTTGTTGATCATAGATGGGGACTCTTGGCTGGCTTTTAACTTTCGGTTGTGTCTTAACATTAAAAGTTATTAAGAGGCGAGTCCTACTATTTTCAAAAGTTGCGGTATACGAACCCGTACCGTACGAAGCACCCTGGGGGGGCTGAACCCCTGTCAGATGGCCTCAGCTTGCTGTAGTGAAATCCTCAGGCATGTAACCGCCTCGACGCGTTCCACGTCCAACAACAACCCTGGAGATCAACAAATTTTTGACAATGCCGCAGGCCCGCAGCCGTCAAGCGTCGCTAATACCCCGAGTTTCGAAAACAATGTTCCGTCGTCCTAAGCACCTGCACCTCTCTAGCGGCATCTTCGAAGAGAACATCACGCGCTACTGCAAAGGCGGCTACCACCCTGTCGGGATTGCAGACCTCTTCGACAACGGCAGGTATCGGGTTGTGAGCAAGGTCGGGTATGGAGTTTACTCTACCGTTTGGCTTGCCTATAACCTCGAGTAAGTCCCGTGCAGAGCTAGTCAAGGGCTTGAATCTAAGCCAAAACCAGGACGAAGGGACACGTTGCATTGAAGGTTCTTACGTCGGATACTTTTGGGCACGACAAAGACAGCTTTGAGCTGGACATCCTCAAGCACATCCGGACCCAGAACAAGCCTCATCCCGGCGAGAGCCATATTCTTGGGCTCCTTGACGAGTTTTCGCACACTGGCCCAAACAGGAATCATGTTGTTCTTGTATTCAAGGCCATGGGCCCGGACATGGCGAAATACAGGCGGCTGTTCCCAAACTTGAGGATCCCACTACCTCTCATGAAGCAAATTTCGAGACAGCTCCTGCTTGCTTTGTCATATCTACACGACACATATCGAGTCATCCACACAGGTCGGTTCGTACCGGCGGCATAGACAAACGTGGCTGGACCAGCCTTCCTGATTGCAACTTGGTACTGACTGTGGCCATAGATATCAAGCCCCAAAACATTCTTGTTGAAACCCCAGCGATCAACAGGATGTTTGAACAAGCGGCTTCGGAAGCATTTCAGTCCAATGGCCCGTCGTTGGAGCCGCCGAATGACTTTTACATGGCATCGACACAGGTTTCGTCAGCCGAAGAGGACATAGCTCGCCCGACCGAGCTTTCTGTTCGACTAGCAGATTTTGGTACATGTAAGACTCTCGACCTGTTGGAAAAGAACGAGTGGACCTAATGCACAGCGTCTAGCAAGTTGGTTCAATGAGCACCTGACAGAGTGGATTCAACCACAGGCACTTCGAGCTCCGGAGGTAGTACTTGGAGCTGGCTGGGACCATAAAGTCGACATCTGGAACTTGGGATTGATAGTGAGTTCTAGTCCCGGATGGTGAGAAACGCCGCTCTCGGCAGATGTGATAACCGTGTTCCCCTACCAGATCTGGGAGCTTGCGGAAGGGCGGCTTCTCTTCGACGGCACGTGGACCGCGAATGCTCCATACACCCCCGAGGCTCACCTGGCACAAATGATGGCTGTCCTTGGCAAACTACCTGAACCACTGGTGGCACGATCCAAGAACCGAGATCAATACTTTGACATTGAAGGTATGGATAGCCGAATGTTGCCCCTCTAGCGCAGTGGATTTCTGCTAATTCCCATAGGCAATCTTCTTAAGCCGTCGTCATTTCCGCCCTGCTCTCTGGAGCAGTTCAGCAAGAACCCTGGCCTCTCAGGCCCGGAAAGGAAGGCATTCCTGGGCTTCATTGCGTCAATGGTACGGCTGAACCCGGACGAGCGTTCTGATGCCAGCAAGTTGCTCGAATCAGAATGGCTGGGATAGCTGAGAACAATTGGCTTGGTGACCCATTCGGTCATGGTCAGGGGCTCATCGATGACTCCGAGGACAGCAAACACGGAAAAGAACAGACAATAGATTGCTTTCGTAGAGTTAATTCACATGTTCATATAAGGCAACCGAAAGATTACTTTATTTCCCGGGAAGCTGGGGCGCTATCCTTCAGGCCGTGCAGAGTCCGTCATGAACCGAAGGCGGGTTCGACGACGCATCACCCCAGTTGTAAGTGCCGAGAAGGCGGCCAATTTCGGTTGATCTATCAGCACGAATATAGTCGTCTAGAAGCTCTTCGGTCAGTAATTGTATGGTAATTCATGGAAAAGGGTATGCAGAGGCTGGTGGACCGCTGTTTACTTACCCCGTGTTGCGAAATACCACCAGTCGTTGGACCGGAAGGCCTTGTCGGTGAGCTGGGAAAGCACATCGTTGAAGCCCTTCCAAGACGTCAGCAATATTCATTCTTAGAGGGCAACCTGTACAAGGCTTACCGTATTTCTCGTATCATAGATCGCATGCTTCGCCCAGGCGACGTACACCTTTGCATGGTCTTTATTCTTGACACCTTCCGGACCTCCTCTTGGTTGTGATGCGGTGCTGTCATCGAACGTATTTTGAATCTGGTCCCACGTCTTTCTCAGATAGCCGGAATGCTCGGATAGATAGATCTCATAAGGCCGCCATTGAGAATCCTCCATGCGCTTCCACACCACAATCACTCTCTCCCAGTCGAAGGGGTGCCCAAACAAACCCTTGGGAGTGAACCCGTCCTTCTGGAAGAACAGGTTGTAGGCGACGCGGACGCTATCCTCGGCGCATCGCTGATACGAGTAGTAGATGGGAAATGACTGCGACGGGTTTCCGATGCCCTTGTCTGGCGTCACACAATCGCAACCAGCGTCGGGCCAGGCACAGAGCTTCGACGAAGGGGTTTGTTGATTGCCATTTTGAGTAGCCGACACCGGAATACACGGCTTCTGGTTCATTGCTTGTCCAAAGAACCACATTGGCTGTGCCTTCATAGCGAGACTGACACCGCCGGCGTTTAGAAGATCGTTCATGTCGGAGTCACTGACGGGCGTGACTGCCATGGCCATAGCGGCCAGGCATGAACCGGCGAGCAGGGACTTGACGATAGAGGGCAGCATTTCTCAGACTTGAGCTTTTCGCAGACTTGAGGGTTTCTCAGACTCGAGCTTTGCAGTGTGTTTGGAGCTGGTCTTCCATGTCGAGACTGGCAGTTGAAGTCCCGACTTAAGTATTCCATGTCACACCGAACGGGGAAATAAGGTAGCCGACGGCTTCGGGCCGGTGTGGGGCCGCGCCGCTGGGCAACCTTGTTGGCGGCAACTCTCCTGTCGCTCTCGGTGCTTCCACCGAGCAAGCGTGTCGGGCACAGCGCCGGCGCTTCAGAAGTTGGACTGTGTGTGCGCCAAGATCATGCCATGCTTCCTTCGCCATATTGATGGTTACATGAATTCACCTGATGGGTAGCATTGCGCCTGGATCTGCCGCACTAATCAGGCCAAACGTGTGGCACCGATTGGTGGAGGAGCGCACATCCTTCTGACGGCTTACTGTTCCCACCTCGACGGCATCCGGACTCCCCCGCTGCCCAGTATTTGAGCGCCGAACTGCCGGTGTCGGTGGCGACGATCACCAGAAGGTAGCGGGTCGGACTCTACTCCGTACAGAAGGATCTGATCCACTTGAGTGCCATTCTGAACATCATGCTCGGTGTCCCGACTGGGCATCACTCTTGCCCTCGACTTTCGGTGACTCTGACCTAAGAAAAGCCACAGTTCAACAGCGCGACCGGTAGAAGTTAGAATGTCCGTCGCTTAGCGGATCGCACCGAGGGTCCACCACCCCGCGCCGGTTCTTCAACGGCCGTTCGCTCGGCCCAAAGCTCCTTGGCTTCCCTGCAGGTGTGGAAGTGATCCAGGAATCCCTGTCTGGAATGGACCATATCCCGCCGATCATAGAGCCGCAAGTCTCCGTGCGATGCTTCTACTGCCACCTGGCAGCCTTTGCAGCTCAAACCATGTTCACTTTCATTCGTCACCGGGTCGAAATATGGCAGAGCCGTGCAAGCCATAAACCTCCAGCATGCGTCTAGGCACTCCTTCGGCTCTATGACGTGAACACTTCGAGAGACATTTGGTTATTGAGCCAGCGTTCATTAAATTGAGCATCCCCCTACATGTACGTTCCCTACGAGTACGTTTCTGAAGACCATTCCTTCGGCCCTTAGTGCCCAGGGCATCCGAGGATTCCCGTTATGAGCAGCCACCAGCAACCGTCAGCCCGCAGCTTCCCTTGTAGGTACATAACTGAGGTACCTTGGCAGTTGCAGGCAGTAGTCTTGTATCAAGGTACCTTGCTTCCTGTTCGGGGCAGTTGGGGCAGAGCAGTCATTGGGAAGGGGCAGACATGTGCCACCCGCCAACCCACCATGGAAGAATCTTCGCTGACGGCTTGACTCTCCGCAAAATACGCATCTCCTCTCCCTACGCTCACGATCAGAGCCATTGACAACCCTTTCTTTCGATCATTTACTCCAGACCAGCGGACGAAATGGCCGGGAAGACAGCTCCTCGAAGCGCGGCCTTGGCTGTACCACTTCTTGTGGCGGCAATACCAATACGATATACGCCATACCTCCCGGGAAAGCCGCGTTCGCTACTTTTGAATCGCGAGCAGTGTCGCCGAATCGGGCATCTTGCCAGACATACCCGCGACCAGACTTACCCGCGACGTTCCGCTGGACCCCAACGGGCAACTCTCTCGCGCCGGCATTGTCCTGTTCGGCCGCTGTCGACTTTCCTCCCGTGAGTACAGCCCTACAAATTTACAATTTCTTGGCGACGTAGATTCGCTAGACAAGTCGTTACCCTCTAATGTCCCGCCCCTACTTCTGTGCGGTAGCATAGCACTTTGCTAACCTCGCTGATAGAATAAACTACTGTCACCACCAACGACGATAGCAACAATAACAACACTACCACCACCACACAACTCCCACCCAAGTACCTCATCGAGTCAAAGTCGGTTAAGCATTCCGAAAACCTGTCAGACACCGTTACAATGCCCGGCTAGACCGACAATAAGTCTGGAGGTGCCGCTGAAGCCGCCGTGAGAGCGCCACGACACTCTCTCTTGTATTCTCAGGAGAGGTGCTGATGGTCGATTCAGGAAGGAAGACGTCCGGCAACGTAAACCGGACGTCTCCCTGCAGAACCGGTTGACCGAGAGCAAGAGCAATGGCGCGTGGGCTCCGCCCGGCATCGGCAATACCGGAACCGGGAACGATCAAAACAAGAGCAGTGGTGCGGCCAAAGGCCAGCCGCCGCGCCCCCGTTGTCGTCTTGTGGAGGCAATAGCAACTTCTACTCTGGTAGTGTGTTGGGGACTGACACGTATCTCGAGGGAGACAGGCAAGCAGAGATAGACAGTCGGGTAGAACCCCTTTTAATAGGGGCTCGAGCCGCCCACCCCCTTAGCTCAGATAATCCCATTCTTTTCGCTTTCTTTATATCACAATGCGATTTTTCTCAACCGTCTCTGGCATTGACTTACGCTGATGCGTTCAATTCTTCCTGCTTGTGCAGGGAGTGTCCTCAAGCAGAGCACCACAGTGTACGTCAATGTGAGAAGCAGATTTGAGGGGCAGCCTGTACCTCATGACCGAAAGAAGTATTGACTCAATGGCATCTTCACAGATAGTTGCCAAAGACGCAGAGAACGTGATATCGTGTTGTTTATACTCTGTTTATCCATCCATCGTCGTCGTGGGATCAATATCTTGATTGGAAACCCGACGCCCTCCCGTTAGAGCCGCAAGCGACAACATCGCGCAAATCTGCGACGTAATTTCAGTCCACAGGCAATGTACCTAAATATGCCTCATGAGTGTCTCGAGTCGTGGCGTCTGCATCGCACTTTTGGGGTTCGATCCACGACGTGTTCTATTTTAACAACGACCCTCCGCTCAAAGCTTCAGGCTGGCCATGCACGCACTTCGGTGTGACTGGGGATGCTCCTTTATCTGAACTGAAGGTGGTGTCTTCTCATCTCTCCAAGTCTCGATGTACTGGAGTACTTGTCTTCAACCGCCCTCACCGCAGGAGCCGCCCGTACCTGCTCCCGTCCAGATACCTGGCCCCTCCAAGCGGTGTACCTTTATTAACCAAAACAACTCCTGTCTTTTTCAATAGACCGGCGATGGCTTACCTTAGTGGTTAAGCAAGAGATCTCATTTACCTGCAAAGGTGCAAGCGGTAGTCCCTCCAACGAGTGTTTCCGTTGGGAACCACGAGAAGACGTTCCGTGTGTTAGAAAGGGAGCTTGATAAAGAATGATTGATGCCCGCCGGTCATTTTTTGCCTCCTTGAGTCCTTGCGCAAATTTATTTTTTTCTTGGCCCTGCGAGCAGAAGTCTTAATGTGTACGGAGGACGCAAGATGAGCTGCGAGTCTGCCACCCACAAGCATCCGGGCGACTACCGAGAGCGTCGATAGCCTGGTGCGGCGGCTGGCGGCAGTTGGTGCAGGGGTCGCCTCGTCGGTGAGAGTTGATGGTCTTGGCATCGAAGCCACAGGAGACCTAGAGCAATTCAGGTATTCAAGCGCAAAGACTCTTGCTACCAGTGCGGGAAGCCTGCTGTTCCGAGCGAGACCAACAGGGCAGGTCACCCATGCTGCACGCCACGGAGTCTTCCGTTTGTCACTCCTCCTCCATTTGTTGGACGCCCAACACCAGTGACATCACCAATCTCCTGTCAGAAATTCCTCCGACCAACTCCTGCGGCTAGCCGCTCACACGGACGATCGAGGACGGTGCTGAACGAACGGACCCAGATGCTTCGAACCTGGACGTTGAGGCCTGCGCGTGTGGTCCGCTGCGGCCAACCCGTAAGTACCAGGTACCCAAGGCCCCGAGCAAAGTGCGCGCCTGGAATGGTACCCAGGTACTTCAGAAGTTCAGACTCCATGGCTTGCCGTCGGCCCGCCGGCCCCGCATCATCATCGACACGCACCCATCGTCTTTTCAACCCCCCGTCGTCCCGCACCGTAGGTGATCTCTAATCTACCTGATGCCATCGCGTCGCACCACGCTCAGCCAGCATGTCGTCGGTCAAGGCGACCAAGAAGAGCGCCTTTTCGTGTGAGCCGTGTCGCAGGCGCAAGGTGAGTACTGCGCGCGGCACTGACTGCCAATTCGGCCACTCCATTTCAAGGTCGAATGCTCACCCATCTCCCCGTCTCGCAGGTCAAGTGTGGTGGTGAGCAGCCAGTCTGCCAGCGCTGCTTAGCTCGCAATGATGATTGCATCTACAAGCTGTGCGGCGTCCCCCTCGCACCGCTCCACCCCGTGCTCGGGCGCTGACCGAAGCCACCCTGCAGGAACCCGACGTTGTCGTACACGCAGCGCCTCGAGGAGCGAATCAAGGAGCTCGAGGACCAGCTCGCCAACGCCGCCAAGTCGCCCACCTCCGCACCGGCCTCGTCGCACTCGAGCCCTCCCACGGCCAATGCCCACGATGGCCCGTCACAGGGCCGCCCGAACGCCGATGAGCAGGGCATCTCGCGGAGCTTCCGCGGCCTCAAGGTCGACGACAAGGGCGGCATCACCTACCACGGCACCACGAGCTTCTTCAACCTCCCCAGCGACCGTTTGCCGGCCGGCTCCGAATACCTCGCCCCGACCGACACCGACGTCCAGCGGAGGGAGCGCCTGGTCAACAATGCCTGGCAGCAGCGGGCGCTGGAGAACCTGTCCGACATTCCTGTGCGTATGGCCGGCGGGTGCGTTGGGGGCCGGATCAGAATCCAGCGGCTGACGGCGTGCTAGGAACCGTTCCAATACTTGCTCAACGTGCATTGGTGTTGGATCCAACCCATGTTCAACTTTATATACCGACCAGCCTTTACGCGTGCGTTCTCCTCACAACAGGGTTGTCGGATTGGGCTGACCTCTGGTGCAGGTGACATGCAGTCTCTAGGGTCCTACTACTCGCACACGCTCCTCAACGCCGTCATTTCGCACTCGATACGATGGGGCCAGAGCGACCCGGCGACCAAGAGGCTGCTCGATGAATCTTACGACGGAGGCGCTGTCTTTGCCAAACACGCCCGGGGCATGCTCTTCGACGAGCTCAGCAGAGGAGTGTGTACCGTGCCCACGATTCAAACACTTCTCCTGCTCAGCGCCCAGGAATGTAGCCTCGGAAATGCGACGCAAGCCTGGACATACAGCGGGATTGCGTTCAGATCGATCGATCACCTGGGCATCTGCGTCGACGCCCAGCGCTATCCCGGCTCTGTTCCCCTGACGGACGAGGAGCTCGAGATCCGGCACCGCATCTTCTGGAGCTGCTACTTCTGGGACAAACTAATCAGCCTGTACCTCGGCCGCTCCCCTTCGTTGCGGCAATCGCGTATTTCGCCGCCTCAGGTCATGTTTGACGACTCGGCCGAGGACGACATTTGGGTCCCATTCGGAGCGCAGCAGGTCGGGGTGACTTGGAAATACCCCCCTACCACGGCCCACTCCGCCTCGTGCTTCATGAGCATGTGCCGCCTGTCGGTCATCTTCAACGAGATCCTGATTCACATGTACGATCCTCTGGCACAAAACACGGATGCAGAGGTGCAAGAGTGTCTCAGGACGCAAGAGCCGGCGTTCCAGGAGTGGTGGCATCTGCTGCCACCTCACCTGAAAATTGACCCCGTCGCGTTGCCAGCCCTCGCACCGCCCTCGCACATTGTCACATTAAAGTGTGTACGATCCCTTGGGACACTATGGGACAATGACTGACGTGGATTTTTAGCTGCCTCTACCACACGTTCAAGATTCTCCTCTACCGGCCGATGCTTACCGGCCGGGGGAAGCGCGACGATGGCGGCATGTCTCCCTTCAAGCATTACCTCGTTGAATGCGTCACGTCTGCGACTGCCATCATCACAATCTTCGATCTCTTCTGCAGGACGTTTACGATGAACTACTGCGTCTTGTCGCTAGCGTACAGCGTCTACATTGCCGCCTCGATATTCCTGCTGCAGGTTCAGGCCAACCCTGATGAGCAGCAAGCCATGCGGAAGCTCAACTATTGCATCCAGTGCCTGGACCAGGTTAAAAACATCAGTCCAGGTGAGTAATCGCAGTGCTGGAAGCGAGATTCACATCACTAACCTCTTCCAGTCATCAACAGCGCCTTGAACCTCCTCACCAAGGAACTGGCGGCGGTGGGCATGGGACTGGAGATTCCCAACCCGCGCCAGTCGCAACCACCGCCCACACCGAGAGCTGACATCCCGATGTCTGGCCCGATGTACCACAACTCTGCCGAGTCCCGCCAGATGCCTCTTCCCTCGCATCCATTGTTTCAGCCTGCGCTGAATAACAACTTTGGTCCCGACTCCATGCACGTGCACCCGGGTGTCTTTGAGACCATGTCCACTCTGGAACCCCTTAGTGTGAGGGTCGGGGCAATTCACCACGAGTCCGAAAACCACCAGTCGCCGTTTGGGTGAGAGATTGGGATCTTGGCCATGGATGCTGGGGCATTGGCTTCACTCCTTATTCCCCACACCACCACCACATATCTCGAATCGCCCAGTCCGCCCAACACGTCTCGGGAGTTCTCACACAGCTTGTGAGATGCTGGAGACGGAATCGTATACGGCTTACACCGTCCATACGGCGGCAGCGATCCCGCAAGCCATATGTAATGGCTTCTGGGACCCAGTCGCAATTCTGGGCGTTCTTGCGATGGAAGCGAAGCATTGTAGGCAAGGGAATGGGTCCCAAAGCGCATCCTCTCGCTCTGATATGATACAGAAGATGACCCCCATCAGGCACAGCATGGAGCTGACGCATGGCTGTGGGGAAGACCTTGGCGCCTGGGCTTTCAGAGGGTCAGGTCTTCAGGCAGAATTGCATGCATGGGTAGCCCGTAGATCCGGGGAACTCGGCGGTAGGGCTGAGACCCGCTCTCACTGTCTGGGGCAGTGTCAAGAAGATGCGGGTGTCTGCAGTATACGGAGTACGGATAACAGGCCTCGGTCTTGGCAGCAGACCACAAGGTGGTGGAGAGCGGCATCTAGACAAGCCGACGTTGACATGGCTTGTCTGGAGCCATTGTGCATCATATCAGCTGCCAGAAAATCTAGTTATCCGCCAATTAATAGGCAAAATCTACTACTTACTCGCATCGTCGCTGCCGCCTTGGTCAATTCGCGACAGTCAATTCTCTTTCACCGGCGGTGCAACCAGGGAGACGGCACTGTCTTGCTACCTAGGCCGAAGCAGCGACAGCACCGCGCGAGCTAATCCCGCCGCTTCCACTACTTTTTCGATTCTCGACATTCTGAACCCGCGGCATCTGGGCCGGAAGTTGGCCGAATGCTCCCCAAGCTCGTGTTTAACAACAGCGACGGGGCCGGGGTTCGCGACCCGGGGGTCTGGGAACGGATTGTTCGGTTCGATGCTCGAGGGCTGGTTCGGCCAACTTCCGCGCGGTGAGTGGAGGGATGTCTCTGGTCCTGGGGCCCCAAGGACGCAACCGTGCATAACGGGCCACGCGGGCAAAACGTGGGCGGTGGTTGTCGCGCTGCCCGGGATGCAGCATCACGACAAGCCAAAGGATGGCCGTGTCTGGAAAGACTCGTCGGTCGTCGAGCATAGCCACACGAGGTTTCCAGCCGTTAGGGCTTGCTCGGGCTGTGCGCCCCTTTCCCCCTCGGGCTAAGCCGGCCGCTGGCCACGCGCGTGGGAACGGAAGGAGGTGTGCCCCACGCAAAGTCTTCAACCCTCCTCCCCACCCCATCCTCCTGCATCGCAAGCACGGAGACTAGACGGACCACGGTCATCAGATCGGATGGCAGAGTGACAGCTCCATCGATCCCACACTAACCAGCGATCCGGCTCGCCTCCGCGCATCGCCAGTCGACGGGGCTCTGGCGTCTGGGGTCTGGAAATCCATGCTGGCAGGGTCTCACTGTCTCGTCGCAACGATGCTCCCCAAGCTGAACCCCTACTATGCGCTGTCCGTCGTCACGATAGCTAGTGGCTCCATCCCGAAAGGTGAGACACGCCGATGCATCTCCAAACCTTTTTTGGTCTTTCTCGTTTCTGACTGTCATCGCGCGCAGGCTACGACGAGGGCGGCTTCGCTGCGGCCTCAGGGCTGGTGTCCTTCTTGAGCGATTATAATCTGGTCAAGGGGCGATGGACGGGATCACCCTCCGAGCTCGCCAATCGCCGCGCCGTCATCACCTCGCTCGGCGTGTTGGGCGCGGCGATTGGCGCCGGCATGGCCATTGCCGTCACGGACCGCATTGGCCGCTTGCGCACCTGGCAGCTCTTCACCCTGCTGTGGATGACGGGCTTCTTCACCACCACCTTCTCCTCGGGCATCGTGGGCCTCCTCATGTTCTCGCGCATATGGGGGGGCGTTGGCGCTGGGGGGTTGACGGTGGTGGCGCCGCTCTACCTGTCCGAGATTGCGCGGGCAAAGTCAAGGGGCATGATTGTTTCTGTTTACATGGTAATCTTGCTGTCGTTTCTCATGCTGGGTAAGGCGAGGCGCTCTCTCCAAACCAGTTCCCGCTGACCCCTGTTGAACAGGCTTCTTCGTCAACTATGCCGCCCTCAGGACCATGCCGCCCTCCCGGGAGCAGTATCGCCTCGTGCTGGGCGTCCCCCAAATCCCCGTCGGCCTCTCGCTCATCGCCTCCTTCTTCCTCAGCGACACCCCCCGCTGGCTTGCGTCCAAGAATCGCTCGGAAGAGGCCCTCGCCGTCCTGGCCAAGCTCCGCAACAGCACCGCGGATGACCCCGACGTCATCAAGGAGTTTAATGGGATCCAGACGGAGATTGAGGAAAAGCACCAGGCACTGGCAAACACGTCGACCTGGACCATCATCAAGGAGGTGGCCACCGTCTCGACCTACCGCAAGCGTTTCCTCCTCGGGCTTGCCATGCAGACGTTCGCCCAGTGGAGCGGCGGCAACGGCATCACCTACTACATCCCCGAGATCTTCCAGTTGGCTGGCATCTCCAGCAGCAAGGGTTCGCTCATCAACGCGGGTGGCTATGGTGCCGTCAAGCTCGTCTTCACAATGATCTTCACCTGGGGGCTCATCGACTACTTTGGCAGGAGGCGCTGCTTCATGACCGGCCTGGCTCTCCAATGCGTGACCCACATTTACATGGCCGTGTACATGGCGATCTGGAAGGGGTCCAAGAACGGGGCGGCCTCGGACGCGGCGGTGGCCTCTATATTCATCTATGCCGTCGGCTGGTCCATTGGCCTCTGCACCGTGCAGTACCTCTACGGGACAGAGATCATGCCTACTCGGGTTAGGAGTGTCTCGTATGCGACAAATATGATGGTCCACTGGTTGTTCCAGTTCGCCGTCGTGCGCGTAACGCCGCCCATGTTCCAGGCCCTCAATGTCTGGGGTGCGTACGTGTTTTGGGCCTGCATTTGTGCCGTCGGGCTGGTTGTTTTGGGCGTTTGGGCGCCGGAGACCAAGGGGGTGCCGATGGAGAGGATGGAGGAGCTCTTCTCGGGGCCGTGGTACATGGGATGGCGGGCCAAGGTAGATCTGGACAGCGACAGCGACTCGTTGCGGAGCTCGAGGGAAGGGGTGCATCACAGTCGAGAGACAGAAAAGCCAATGGCATACTGACATGAGCCGTTGATACAAGAGTGTCTGGTTTTAATAGAATAGTCCTTTGCGAAGCACATGTACCCGTACTCTCTTGCCAAGCCGGGACATTCCCGATATGCCACCAGGTTTTCTTGGCCGTTATCGTATCCCTCCGAGAGCAGAGGCAGCCCGCGATCCTTGGGTAGCAGGCCGTTCTGCCCGGTCGTCACCCCGCGATGG
This sequence comes from Tolypocladium sp. Sup5 PDA-1, assembly GCA_000750105.3. Classification (NCBI taxonomy): domain Eukaryota; kingdom Fungi; phylum Ascomycota; class Sordariomycetes; order Hypocreales; family Ophiocordycipitaceae; genus Tolypocladium; species Tolypocladium sp. Sup5 PDA-1. The sequence goes on from JPHH03000009.1 coordinate 641,672, forward strand.
CCCCGAGACTAGATCAGCTTCTGGATTCCGCCATGTTCGCGATTGCCAAGCGCGCAGAGTTACCACAGAGCATGCGGTGGCAGTGGAAAATGGGACGGAACTGGAACCCCGTTCTTCTCAACATGGGGAACTTCCATAGCTCCATGACATCGTTGTGAATCCAGCATGTTCTGTAATCTGTAGTCAACTCATAAAGAGTATGCCGACCCTCTTTAACCACACTGGCTTGTTTAAATACTTTGGCTCCTTAGATTACATTAGGTCACGGCGACGATGGCTACCATTATATGAGGACCCCCCCTAGATAGAGTCTACTCAGATAGCACGGCGTCAAGATATACAGGCTGAGCACGACGTCACACTACTGTCGATGAAAAGTGGAGCAAAAGTGGAGCAATGTTCTACGGACTTATTCCGTAACCCAGTCCCAAACGCTACCGAACTGAGCGGTCATCCCCGACAGCCAACTGTCCCCCTCGAAGTGGCGGACTGGCGCGGGGATGGCTCGGCGGCGATTGGCGCCACTGGCGCGGGCAGGGGCGCGAGCGCAGGCTCAGGCGCAGGGGCGGGGGTTTCCTCGGCCTTGGTGGCCGGAGCCACGGCATCGTCGTCGCCGGCGAATCTGGCCAGTCAACGCTCGGCGGGATGACCCGGAACTTTAAAGCAGTCTCATAAAGAAGCAAAGCTAGAAGCTGCTGCTCACCCACTTGCGTGGTCTCTCAATTGCAGCTTCTGTACAGCTTCGCTTATGGAGTCCGTGGGAGTAAGCTTCGTGGATCTTTCCACGGGGCTGGTGGGCTTGTCCGTTCTTGACCGTAACAAACCCGAGGAGTGTAAGACGGCAGGGGCACAGCCAAAAGTGGTTCCAGCGAATGCTTTTCTCGGGATTGGGGATGGAAACTGGAGCCAGATGGTACGGAGGGCGTATTACCTGCGGAGTAACCCAGTAGTCACCGCTGGGTCGGACGTAACCAGCAGGGGCGTAGCCAAAAGTGGTTCTAGCGAATGCGTTTCTCGAAGCCTGGGTAGTTTGATATAAGGTCGGGCCTTGGGTTCGGCCATGAGGAAGAGGATGGGGTTGGGGTGCCTAAAAGGTCGTGCCCATGTAATCGTGGTATCGGCGGCGGAGACGAGAACCGAGAACCTCCAGTATAGCAAAGTAGCTCCGACTCAAAGCAAGAGAGAAAAGGTATAGGTACAAGGTAGGTAGCAACGGCAAGGGCAACGTCACCGACTGGCCCCTCGACGACGGCTCCCTCAAGCTCAAGCTGCACCACCCCTGGACCTACATCTTCGTCAACCTTGGCGTCGGCGGCACACCACCAACTTTAACCTCTCCCTCACCCCCGAGTTCTGGAACGCCACTGGGGCCTGTCTGGGCTCTTGCGCAGCCCTTGCGGTCCTGGCTCTCTGCCGCCGTGTAGAGGGAGAGGTGGTGAGGGTTGATGCACGCGGCGTCGACGCCCTTGCCGGGGTTGTGACTCGTATCTGCCGCGGCTGCATCTGTGGGAGCAGCGGAGAGTTACCACTGCCGGCCCCAGATCGTCTTGAACTACTAACGCATATGTTGGATACTTCCAGTCGTGTGAACTGTGAATCCCCGACTACGAACAAGATCCTCCCAGTCGATGCCAAGTACAAGGCTGCTGAAACCGACCCTTGCTTCTAGCACGAATATCCCGCTTCATTTGGCGAGTCTTCATTGAGGGTGCCGCTGTATCTATTCGCCTTGAGGCCGGCGCGACGCAAATGCCGGCTATCATCTCCGCCGTCCACGATCTTGCATGTTGAACCCCGTCCACAAGGCCGTTTGCCGTCATCAGATATCCCGCCACCTAGAGGCGGAAACGTCCATTTCTCTTCGTCGCAAATGGGACAAGAGTCGGCATGCCCGCTGAAGACGAGCTTGCGTCGCTGCCCAGACCCTCCGCCTTGGATCACAGCGACAACGTTAACGATGCCTGGAGCAGACTCGAGTGAAGAAACCTCGCTGCCAGGAATGGCTTCTTGCGTTAGCCTGGAAGCTGCAGCTGCCGCCTTGCAATCATCTCCAGGACGGTTCCATTAGTTTTGATAAAGGAGAGCTAACTATGGAGAAGGGGAATGATGACAGGTGGACGATAGGTAACTTGGGCTGCCAGCCGCATTGTAGCAGACAACATGGCAGCAGCGCCACTGGCCTCCATCACCTGTAATATGACGCAGCTCCATCCATGCAACGATGGGAGCAAATCTACCTATTTGTCTCGACCCTCCTCCTCAGTTGATCTAAAGAAGAGAAAGAACAGCACTGCCGCGACCCCAGTCAGCCCCGAGATCACAGCATACAAGATCACGAGCATCGGGTCTCTGGTGACTGGCGACAACGCAATCCCAATAAGAGTGGCAATGCCCGCCGTAAGCTGAGTCGTCGCTTGAGTGACGGACTTCATACTCTTCGGGGCCATCTCGTAAGCAATCTGGCTGATGGTCGCGAAACCCAATATCTCGCCCAAGGCCAGGACAAACCAGACAGGTAGCTGCACCCAGACGCTCACGTCGTTTCCGACGGAGCCACCTTCTGTTTGCTCGGGGCATGTGAGGGGATGGTCGTAGCAAGGGCCTCGAGAGTAAATCAGCTTCTGGATTCCAGCACTGGACGCCATTGCCAAGCTCATCACAAAGCACGCGGTGGCAATCCGGACGATGGGACGGAACTGAAACCCCATTCGTCTCAGCATGGGGAACAAGCCGCCTTGCACCACCGGCCCCAAAAGAATACAAGCCACTGGGTTCCATATCTGCATTGTATCGTTAGGAATGCCCATGAGTCGCATCTGGCCAGCTTGAGAAATGAGATTGTTGGTAATTTGGATGTAGGCGAGGTAAAAAGGCGCCGAGAAGAGCAAGATTCGTGCCACGATGAGAGTCCGCCGCAGGTCATTTATTGTCGTCAAAGTCCACGGTGTTTGCTTTCCCTTTTCTTGTTGCTTTTCCGGGGATGCTGCTGTTAAGCTGAACTTGTTGGAAACAGCACAAGCCAACGCGCGAATGGCGAGCGGTAAAACGCTTCCGTGTACCTCCAGCTTCGCTGTATTTGCGTCATGGCATTAGATCTCCAGTCTCTGTAAGTTGCCTGGGTGCAAGTTGGCATGCACTTACTCAACTTGGAGCTGCTTAGCCATACCAGCAGCTGTGTTATGGACAGGCTGACGAAGCCCATCAAGTTCGAGGCCCAAAAGTCTACTTCCTTTTCAAGAAAGGTCGAAGCAAGTGTTGACAATGCCGCGACATTCGTGAGCCTAAGCCAGTTAGAAAATACTGGCTTGTCCGACACGGAACCGACACTAATGCATACCAGAAGAAAATGTTTGTCACATATTGTACGGTCAATGTTCTGTCGGCTACGAAGACCTTCTCGCCGCTCGTCTTGAGAATCTTCTTTTCCTCCGGGGCTCGATTATACTGATCAACTGGGCGTGTTAGCTCAGCCCTTCATCATGCCGCCCAGACAGGTAATGTCCTACCCAAGAAAGGCGGAAGAGTAGCCTTGACCCCGGCAACCCCGAGAGCAATGAACACCATGGCGGTTAATAATCCAGGCAGTCCGGCGTTATGGTCGAGCGCAACTGGAAGCGATGTCAAAAGGAGAATGAGGAGGCCAACTTGATATATGCCGAGGCTGATCATTAGCGTTTTGAAGCGGCCGAGGCGCATGTCCGATAGGACAGCAAAAGGAACTGGGGCTATGAATTGCAAGAGAAGGAAGCAGTTCGTAATGGTAGTCGCCGTTTGCTGCCCCAGGCCCAACGCCCCAGGATTCCCGGGGCCGTTGCTGCGAGCATTCTGAATGTAGTTTTCTGAAAGGTCTTAGTCAATGCGATCTCACAGCTGAGAAAACGCACCAGAACTTGCGTAGAGGTGCTGAAATTGAGTAGTACGTAAATCTCTCAGCGGCACCGGCAAATGCGACAATCCAGATGGCGCATGGCAGATTATCAACGACTGGAATCTCGTTGCGTGTAAGTTCCAGTGCGCCATCGGACTCGTCTTCCCCGGTCTCGTTGCGGCCACCTGGGCCTTCATTCTCAAGAGAGCTGGTTGGCTCAGAGACAATAACCCCCTGTGGCCTATTGCAGGGTTAATTTTCAAGAGGCAAGCCGTGATAAGGTATCATGCTCACCTATTCCAGGCGTCTCCTTCTTTCTCCGTGAGCATATTGTCGATGCCGTTCCGGAGTTATGTAGTACGGTTCGGGGTAGAAAAGAACCGGTTACTTCGCGAACAATTCATAGCCAAGGCTGTTGACTTTTCAAATCGGCGGAAAGCAAATCACCTTGCCGAGGGGCCGTCAGACTGCATGAGCCAAGCATTCCTGTGCGTTGGGCGGTCAAAAACCTGATAACACGGGCTGACGAAAGACAACGTTAGACGCTACGTACCAAGAATAAGCTTAATTGCAATTCCGCCCCCGAAAGGCGGTCTCGAACTCACTCGCTGAGCACATTTGAGAGAATTTAGCGGCATTCAGTCGGAGCCCTGCGCCTGGACCCATCCGGAAGTTCGGTACTACTTGATCTTGCAGCTGGGGGCTTGGTGCCGAGACCTCGGAACTACCTCTTTCTTCGCTTCCCGCGAATACCCGTTGCAATGAAGCATGTGCCTCCTAGTTGTTCCGAGTAACAGTAGCGATCAATAACTGCTTGAAAGCACAAATGCTGGCAAGTACGAAGTATACATGTCTATAGTCTATTACGCATTGAGGCTGTTATTCCAGCGCCACTGTCTCCAGGTCTTCCCCTACGAGCTTATACTTGAAGTTTTCCTTTACAAAGGCACTCTTCTCCAGGCAGTCTTTTCTGCCCTCTCTCGACGCAACTGTTACATGGGCAAGCCACCAAAGTTCGGGGGACTCTGGCCCCTGGATTACGTCGCCGCCCTTCTTGGAGGTCTTGTAGTCGACGATACAGTCTCGTATCGAGGGGCAGCTCTCCATCAGGTCCTTGACTGCGTCTTTGGTCTCCATGACGCCTGAACGGGTCGCAGGCAGGATTGTCACGCCCAAAGTGTACTGAGGGCCACCGATGAAAGGGTGCGAGAGGGCTCTGATGCGCTCATTCTCGTCTCCAAGACTGAAAAGAAGGCGCAGTGCGTAATAGTCGACACCGTAGGCCAACATGACGCCGACAGTGTTGAGATACCCAGGCGGCCTCGCATTAACCTCGTGGAGATAGCAAGTTGCGGGTTCGTTGTTGCCCGTAGCGCCATCATGGGTGTCAGGTTCACTCACCTGAAGGTCGAGCAATCCCGTGCCGTTGTCTACCTCGTATTTCGCTCGCGACCCTCGCACCCGCGCTTCGCAGTGAAATACCCCTGATTCAAAACCCATATGAAGGACGGTCTTCCTCACGCGATTTACCATCATTTCTCGCTCCTGCTCGCTCAAAGCAGAGGGAACAACCATCAGAGTCTCCATAAAGTTTCCATTTGAAACATCAGCAGTGCAGGGGAAATCATCAGAGAGTTCTGCGAACAGAAGCTCCCCATTGAGGAGGACAAAGTTTGCGTCGACCTCAGGACCGTCGATGTACGGCTCAACGACTACCTTGGTGCTCTGCGTAGGCCCGCTTGCGTGGCGTGCCGAAGCTCGAGAGACGGCAGCGTAGAGCTCAGACTCATCGTTGACCTTGGTTACGCAGTCGCTATTCCACCCAGTTGCCGGTTTGACGATAAGAGGGTACACCAGCGGCTCTTTGGATTGCGAAAGTGCAGTCTTCAGCTCAGCCGGATCAGAGACAGCAACATGGCCGTCGAATGTATCGCGACTTTCCAGCTCCCTGGTCGCAGCCTTGTCACCTGCGATGGAGTACGCCGAGGAAGGGGATGTGGGAAGCCCCAGCATCTCGCATGCTTTTGCAACTCCAGGTAGTCTCACATCGCTGATCGTCAGGATCCCGTCAACGGGAAGGGGGTACGCTTTGACCGCATCGACAATCCGTTGGGCTAGGCCCTTGTCTGGGTCAATGTTGGTAGGAATGAACGCCTCGCGAAGTTGTGCGTATGGCCCCTTGTCGTCCTCCAGCCAGTGTCCTGGGTGGTCCAATATGACAAGCGTGATACCCAGTGCTAATGCTGCCTCGTAAGCACGCCCAATTGACTCATAGTCTTCTCTGCCTTGAATCCAGAACACTCGGCGCCGCGAGATGGGCGTCTTGAGAATGAAGGGAAACGTCAACCGCTTTCTCGTGTCCTCGTCCAGGTCTCGCAGTAGGGCTTCGCAATCTTGGCCTTCGGATTGGCGCACTACCATGCCCCCTATTGCTCTCGGCAGAGCTTCCAGGATGTTTGTCATGTCCACGGTTGGTTGTGCCGATACCGCTGCAAGGGGACCCAGAAACGACTTTGCGGCTCCTGTATGCACGATTGCAGGTCCTTCGAATCGACGTTCAAGCACGTCGCATCTGGCAATGTAACCATCTTCGAGCGAAAAGACGAGTCTCACAACCAAAGTCCTGGCATCGGATTCGGTGCCATGCTCGTCAACCAATTTGGCAACAGCATGCTTGAAAAGAACATGATGGGGCTCCGGGGAATGGTCGTCAATCCGGGCAATTGAGCCAGAGAAGCCGTCAGGGAGCCCATGGACCAAGGCAAGCTTCAAGTCGAAGCAGAAATAAGCTTGCGACTGTGCTTTCACAGTCGGACTTGGGAGAGCAGGTTGAATGAGGACTGCGAGAAGTGTCAGTAATACTCTAGCACATGCAATAATCAGCATCAATAGAGAGGAGATTACCCAACTGCCTCTCCAGACGAAGAAGAATTGCATTTTCCAGAGCAGACGGCGAATCAGGAACTGAACCCATTATTGGTTGCCGCACACAGTTGGGGCCGTATTCTGTATACTGGAACTAGACGCGGACAACTCGGAGACCGCGCGCAGGTAATTCATGATATTATGTTCATCTAGTTGGGGTTGTCGAATTAAGTCTAATCTTAAGCTTCATGCACCTTGTATAATTGACGGGTCCACGCCACTCCACAACTTCACGGCACGGGCGCATGCCAAGATCAGCCCGCCAATATGGACGCGCCAAGGGCGCCTTAAACTTGCTCATACCCCCTCGATATTGCGCTGGTCCGCCGTGATCCGTGGCTCACTCCATGTCTGGTCGATTGTGGTTCGTCGCTGGAGCATCAACATTGGATATCAAAGAAACGTTCTCGAAGAAGAGCGACTGTTTCATGTTCGCCTTGAGCCGAAGAGCACATTACACGTAAGCGAGGGCAATGCGCGACTACGGTAAATGTCGACGCGAGATGAAAGCCGCACTTGGTACGACGTCGGGGCAGGCGAGAACTGCGGCTTTAGCTCTTGCAGATGGCACTTCCCGGGTGTCGTTCCGCGGTTCTAGAATGAGGGATGACCTTGTGTAAAGGCCCAGCTGTCAGCACAGCGTACTTGACATGGAGCCGGCACAGATGTAGCGCAAGTAAATACATGTCACTAGAAAATTAGATGCGACCTTATAACAGGATTCCTCAGCCGTCTGGAGTGCGCCATCTGCACTCCTTGTACGTTGAATGAGCGATTCAGACGACTGAGACGCCAGCCATGGACTCCCAAAACGTCTTTCGTGGAGTAGATTCCGTCAAGGAATACTTCAACCCTGATAACTGTCCTCCCCTACCACTGATTGAGATCCCCGACCGTCTCAATCCGTTCAGGCATGATGGAATCCGGATTTTCGCCAAAATGTTGACGGTTTTGCCGGCGCAAAATGTCAAGTCACTGCCGGCTATGAAGATGTTATTGGAGAGGCCAGACGCTGCCAACAAGTCCATTGTCGAAGCAAGCTCGGGTTCGACTGTCCTGTCGCTAGGGCTCATGTCGAGAGTCTTTTGGAACAACGACGACACAACGGCGTATGTCACGAACAAGAAACACCCCGATTCTCTGAAACTTTTGCGCTTCTTTGGCCTTAAAGTCTCGCTGTACGCCGGCCTAGCCCAGCAAGAACCCACGGATCCCGACGGCATCATGAGTCGCTTGCGACGAACGGCCGCATGTAGTGCGAATGAAATCTGCTATCTGGGGCAGTATGACAATCCAAATGTGAGTTTGGGCCTGAGATTTACCTGTTATTCGACCATGTGTTATACTAACCCCTTCATAGAACTGGAAATCTCACGAAACTTGGACAGGTCCTCAAATATTTAAGCAACTACCAGAGATTAACATCTTCGCTACTACCGTTGGAACCGGGGGTTGCATCACTGGGACGGGCAAATATTTGAAGGAGCAGAAACCGTCTGTCACTGTTTTAGGGTAAGCGTCGCCTCCAAAGAGTTCTCATTGTTCATAATCAGGGGCTTACTTTTGCAGGATCTTCAATGAGTTTGGCGATCCCACACCGGGACCCAGGCATCTGCATGGATTCAAGACCTGTGGTTTTCCATGGGAGCATGTCGTTGACACGTACCGAGAAGTTTCCTCCTCAGACTCATACCGCATGTCCATGCGCCTGTCCCGAGAGGGCTTGATCGCAGGGCCTTCATCCGGAGAGGCGCTGCATGGGCTATTGGACTACATCAGTTCGGTCAAGGCAAATGGCCAGTTGCAAGATCTTGTAGGCCAGTCCAACGGCGAGATCTACTGTGTCTTCACCTGCAACGACCTCCCTTATCAGTACATGGACGGTTACTTTCAGAAACTTGATGACAGCGAGTTTCCAGTGATAGAAAATGCGGTACGATGCCATTCATCCCATGCTCTTCTGTGAAGTGAGGCTAATTTCGGGGGGATGTGGAAAAGAAACTGCTTCAATGCGACCAAGACAGGCATGATGAACGATGGATTCTTGATCCCGAAGAGGCTATAAAGAAGATATTTGGATCAACTAGCGAGAATGTTTCACTATCCGTCATCAAGACCGGGCGTCATGTTGACATGGAATGCAACGAGAGGCAATCCACCTACGCAAACCAGCCGTCTTTACTTGGCTGCGTCAGACGAATGTTCAACAGCACAACATTTCCCCAGAAGGAAAAGGCATGCCGCTGCGGAGCGGGCAGTGGAGGCCGAGCGGCGCAAGAAAAGGGACAGGAACAGTTGCCAATTGTGCTGGATCTTCGACATGCTGCAGATTTTGCAGCGTCTCATGTCGCCAGCTCGGAGTGTCTATCTCTAACTTCAGAGAGGCCCGAGTGCAGAGATTTATTCGGGGATTCGGCAGCAGTGTACGCAAAATGGAGCGAGCTGAAGAGCCTCTTTGGAACCTCGAGGGCTGCGAAAATCCTCCAGCGCGCTCGGCAGGAGAGTCGAGAAGTTCTCGTACTCTGCCCGAACGGAGAGGCGTCACGCCTGGCGACAGCCATTCTTCGGGGCACGCATGTGGAGGCTCTAAGTATCAAGGGCGGATTTGCAGGTCTGTGGAAAGAATTCGACAGGTTATAGAGATCGGATGAATCTCAAAGGGCATGGAGGCTATCGTATCACCGGCAGCGAAAGTACTTGTAGAGCTGCATTTGCCATCAACCGGCCAGGAGTCGTCAATCGCAGCCGAACAACATGAGAAACTGCACTCTCTCTCTTGCAATTTGAAGCAGGCAAACGCCTAATTCTCGCCGACTCAAAGGCTTTGTTACCTACACAGACCTGGCGCCGACGACAAGTGGCAGGCTCTAAGCCCAGGAAGACCGGTGCAGTCGACAGCTGAAGTTGCTCAATACAGCTCAAACATGGCAAGCCCAGACCTTGCGCTACGCAACAATCACTTGCGGCTGGGCGCGAGACGTCCATCTGCTGCACGCCGCGGATGCTTAAAACAAGCTTAAGCGGGACCCCTGGCTGCCGGTGTCAATACCCAGCCTTGGCGAGCAACTTGAGCAAGTATGAGTAACATGTTTGCTGCAGCGACGTAACAGCCAACTGGCCATTGGCTATTTGCAAGTGTACATTGAAATGCAGATATTTTCCCCGAATGTCACCCAGAACGGTCACCGATGTAACCAACCCTTCCATTCCGAAAACCGTCACACAACACTCGCTACGATTCGAGCTTCTCAAGCACTCAAATACGTTCATTCCTTTCTTCTTACAAACTCGTCAGACGCGCAGTCACACCGTCGACGATGACAGCGGCGCTCGCCTTTGGGCTGCTGATCAGCCTCTATGCGCCGCCGACCCTCGCCGACGGCCGTGGGCTCATCGGCTTCGGCAAGACCATGTACCAGCCTGGATGCGCCTTTGCCTGTCGAGGCGTGATCAGCAAGTGTCCGTTGAGCTGCACGCCCAAGGACGGTCCCCAGCACGGCAGCGGCCACTCGACGACCTTGACACCACCCACATGTTTCGTTAGCGACCCGGCATTCATGCGGACACTCGCGATATGCATCGATACATACTGCCCTACGCATGGCGACCCTCAACTGAGCGTTCTCGAGGACTACTGGGCTGCCCATCTTGCTACTGGCACCGTGGGAAGCTATGAGTGGAAACCGGTCTCGTCGTACACGGAAACACTTGCCGCTGCGCGAAGGGACGAGGCGCAAGCGAGTGGACGCAATGGAACTCGAGCAGGAAATGGCCAAGACAGCCATCAGCATATGCGCAACTCAGTTCAAGCTCGACACGGCGGCCATGACGAGAGTGCGGGTTCCGACAAAACTACTCCGGGAGTCAACAGCTCGCTACCCGTCATCAAGTCCAAGGCTCCCCTCAACGTCACGAGCTTCATTGCTGCCGCGGACTGGCAGAAACAGTACAATGGGTTGACGTCGTTTGAGATCAACGAGGCCGGCCATTCGCGGTACACAATCGTGCTACTGTTGGTGGCCCTGTTCATTCCCGTCGTTTTCTCTCTCTTTCGATCGTTGCCTTGTCTCAACAGGAGCCGGAACTGGACGGCGCTCAACTCGATCATCAACTACCCGCCGCTCTGGGGACAGAAGCACCGCCAGCCCGTCTCTCGCGCGGCGATAGGCGGTGGTTTCATGCCGACGCGAGGCCAGACCGCGTACATCACGGTGATCAGCCTTCTCAACCTCATCTTCTTGATTGCGCCGTACCACAACATCCAGCCGCAGAGTGTCTTTGCCTCGCTTCGCGAGCAGGAGATGAGTACAATCGGCAACCGCGCAGGCGTCCTGGCCATGGGCAACGTTGTGGCGTTGTTTGTGTTTGCGTCCCGGAACAATATCTTGTTGCATCTCACTGGCTGGCATTACGACACGTTCCTGCTCTTCCACCGCTGGTTGGGATACTGGGCAATCATTCACACGGTATTGCACTCCGTCATACTGCTCGCCTACTACAAGCTCTTTGGCGACTATGCCAGCGAGGCCTCCCAAGTCTACTGGATATGGGGTATAGTGGCAACAGTGGCAGCAGTCGCGCTGTGGCCGGCATCTGTGCTCGCTGTTCGGCAGAGATTTTACGAGCTCTTTCTCTCGGTCCACCACCTATTGGTCGTGCTCTTCCTTGTCGGTTACTACTACCATATTTGGTACCGGTATAAGTTTGCATGGGGGTACGAGCTCTGGCTGTTTATCGCTGTTGGTATCTGGGTCTTCGAGCGTATCATCCGCGTAGTTCGCATGGTTCTCGGGGGCTGGCGAACGGCTACCATCTCCGAGGTACCCGGCACCAACGGGGAGTACCTGCGGCTGGACATTGACGGCATGTATGCCCATGGCATCGTGTATCTCTACTTTCCGACCTTGACCTTTATCTTCTGGCAGAACCACCCGTTTTCTGTGGCATCCTCCTTTGCCGGATTTGACAAGGGATCCAGCGATGAAGAAGCCGCCACTAGCAGCAAGTCGGAGAAAACGGCCGACGCCAACACAAATTCATACGAAGTGGTGGGCAGAAGTTCATCCTCTTCCACGGCCCCGTCTCCCTCGGGCACTCGTACCAGGCTGACGATTGTCATTCGTGTCAGATCGGGCATTACGGCACGCCTAGCGTCTCGAGCAGCGGGTGGCTCGATCCGATTGCCCGTCCTCGTCGAGGGATCTTACGGCTCGGCGATGCCGTCTCAGCTATCGCAGTGCACCACGCTGCTCTGCATTGCGGGAGGCGTTGGGATAAGCGCGGTGCTGCCGTTGCTCCACGAGGCCGGGCCAAGAGACGCTCGCCTGTGCTGGGGGATGAGAAACGCAAGCCTGCTCGAGGCCTTTAAAGACGAGATTGCGAGTCTCCCGCCCGCTGTGCAAGTGGAAACGAGCGTCGCATCACGGCTCACGATCGAGGGCATATTAAAGGGAGAGCTGTGCGAGACTCATGACAACAGGGGACCGATCGGGGTCGTCGTCTGTGGTCCCCCGGGCATGGCCGACGAGGTGAGGCAGACGGTGACGACCCTTGCCCGCAGCGGCTCGATAAGACGCGGCGTAGTCTTGTTGGATGAGGCCTTTAGCTGGTAGTTTGACTGAATAGAAAAGCAAATATGTTGATGCCTCGTGATCCTTGCGTGGTCGGAACTGGATCAGCTGAAACTTCAGCTTCCGCCCGCGAATGCCGTTTTGCCGATCCTCGACGAGGGGCAGCTCTGACTGGGTGCCTACGTGGTCCAGAGTCCAGACCACCGACGCCAAAGCATCTCACGCCTCAGCTGGAATTACCGTTTTGGGCGAGGGAACGGAGCGTCGCGACTTATCTTTGACAGGTCCGCTGCCTGCGGGGTCAAACTCGGCGCTGCGCCGGCCCATTCAGTTTCACGCTCGCAGCTCCCCTTTGAATCCCATCTCGAATGCCAACTCGACGCTGTTACTCTCTGCATTTTTCACTGAAGAATGGAGAGTTCGTTTGAAGTCGTCATCACTGAAGGTTCGCTCCTCCGCCTGGCCGCATTTTGAACCTGTAAAGAATTCACCCCTATAATAGTATGCTAACGACTTGTACGTTGAAGGACACGAGGAGCGTTACACCGTGCGGTGCGGCGCGGAGGATACAGTCTTGGACTTGAAGGATCAGATTCACCGCCTACGTGGCATTCCTCTCGAGTGGTTGACACTTGGCTACCATGGAAAGGAACTTGCAGATTTTGAGAAATTGGCCCAGCATGGTATCATAAGAGGAGCGGTTATACATTGCACCATGGGCGGCCGCGGAGGGGGAAAGCCCCCAACCGGAAACATGCCATCATCTATTCCACCCCCCAAAAGTCTCCAGGCAATACTGGGATCAGAAGCAAGCCCTTCGCCTGCGAGTTCAAGAAATATTAGCCCAGGGCCGGGTCCCCACGTCGGCCACGAGGCATCATTGCCTGGACGGTCTAAAGTGTTGGAGATCATGTCGTTTTGGCATCAGCGGGCCGCCGCGGGCAACTTCGACCCCGACGTACATATAGTCGATCCCGTGGTGTACGACGCTCACCTCGGCTACTTGGAAGACATGCTGGTAAGGAACTCGGAATTCTTTGCTTGCAAAGGCCCCGGTACGACATAGACGATGTGGAGCACCGACACAAGGTTCATACGAAGCTCAGCATTCCAGAAGGGATGTCGAGAGCTGCATGGAGCAAGCTTGAACTAGGACCGTTGAATCACATGTCCTCACAGGACTCGGCCCATCTTCGCAAAAGCTATGCGATCCTCTGCTGGACCTTGGACTCGTTTGATGCGCTTCGAAAATTTCGCTTCTCTACTTCCTCCTATAGCATATTAACCAGGCCATCCGAGGAGAAGGTGGCCGAACTAATTCCCGTATTTCGAAGTGAGCTGGAGAGATTGAAAGCGGGGATCGAAAAGTTTATTCTCCAGGATCATTGGGACATTGATGAAGCCCATAGCAGCAGACGCGACGATTTCGGAAGCAAGAAGCCCATTCAGAACTCCTGCCACACTGGCATTGGCCAACCATGCGGCGAGATCATGGCGCAGCTTAAACTACCGCTCGGTGGCCAAGTCCCGAAGGACAGGGCCACAGTGCTGGCATGGTTGAGGATAACCCTACTCGTTCTGGATCTGGCCTTGGTGAGCTATGTCGGCTCTCATGGTTCGAGGTTCGACATAGGATTCCTAGGGCACGATTCCCACTCCATTGAAATCCGCGGCAAAGGCCGAGGAGTGGGCTCCGTCACATGCACTGTTCAGCCGTTGGCCTGTTTAAGTAAGTTTCTTGACGACCAGCGAGTCTGGGTGTTTAGCTCTGCAGATCCCGCCTCGCCTTCGGCAAGCACGTCAAACCAGGGGTCAGAAAAAGAAGGTTTTGCCGTGATGACGAGAATGGAGACCTTCGCTGATGTCTGGGGACCAGTCTGGTCCGTCCCCGCCGATGCCGGAGACCCGAAGCGCATTTCCCAACATCTCCTCTCGAGAGGGGCTATTTGTGCACAGCCTGAACGGTCATTTAAGTCTACTGCCGGACACAGAATAGTACCCTGCCACTGGTACAGCCACTGTAACCAAGTAAACCAGCGTCAACATACCAAGACCTATATGCGTCCAGACGATTGGCTGTTAATCCGGGGAAATCTGCGGGAGAACGGCGAATGTCTCTACACGCTCAACCATTACGAAAACGACTTTGCGGATGACATGGGCTTCTTGGGGACCGTCCCTGGAACCTGGAGGCTTGATACGCGAACGTTTGGGGTGACTGCTGGTGGGCCGTATCTCACCATCACTGGATCAGGAACACAGAAGCGCCTCCCAGCAATCCCGCTGAAGGAGCACATACTGAACAAGCTCAAGTACAACCCGAGAAACGCCAACATCGAATGGCTGAACAACTTCGTGGGCGTAGAGATCAGTCACTGCACCGGACACGCCCGCCGCGTCAGGATGAGAGACATTTTCCGTCTGCCCAAGGTCCAGGAACGTCTGCTGCGCTACGACCCCCAATGGAAGGCGACGGATTGGGGGGCTCGGCTCTCCAACGCCCTCGAAGACAACGACGTGCACGTGCTCACGGACCTCTGGGACAGCCACCCAGACATGCGGGAGGACATAGGGCACCTTGTCTGCCAAATGCTCGAGCTCCTGCACAACACAGGCAAGCAGGAGCAGCACCTCATTGCTGCTTACTTCAGCAAGAACGTCGACATGCACGTGGCGTTGGACGTTCGTGGGAATGAGTGGGTAAAGTTTCTTGAAGACTCGGTCAAGTCGGCGACATATGCCGTTGTTGGGGACACTTGTCTCAAGTACCAAGGCACAAAGAGGGCTGTCGCCCGGTGCACATGCAACCAACAAGGACTGACCGCGGGCAAGACGGTCCTCCAGACGCAAGTCTCATTCCGGGACGGCCCACCGCTCGATACCGACTACGTTTCCATCAAGCCACACCGGGGCGTGCTCCGCGTCGTGGGCGTCGAGGGTAAGCGGGCCCGGCGAATCACGCTGGAGCCGGCGAATCTGCTCATGCGCAACCAGAACGTCGTGCGCGGGCTGGAAGTCATCAACGGCGATCCGAAGCGCCCTCGAGAGAGCGAGGAGCTCCGGACCATCATCAAGGCCGCGAATGAGAGCTATGGCGGGATGACGAGGAGAAGACAGGTGCCTCCTCGTCCGCAGGCAGAAGCAAACCACCAGACAAACTGGAATGCACAGCGGGCTTCGGCGGTGCATCCCAGGAAGCGAAACAGGCAGCCGGATAACCGCAGAAAGCAGTCAAAAGGCCCGGATTGTTGTTGTATTCTCTAGATTTCCTTGTCCGTATTCGAAGGAATGAATTCCGGATTCGGCATCGTGTGGGGCAGTGGGCCTCGGCTCGGTCAGCCTTGGCGGTAAAATCTTATCAATCCATCTATCAGCCGGCAGACGTCGGAACGTCCACAACAAACACCGCTCGTTCCTCCATACCTCCGCTGCTCCGCACCTCACGGCAAACGCAGGTTTGCAGCCAACCCGTTCATGACCGCATCGTGCCGGCCGACGTCGAAACCGGTGCGATGAGGCCTTTGCTCAGGCTAGCGCTCCTATCGCATCTGCTATGGGCGGCGCAGCCCGTCTCCGCCGATGAGAGCACCTGTGGCAGTGCATGCCGCAAGTGCTTCCAGTCGGTGGTTTTCAGCCCTGCCGACCCTGCCGGCCCTGCCGAGTCCAAGTTTGAGCAGTCATGCCGGAACCGGCTCGCGCTGTCGTCGAGCTATCTGTGCTTCCACCTCAACTGCGGAGCCGAGGCTCGCGACGCGGCGCTCGCGGCGCTCAATGCCAGCTGCCAGGAGATCCTTTACACTCCTATCCCTCCCTTTTCTCTCGTTGCAGAGTATACGGAAGACGACATTGCTCGCTTGAGGAGGATCAATAAGAATGATTCATTCAGCTCAGACGACCCCCTCTCTGAAGTCGTCCTTCCGTCGCCAGACTTCTTCAGAGTCTGGAACGACACCTTGGTCAGCCCACACCAAGCGCCACCTCTACTTCCCACTAACCGGGAGTTAG
Source organism: Tolypocladium sp. Sup5 PDA-1 (assembly GCA_000750105.3). NCBI lineage: Eukaryota > Fungi > Ascomycota > Sordariomycetes > Hypocreales > Ophiocordycipitaceae > Tolypocladium > Tolypocladium sp. Sup5 PDA-1. The sequence continues at coordinate 658,040 of JPHH03000009.1, forward strand.
GACGCCGTTGCGTATGTCAACAGACATCACTTCCTCTATGGGTGAGTTATGTTGCGTGCCTGGGTCGTGTTGCTTCCCGAGGAAGCGCTGACGGCCTGTAGGCTTGCCATGACTCTATTCTGGGGTGCCGTGGTGGCCTTTGGCATCTCCAACAAGCTCTTTCAGGTGCTCTCGCGCCTTTGCGGCAGCCGACCTGGCTTATGTTCCACGAGGGCTAGCGGCTCTTGGTTGAAGCGTAATCTCGCCCTTCCCGCGACGTTTGGCTATCGGAGCTCTCAGAGCTTCTCGTGGTTTGGGACCGTTCCGCCGCGCATTCAATCACTCACCATCTTTGCATATCTCGTGATAAACGTCGCCTTTTCCATCTACGGCTACAGACTCACCGAGGAGAACTTCTACTTTCCCACCAAGGAGAAGCAAATACTTCGCTATGTCTCTGACCGCACAGGGATTATATCTTTTGCATGCTTCCCAGTCATCTGGCTTACAGGAGTGCGGAACAACCTAGCTATCTGGCTGACGGGCTGGGATTACTCAACATACAACAACTTTCATCGTGGGGCGGCTCGGATTGCGACTATCCATGCCATTGTACACTCCATTGGATACACAGTTTTGATTCTCAGAGGTATGTGAGACAGCAATTCACCATTTTAAGAGACTTACGGTTGAGCTATTCACGACGCTGACGAAGTTCAGAGGGGGGCTGGACTTATTACGCTTGGTGGTTTAGCCAGTGGTTTTGGAACGCCGGGGTGCTCGTATGTACCCTCCAGACCTGCTGCTAATTCTTTGTGCTTACCGAGACATCAACCGACAGGCCACTCTAGCAATGGCTGCATTACTTCCCTGCTCCTTCTACTGGATTCGACGGCGACACTATGAGACCTTCTTGATTTTGCACGTCGCACTATCCCTGCTGGTCCTACTATTTATGCTCAGGTAAGACGCTTTTTGAGTTGCAGCCGTCTGGGATCCCAGAGCTGACTGAGAAAACAGCCATGTGTCGATATTCAAAGGCAGATACGACGGCTTCTTTTGGGTGGCGATATACATCTGGGCCATGGACAGATTGATGCGTTTCATCCGGATCATCGCATTCAATCCGAAATCTTGGAGGAGCAACGCTTCTGCAGTCTACAGCAACGCCACCAACATCATAAGACTTACCATCCCCCTCGACAAAGCAGTCTACACAGTCAAACCAGGAACCTACTACTACCTGATGGTTTTAGACGACACTCGCTGCTGGGAATCACACCCTTTTACGGTTGCATCTGTTTCGAGCCAGGATTCTTCTGGCAAATCCCTTGGCGAGCAAGTGCCACTGCTAGACTCGGATGAGAACCTCGGAGCGGACGATGACGACGATGCAATGCGGCTAGAGCCGAGCACGAAGAACATGACGTTTCTTATTCGACCGTACGACGGTTTCAGCCGTCGACTTCGAGACTTGGCCGGGGCAGAGTCGCCAACCTCGTTAAGGGTGCTGGTAGACGGCCCGTATGGGCACTCGCAACGATTCGACCAGTACGACCACCTCTTATTCATCGTCGGTGGCAGCGGTGTCGTCACGGCCCTTTCATACTTGCAATCCCTTACGGGAGCTGCGCAAGGGTCATTGAAGTCGATACAGCTGCACTGGTCGGTGCGTGAAGAAGCTTTTGCGCGAGACGTGGTGCTGAACGATATTAGCGCCGCTTGTAATCAGAGCAACGTCGCGTTCTCCGTCGATCTGTATATATCCTCGCAGGCAGGGGATATTGCCATCGTGCAGATTCCCGGGGTGCGGCAACATTCTAGACGGCCCGACGCCGGGGCAGTGGTCATGTCGGCAGTTGCGAGGGCTGGCAAACATGACGCTTTGGCGGTGGTGGCGTGCGGTCCGGCCAAGATGGCGGACGACTCGAGGCTCGCAGTTGTCCATGCATTGACGGGCGGGTCCCGAATAGATTACTTTGAAGAGAGTTTTAGATGGTAGCCTCTAGACAGATTGGGCGTAGATACGCTCCCGCCTTACATACCAAACATTGACGATTCATGAGCTTCAACTGGCGAGTTGTGCCCGGCCTGTTCAGCGAGTCTGACCCGACCTTTGTGTCTGGTTGTTAGGCCATTCCGCGTTTCAAAACATCGGATACTCCAGTTGTCCGCTGCCATTTCGAAGCAAGCTCGCGGGTTGACACGGTTCCGGTTTCACAGTGGCTCGAGATGGTTGCGTTCCGGCGTCTCGGCGTCTCGGCCAGGACCACCTTCTAGAATTTCTCTAGAACCCCGTGTTCTAGTCGCGGAGAATATCGCCGGCATAATCATTCGCATCGAGTCATGCGTAAACTCTTTCCGTAGTGGATTAACGCGGAGTTGGAGGTCGTGATGCACATGATGCCTCCGCGCGGGAGGCCAACCGACGAACTGAACTGGGGATCATGGGCAGGCATCAGGACGGTGTATTAAAAAGACTCCCATTCCCAACGCATAATGATCATTTGTGATGCGACCCCATCGATCGACGCCGGTTGCCGACATTCAAGATGCCTTCCTCCATTGCTATTGGCCTTCTCTTCGCCGCCCTTGGCGGGCGGGCGACTGCGCAGTGCTCTGCCGCCCCCCTCAAGGTGGTTCAAGCCGAGTTACAGTACTCCAAAGACTTGACACTCGCCCCGTTCGTGCCCATCATCGAATTCGCCATGGCGGACCAGAAGGTGAAAGCCATCTTCGACACCGGAAGCAGCGACATTGTCGTTCCTCAGACGGGCTCCCCGATTTGCCAGAATGAGCAGCAGCAATGCAACGCGCCCACAAAGACCGGGTTCGTTGCCGGATCCTTTGACCCCAGGAATGCTCAGGGCGTTACGCCTCTCGACGTGCCGCTCAACACCAGCTTTGTCAACGGCGCTGGCTTCCAAGGCAGATACATCAAGACGGCGGCGGCGCTCGGTGGCGCGACCGTCCCAGACACACAATTCGGCCTCTTCTTCAACGGCAGTCTGCCACCACGGACCCCATTGACCTCCATCTTTGGAGTTGGCCCGGTGCAAGGGGAGGCCACGGCGCCGAAGGCCTACCAAAACCTCGTGGCGCACATGAAGGACGTCGGGACTATCAAGTCTAATTCGTTCAGCCTTTACACAAACGACTTTCGTGAGTGTGGCTCCAGACCGGAGGCCTAAATCGTGTTCGGTACTCTAACGTGGCACGCATAGGAGCTGGGAACGGGTCCGTTGTGTTCGGCGGTGTCGACAGCGCAAAGTTTACCGGTCAACTTCAAGAAGCTCCGATTGAACGAAACAACGACGGTGCCCTGCCTTCCTTCGTTGTTCAGTTCAGCTCCCTGAAGATGGCCATGGGAGGTGCGCGCTCGAACGCCACATCGCCCTGTAACGGTCCGCCCAGAATACCCGCCGTGCGGGATCTGGCACCACGCAATGGCCTCGGATTCAGCTTGCTTGACTCCGGGAATCCCGGCATTGGCATTCCGGCTGCCTCGATCGAAATGATGGCCAAGGTCCTTGGCACAACCTTTTCTCAACGAGATGGCCTTGGTTTGGTCGACTGTAACCTTGTCAACAGCCAGTCTATGCTCACGTTTGGCTTCAACCAAGACAAGGTCAAGATAAACGTGCCCCTGGATACGATCGTCGTCCCCCAGCGGTTCGTGAACGAGACCGGCTGCGCGCTTCCAATCTTCCCAAGCCAGGACCTTGCGTCTCTGGGCTTTCCGTTCCTTCAGTCCGCGTATGTTGTTTTCGACATGGACAAGCAGAGGATGTTGCTTGCACAGGCCAAGTTGAACGTCACAGAGTCCAACATCAAGGAGTTCCCGTGAAACAATGGCGGGGGGGATTAGGGTGGTGAAACAGCCTATTGGCCAAAGCAAGCTGCTTAACCTTGGCTAGTGCAGAGTAGCACAGTTAGAAACATGAGTTGGTTAGCCCAAGAATGAGACATGATGAGTTCTTACGGAAAGTTGATGGCTGCCAAGAGTCAATTCATGCACCTCACCATGTGCCCACGGGGACTGGGGCCGTCAATGCGGGTTCAGCCTCGCTTATGCTCCAGGTGCTCAGTTTACTCCAAATAGCGTGATTGGTGCCGTGGAAGGCCTTTATGTGAATTGCATTCCTTGGCTGACGCATCAGTACGCCCAAGTGGAATTGTCGTAAGGAAGTTTCTTGGGATCGAAGCCGCAACCGCCGAATTTACCGCGCTTGCCCGTTTCCGAATTCACGTGGCCGGCCCGGCAAGTCAGCCGCATGATCGGCGGTGATGCGCATCCTTTCGTTTAAGCCTGTTGTCTCCAGGGCCAAAACGCTGCTCGTCCGTTTCGTTTAATGCGGCCTGGCACTGTGGCAGCATCACGACAGCAATACTCAGCAGAGTGCACGGTCAGCTACCATTCTTACAGTAAGATGTTGTTAAATTCCTCTTTCGAACAGATGGATCTGAAATAAGTCACAAATTGTGATAGACTTGAAAAAGGCTGGCATCGATCTGAACTGCCTTCATGTTGTCAGGCGAATCGCGTGCTTCGTAGGGTGGCAATTCCGTCATCTACGCTCTAGGGGCTGTACATGGAGGAATAAGTGATACCCTGTAGTACGTCTTTGCGGAAGTCTTATCTATCCCTTCTGGTGTGCAAAGGCTCCAACGTTGTATATCCCCATATTTCCCTTGCTCCTTGCTGTTCCTCACTATTCCTCTCTATTGCTACTTCGAGCTGCACCGAACCAGACTTCTTACTAGCCAAGGTACAATACAGTACATTATAACCCTTGCAAGGTACAAAGCCAGTCGCTTCGCACACTAGGAGAGATCGTGACGTGGTCTGAGATAGTCGAGCTCTATGCAACATGGGGTCACTTCCCCATACTTCAACCCGCTACATGGTACGTCTGCTGCGCATGACACCCACGTATCATCGATAAGTTGTAGTACCTCTGCTCCTCCTTGTATTTACATGACTTGGCAGTTGCATGCTCGCGGTACGAAGCACGTACACTGCATTACTATGTGACTGTGAGTACCTTCTTCGCCAATGTCTCCCGTGGCCCTCCTCGATGGCGATGCCACGAATACATGCAATCAATTTGTTCAAGAAAAAGACCCAGATAGGCTACCATTTGGGATCCGTGGCGTCATTCCCCATTCCATGACATCAATTTGCGTCGTCATAGCGTAGGTGGTCGAATTGAGCGACCTGGTTCACAGCTGAAGTATGCAAAGGCCAAGAGAACCTGCTTCCCAGTGATCAATCTTCAACCTCGTCAGCAGCGTCTTCAGTTCTCCTCTAACTTACTCACTCCTTCCTGCCAACGTGAAGTTTCTCGCCCGCCTTGCCGCAACCGCCTCGGTTGCCGTTGCCGCTCCAAGCGACGGGCCCCTTGGACGTGAAGATTGCACTGAACGGAAACACCCTCCTCAAAGCTAGCCTCACCAACCATGGCTCGGGCGACTTGAGGATCTTTAAAACTGGCTCCATCATCGACGATCTTCTTACTGAAAATGTAACGGCCCGCGCTGGCGGTATGTGTTCCTTTCATGTTTCTCGCGCATTGTTCCACCAGTACCGATGCAGTTGCAGATGACGAGGTCGAGTTTCGAGGGCTGCAGCTTTCCGTCTCCTCAGACAGCTCGGAGAGACTGCCTTCGAGAGCATTACTTCTGGCTAAACCGTCGACGGCGGTCGACGAATTCGCCTATGCCGAGCAAGGAAACAACAAGCTTGTCGGCTCGATCACTTACGAGTTCAATAAAATCGAGACCGAGATTGACGACAGCGAGACAAAAGCTGCCCTGACTGCCTTCCTTCCACGACAAGCGAACAAAGTTGAGAGATTGTGAAGGCGAGTAGCTTCAAATCGCGCTTCAGAACTACACTACTCTTGCAAAACTCGCCCAGACAGCCGCTGCGTCTAGTCCGGAAGCCAAGATGAAGGAGTCCTTCGAGACGTCCTACTCCAAGCACCGCAAGATGGTCGCCAAGGTGTACAAGAAGCTCCCCCAAGAGTGCGGCGCCGAAAACAAAGGCCCCCCGCGCTTTCGCTGCCCCAACCGCTATAATGCGTGCCAGAAACCTGGTGTCCTTGCGTACCCCCTCCAAGAGGCGGCAAGGTCGACGTATCTCTGCGATGCCTTCTTCAGCCAGCTCGCGGGGATGTCTAGCGACTGCCACGCCTGGGACTAGACTTCCTACACAATTCGCGAATTTACCCACTTCTGGTGGATTGGGAGCACTCACAACTACTACAAGGCCGGGTACGAGGGCATCCAGAAGCTTGACTGGCGTTGGAGCCTCAAGCACGACGGCACGTACGCTCTCTTTGCAAGGCTGTCTACCTCGACTGTTAAGCGCTGCAAGAAGCGTCTACTGTCGTTTTCGCAGCCAGGCGCAGCCGCCGGAGCAACGTTTCAAATGTATATACCGACACAGCTCAGTTAAGCTCGCCTTCTCTTCGACTCTGTTGCAGTCATCGCCGAGTATCCAGATATGTTTCATGCAGCCTAGAGCACCCTCTTATCTCCTCTAGATTCAGTACTTCCTGGGTCTTACCAGAGCCTCCCCGGCGGCGGCGCCGAAGGCACCATGGCCCAAACCCCCGACGGAAAGCTCTACCGCAACGACCGCGCCGGCAAAGACGGCCACTATCGCAAAGTCGCACGGGGCACGTTCGCCTCCTTCAGCGCCTTCGCCCTCGACAAGGGCGTCCCAGACCCAGCTTGCGAGGCCGCGACGCTGCTCTACAACCACGCCGCCGCCAAGGGCCCCGCGCGCGTCGTCTTCCTCAACTCGGCGGACAAGGACAGCCTGCGGCGCGCGATGCGGGTTCGCCTCAGCTACGACGGGCACGCGGCCAGGTTCGACTACGGGCGCAAGCTGAGCGATGTCGTGGTAAACGGCGCGGGCAACGAGGGTGGCTGCTCGAGCCTTACCAAGACGGCGGACTTCAAGGTCGGCGCGCTGGTTGAAACGGACTTTTACTAGACGGGGGGTCAAAGGACGATTACCGAGCCATTGCGTGGAGGAGGTTACCTTGAGCTGGATCCTGAACGGGCCGAACAACTAGAGGGTGTGCAAGCCCGTAGCCCCTGGGGCATTCGGTGATGCTATATCCATACATGTATAAATGATGCTATTCGCTTTAAATCAAGTCTGCTTCTACCTTATAGCCTCGAAGACATGGCCTCTGAGGTTGGCCGCAGCGCACAAGTCACCTCCTCCGCGACAGCCCTCCCCGATGCCAGCGCACCCTCCACGTGCCCCCTCCACACGTAACTCGTTTCTGCGCCGGCGAAGAACACACTTCCCTCTGGCTGCCACTGATCCCGCTCCAAGTTGCGCAGGTTGGCGGCAGGGACAGCCAGGCAGGTTGGTGCCGACGACAACATATCGGCATGCTGGTCAAGATCCTCAACCTCAAATGGCGTAGGCAGGCTGTCGCCAAAGATGGCCTCGACGTGGCTGAGAAGGGCTTGCTGTCTCTCGCCCTCCATCATCTGCCAAAGTTCTCTCCCGGACTCGCCGGCGACGAAACACGTCAACGTGTAAAAGCCGTCGTCGCGCGATGTTTCCTTGATCATCGAAATGGGTCCAGCCAGCCCCTGGGCATGGCCGGACAGCCCTCGCTCCCGCCACCACGGCTTCCCGTACAACAAAGCTATCCTCCTGGAGAAGCCAATCTTGGCACTTTCCAGGAGACACTGCTTGTCCTCGCTCAGCTCAGGGGCAATCTCCATAGTCGTGCACTGTGCCGTTCCCGCGAGGATGACCTTTGTGCACTGGAACACATCGCCTGATTGCGTGGTCACGACGACCTTGTTCCCAGACGTCTGGTCGATGCGCTCCACGACCTGCGAGAGACGCACCGACCCCGTCTGCAGACGCGCCGCAAGTTCTTCGCACAGTCGCTCAGCGCCCCCTGCCACGCGCAGGCTCTGCTCGCGGCGCATATCGGAAAGAACCTGGAGCAGGCCCCCCGCGCATTTGCAGTGTAGGAGAAAGTACAGCGCACTGACGTCCTTGGAACCGAGGCCGAATATGGTGGACGCCCACAAGTTGGCGAGTTTCTGGACGATGGGCGTAGCGCCTTGGGACACGGCGAGTTCGTGGACGGTCATGGCGCCGTAGTTTGGCAGCAGCTGCGCGGGGCGGTTGACGTCGACTCTCTGGGAGAGCTCCTCGAGGTTGTCTCGTACGCGGATGAATGATCGGTGGTCGTCCTCGCTGAGCTGTAATCAGTCGTTAGCAACACCTTTCGGCGTATGGTGTTGGATGGTAAACGTACATTCGGGGTGCCATCAGCCTGGGATGCGCCGAGTCCTTCGACCACGTCCTTGCCCTCGCCATTCTGCTGCTCAACGTCGAGCCCCAAGCCCCGTGCCAGTTCCGCAACTCGAGGGTGGTTGGCAGCGTTGAAGTAGTCGTCTCCAGAAACAGAGCAACCGATGCGATCCCGCGCCTCGAGAACCAGGCACGTCGCGCCCGCCCTCTGGAGATTGTACGCGGCTTGCAGGCCGCTGGGGCCGGCGCCGACGACAATCACCTGGGCCGATCGCCTCTGGTGAGACGGGAGGCCGCGGGGCGTGTATGTGGAAGCCATGTCTTGAACAGCGGCCATGATGGATGTCGACAGCTGTGCTTGCTGGAGTCTAGGCGACGTCGGGGCTGTAAGTGTCGTCGACGAGCTGCTCCTTCTCCCAATTGGTTCGAGAAGTCCGCGACAGGCAATCAATCGAGTCTCAGAGTCAGGTCCAAACAATCTCAACGAGACTCCAAAATTTGCACAGCAACAAGGTGGGCTTCGAGTTTCACGACAACAGCCAAGGCAGTGGAGAGCGTGGCTTATCGATATAGAAATTTCGGGAACTCGGGATTGGCCTCCGCGGCCGCCGAGCTTCGGCAACAGTGACAGGTCTCCGCAAGTCGGGCCACTGGAGATCGTGGCATTGGTGGGATTCGCGCCCCGGATTCAGCACCGGCCCCACATAGTTCTCCGGCCGGCGGTTGGTCCCGATGACGATGTCGCGCGGAAGCCGATGTCGTTGTCGTGCTTGTCACGAAAATGCAACTATTAGCAAACAGAAGCTGCAGACATATTGTGCGGCCCTTTGGATCTCCACTTCATGTAAATATTGAAATCCAGGAAATGAAGCTATACACTTACACCAAAGTCGTAGACTTCCCACTACAGCAACGTCCTCCTCCATAGCTTCTCCTCCTCCAGCCACAGTCGCGTGCTCGCCGGCTTGTTCATCATGTGCCCCTCGCCCTCCACCAAGACAACCCCAACATGGCGGCCCTTTTCCCCGAGCGCGTCGGCAATCAGCGTGGCCTGCTCGTACGGCACCACAGAATCGGCCAGGCCGTGCAGAAGCACCAGCGGCGATTTGACCTCGTCGACGTGGTAGACCGCGCTGCGCTCGGGGAGCACGAGCGCCGGCGTGTAGTTGGACTCCAGCTTCTGCGCCTTGGTGTCAAACTTTTCAGGTCGCTGATGCCGCAGATGCGGAGCCCGCCCGCAAGTCGATCAAGGTCCAGCTTCTGAGGGCCCACGACGTTGACGTACAAGACAACTTCAGATCCGAGAACAGCCAGGCCGAAGCTCAGTGGATGCACAAGAAAAAGTACATGTTTTTTAACCCAAGATGACGGCGTCCAAGCAGTTTAGCAGTTAAATCTCAGGCGCACTGGTTGCAGCCGTTGAGCTTCCCCACCCGCGAAATGCACTGGAGAAGAGGGGGGTTCCAATGTCTGCCAGTATCTGACGTGATGCTGCGAAAGCACCTATGCACAGTACTCATCAAAAGCTCAAGCTCGTCCTGTCGAGAATTGATCGCAGGCGGTGCAGTGCTCCATTGCCAAACTGAGCGTTTATTGGTCGCCGCCTCGCAAGCTGCCCTCACCGAGAGACGGGCGGGTATCGGACTCCAGACCTTGAATTACCCAAACGGGCAGGCGGGCGGCTGTGACCGCAACGGCGGGCGGGTATACGTTAACCAACCAGTGGACCATGGGGTACCTGACCCGCTTCAACGACTCCGGGGACGCGTAACCCGTCACCGTCACCATCAGGAGGCCGTCCCGCCCAGACGGTCTCATCTCATCATCAACACCAGCAACCCACAATGGCGGCGATGGAAAAGGCACCGCTCGTAGACGTGCCCGCGCCCGCACCCTCGCAGCCGCCGCGAAAGAGGAGCTCCTGGCTTGTCAAGGTAGCATGCGTAGCGGGCTTCATTTGCCTCTCCAGCCTTTACTACAGGCCCGAGTGGAAGCCGTGGAAGCCTCACCGGTGCCACGGGCGAGGCTCGCCGTACGGCAAGCTCCCAGAGCCCAACGACCCGTTCCGCTTCATCCCGTGCACGGATGCGACGCTGCCGCCGGCGCTCGACGATGCGCACCCTGAGCGAAGCTGGGCGAAGCTGTTTGACCCCAACCCGGAGCACTGGAGCTGGGGCAGCGCCAGTACGCATGAGCACCCTCACGACCACCCTCACGATCATCCCCACGAGCATGGCGACCATCACCACCACCGTGGCACCCACCACGGTCGTCACCACCGCGACCCGTACGCCGGGCGTGGCATCTACCTATGTGGCTACCTCGACGTCCCGCTCGACTACACCAACAAGTCGGACCCGCGCATCGCTCGCCTGGCCGTGACCAAGTACCAGGTCTCTGGCCTTGCCCATCGCCGCCGCCACCGCCACCGCCAAGACCATGACGGACCCGAGCCAAGCGCCGGGCGCAAGAGCGAGCGCACCATTGTCATCGAGCCCGGCGGCCCCGGGGGCAGCGGCACCTCCATGGCCTGGAGGGCTTCCGAGGAAGTCACCAAGCGCCTGAGCGACGGCAAATACGACGTCTTGGGATGGGACCCTCGCGGCGTCAACGCCTCGCTGCCCGCCGTTTCCTGCTTCCCCTACGACGCCGACCGCGACCACTGGACCCTCAGGGCCGGCCAGTACCGCGAGGTTTCGCCGTCGCCCCGAGCGCAGCTGGAGTTTGTGGACGCTATGAGCGATGCCGTCTTCAACGCGTGCCATCAGATTCACGGCGACTTGGGCCGCTTCGTCTCTACCGCCTTCGTGGCGCGCGACCTGGAGGAAATTCGCCTCGCCATGGGCGAGGATGAACTTACTGGATATCTCGTCAGCTACGGGACTGGCATTGGTCAGACCTACGCGAATATTTTCCCGGAAAATGTGGGTAGGATGATATTGGATGGAGTTGAGTATGTGAGAGACCACCGTCTAGTCGGGGGCTTTGGCTGGACCGCTCTCGACAACGTGACTGATGCGTGGCACGACGGCTTCCTGGGCGAGTGCATCAACGCTGGTCCGGACCACTGCGCTCTCGCCAAGCCTGTCGACAAACATCCCGTCACCCTCGATGGCCTGCAGGCACGCATTGAGGCGCTGGTCAAGTCTCTCATCAAGCGCCCCATCCCCGGATACACCGACTTTAGCGGCCCTTCGCTCATCACCTACTCAGCCCTCGTGCAGGCCATCTACGGAGCGCTCTACAACGCCAAGAGTTGGCCGTCGCTTGCCGAGATGCTCTTCGAGCTCGAGGCTGGAAACTCGACCCTTGCCGCCGAAATGCTGGAACGCTCTTGGGAGTACGACCCTACGCTGCCATCTCCGCCCAACAAGCGGCCGAGCTCGGACGAGCTCGGACAGCTGGTCATCTGCGCCGATTCATACGACGCCCCCGACCCGCCCGGGGGGATCAAGTGGTGGGAGTCTCTTTGGGGTAATATGACCAGCGCCTCGTGGATCTCGGGTAATTCCCGCTTCGCCAACGTCTTCCCCTGCCGGCACTTCCTGGAATACTGGGAGCCCGCGGAGGTTTACCGCGGCTCCTTGAACAGCACACTCAAGAACCCCGTTCTACTCATCGCGGAGACGTACGACCCGGCCACGCCGCTGCGCAACGGCAGGCGGCTACTCAAGGAGATGGGAAGGAACGCTCGCCTCGTCGCGCACCACGGCTACGGCCACTCGTCCAGGGACACGTCCGACTGCACGGACGCGATTGCGAGGGCCTTTATTCTAGAGGGTACGTTGCCGGATGAGCAAGAGACGGCTTGCTTTGCGAATGAAAAGCCGTATCTGTATGGTGTCAAGAAGGACGAGGTCGCTTCTGCGGCCCAGGCGAGGGACCCCGTCGAGGTCTGGAATGAGCACCTGGCAGAGCTGGCTGTCCTCAACCCGAGGCTGCTGCCGAGAAAGGGCATGTAAGGGGTGGGCGGAGGGTGTTGGATAAAATTGTCGTTTCCCTCGCAGTGGCTTCAAGTTAGGTTGTCACGATTTAAGCCTCGCATATAATGCCCATGTCTTGGAGTGAAATTCGATAGCATTTTACTATAGTTATGAATACAGCGACTCACAAGTTTGTATAAGCCAAGAGGTCCTGAACCCGGCGGACGCGGAAGGTTCAGGAATCGGGTTTGGGGTCGTGTGTCGTGTTTGACGACTTTGCGGCTACTCAGACGAAGCAGGAGAAGTTCCGGGATACAGGCAGTTTCAGCGAATGGTATATTATGTAATTTCTGCATAGGGACTCGGGGAGCTCCTGAAGACAAATAATAGCAAGTCGCATCTCTTGCCTGTCGATGCGAATACGAGCTGTTGGTTCAGGCCGGCCCAAGAAGTGGAGAGCTGTCAGCAACCCGGATTAGTTCCCACCTGCCCCGTCTCACATCTGTCGCATCACCTAGACCTTGCAATATTCGACGACCTCGTCACTCAAACACGGTACGTCATCCTTACTTTGACATAACTCTATCGATTACCAGCAACATCTCCGGGGGACCCCCACTCTGCTACCATGGGCTGGCTCTTACCCCTGACCCTCATCGTCCTCACCGTCGTCGCCAACTTCTCCCAAGAATCCGCCAACAGGGCCGAGGCCAACGTCTTGGTTTTACCGCTCTTCGCATTCACCGGCGGCATCTGCGCGCACCTCTTCTGCCGCTTCTTCATGGAACCCAAGTACGGCGTGCCCAGCCTGCCGGTGGGCCTTGCGGGCGCGGCCGTCACCGCGGCCGTCCTGATGTTCGGGGTGTTTGACTTTGGGCCCGAGGAGTGGACGTACATGGCGCAGCTGCCGGGGAATGTCGTGTCCGGCAGTGTCAGTATAGCGAGGTGTCTCTGGGGCCTTCATGTTGCAGGACCGTCGGGGCAAGGTGATTTGTGAGGGCAGCCGGGATCCAGGTTAGGGCATCGGTAGTGAGGCACGGTACATGTGATATCGTATACAGGTATGTTCATGAGGTCGAACCTGGCACTTCGATCCGGATGAATCCTGTGCTGTATGGATTCAACTAGAAATAGATGTATGCTGACAGTTCTCAGAACAGAGCAGTGGGATATGCATCGTCACGGACACTCGGTCACCAAGGTCTGGTGCAAAGTAGAAGAAATACCGCCATATTAAATTCATCAGCTATATCACAGCACAGCCACGGCCTGCTCCAGCAGTCCCTGTTTCCTCCCCCGGCTCCCGCATGAGAAAGCACTCGGTTCGAACCGGCCCGCCGCTTAGGCGGTGAACTCGACGGCGCGCTTGTCCTGGGCGTTTTGGTTGTTGTTGTTGCCCTTGGCGGCCTTTCCGGCGTTGCCAGCATTGCCAGCATTGCCAGCATTGCCAGCATTGCCCTTGCCAGCCTTTCCGGCGCCGCCAGCAGCGGGAGTGGCAGGGGCAGTGCCAGCAGGAGGAGCAGCACCGCCAGCGGGAGGAGCAGCGCCGCCAGCAGGGGGGGCAGCAGCGGCACCGGCCATCTGGACGGGCACGACGCCGCCAAAGGGACCAGCACGGGCCGGGTTCTGGCAGCGGACCATGCAGACGTTGTTCTCGCCGGCGACGGTGCCAGTGCACTGCTGGTTGGCGGGGATGGCCACCTTGAGCGGGTGGTCAGCCGTGTTACCCGCGTTGTTCCGGCCGCGCGCGTTGCCGTCGACGTTCTGGGTGACCTGGATGTTCTCCCACGACTGGGCCGTGCCGTCGGCGTTGATCATGCAGGTGTAGGGACCGGCGCCGTCGGCGTTGACCTGGTGCAGCGTCATGGTGAGCTCGCCGCCCGGCGTCACCTGGGGGAGCTTGTCGCCAGTCTCGGCCATGATCGCCGTCGTGCCCGACTCGACGCTGTTGGCGCCGGCTCCAACGGTCTCGCCGGCCGTCTCGGCCGACGCGCCGCGGAAGCGGGTGGCGTCCTGCTGGAAGGGGTTCCGGCGAGTGCCGTCACGGGGCGTGCTGGTGTCGACGCCGAGGGCCATGCCGGAGCCGCCAGCGTTGCCGACGGCGTTGGTGATGACGCTGTGGCCAGCCACGAGCTGGGCGGCCAGGAGGGCCGAGGTGGCGAGGATGGACTTGAGAGACATGGTCTGTGGAGCGACGGGGAATCAAGTGGCAACAGGTGATGGGCGATGTATGAAAAGAGACTGTCGAGACCTGGCCGGCAGGAGAGTTGTCAAGGAATTAGACCACGAGGGTTCTTGGAGAAGAGAAGACGCAAAGTGAAGAGAGGAGTGAGAGCTGTTGTGATGAGGCTGGTGATGAGGGCGAGTCAAGAACGGCGAACGAAGCCATCGCTTTATACTCGAGCCGTCTCGGCCGTCCACGACGGGCTCTGCTTCCCCCTTCGCGGACTCGCGAGAGATCAGCAAGGTCAACGAAACACCTCAGTCCAAACCCGTGCTTGCCCCGGTCCCGTCCTCCATGCCTCTCCGGCCACAGCACAGCACAGCGCCGCGGCGAAGCACAGCCCTAGCGCCTCTCGCCAGGGTCCCGGAAGGCCTCGCTGCCAGGGAACATGAAGCGATCGTGAGCCTCGACGGCCGGGCCCTCATTGGCCGCATGATCGCCAGAGATCAGTCGAAACGCCGCCCATCCCCCGCGGCGCGCGCGACTGCGCAGCGCGACCGGCCAGCGCCGTGACGCCTGCGGTTTCAAGGGCCCATGCCCTCGCTGTCTGTGCCTCGCGGGCTGTCGGCGGCGGCGGCGGTGGACAGCGGGACAGGGGATGGGGAGGGAGACAGAAGTGCCCACCGCGTCGCCGGGCGGAGCGATGTTGGCCGTCGGCACTTGGAGAAGGTGTGGCGGAGCGTCTAAAACAAGGGTAACTTTAGAGTTGCACTGCAGCTAAAAGAGGGCCATGAGGTTGCGGCTGCCCTGGGCAGGAGGCGTCGTGGTGTTTGGGGTGCGAGGTTGGCGTCCAGCCTTGCACTGGTGGGCCGCACCAAGAAGACGCCCGTGCTCGGATGCCATCGCGGAGCCCCCTTGAACCTGACACAACCTGCAACGCCGTGCCCCCAGCCGCTGTCATAGGGAAAAAGAGCATCCATGGAATACGTGAAATTTCAGTATCTCCGACTCCGACAATAGTCCGTCTCATATTCCCAACCATGGATCTCGGCCGAAAACGTCAAGTCTAGTCCGTCATGCTCGAGCACCCGGAGCAGTCTCAAGCTGGCATCCGCCCCCTACTCAAGCCCAGGCAAGCCCTGCCGAGAGAGGAGCCGTCTTCATTCAGCTCGCATTTGCCTCTGCTCCTTTGTGCGGGCACTCAATATTTCCCCATGTTTTGCTCGCCAGCGTGGCCACCGCCCAGCCTCGACCGTGTCGCAGCCATGTGGCGCCTCCACCCAGACCGCCGCCCAGGAGTCGCGGGCACGATCTACCCGCGCTTGGGAATCCCCCGTGGCCCACGATCCGTGATTCCAAGAACGAAGCGCTTCCCCCCCCGTCGGCGATCGCATGACTCGGCGGTGATCGAAACGTAGTGGCCATGTTAGTAAATCACTGGTCGCTTCGTGCTGAGGAGTCGCCGCCCTTGGACGGGGGCCGCGATGGACGCAGCCAATCGGCCGGCGAACCCTTTTGGACATTCCTCGCAGGCTTCGGGCGTGGTTACCGACGGAAGCCTCCCATCCTCCGAGAAGTGGCGGCAAGGCTCAACGGCTGTTCCAGGGAATGCCAAATACCATCTCCCGACGTGAAAGGCCTACATGTTTGGGATGCTCGCGTGAAACCGCCGGTGCTCAGCTCGCACGAGATGCCTCGGAGCCGCATGCTGCTCTGCCTTTGTTATCCTGTATCCGCAGGCCCAAGACGATCCGTAAAGTGAAAAACGAGCGCAAACAATGTTGATCCCTGTGCGTGACGTGTGATGTGCACGATGATCGTCTGCGCAGGACGATCCCCTCTCACGTTTCCAAGGAGCAGTGGTTCACAATTCCTCACTAACATATTTACATTGCTACACGGCCCAGCGGTTGCTACCATGGGAATCTGCGTACCTATGGGGCAAATTGATACCCCGATAAATTAACAATGCCGATACGGTGGCGTGCGCTGACAAGTAGACTGACACTGACGTGGAACGGACGAGGTTCGGACATGAGTAGAGTTAAGTAAGGTATGCTTAATAATTTGAGACTGACAACTGACATACGGAGCACACACGCAGCGTTTCAAAGCCGTGTGCTGCGGCGACCAAGTCTGGCTTCTCAATAGCAAATGCAGTCCGCGACGACGGTCCAGAACGGCGCATAGCCCCAATAGCAATTAGGAAATTTTCCTTGTGGAAGTTGTATGTCGTGACTTCATGTTGGGAGCCCAGTTGGAACCTACCTGCAGGCCTCTCACCGTTGACCGTACACTCCTTGCGCCTGAGAAATCATGAAGCGCAAGCCACTCCCACTTCCTGTCTATTAGTCCAAGTAAACCGTCCTGGTATTCAACTCGCTGCAGGTAAGTGGAAACTCGAAATTGCATCAGCCGTCTGCACAAGTGCACGGCAGGCTCATCGCGTCATCATAAACATACGTCATCGCGGCCATTTGGTACAAACCGAAGGTCGTCGTGACACTCGTCAACATGACCGAGAAAGAAAGAATGCGAGCTCAAATGCCCATTTGGGTGGACGCCCGTGACCGTATGGGGCTGTCGAAACGCCGATGCCGGGTCAGTCAACACCAACCCACCTGACCGCCTCGGGTCGTGATGCGGCTGGCCACTCGCATCGGTCATGTTCACCCAAGTCTAAATGAAGCGAAAATTGTACTCACCATGGGCACCAAAACAGGGCCGGCGTCGTCGTATTTGACTCCCGTGAGCCCGTGAGCCCGAGGCTCCGGGAGGCTCATCCCATCGGCGGCTGACGGAACATCAAAGTCATCGTTCGCTTCACCATGACATCACTATACGGCCAACAAGGCATTGTCTGAATCGTTAGTCATAAGATACAAGATATGTACAGGTAGGTTCACATATATACAGCTTGCTTGCCCCCAATGCTAGGCCACCCGTCTCTTCCCCTTGGGTCTTTTGCGTAGTGGATCTTGCAAGGGTTTCTGTATCTTGCTCATCGCCTCCTCCGGACTTCTGCGAACCTCCCGGGCCAGGCTTTCACTTGCTCGGTGCACCAGGTGCGACTTTGGTGAGGGCGAACGTCGATGGGGTGAGGGCAACCTTCTCGCTGCAGTCGACTTGTACTCCATGTACGAGGTGGCGGCAACAGTTTCCTGACGCGGGGTGGGGGTATCGGACTCTAGGGTATCATTGGACGCGCTGGGGGTGTCGAGAAAGTCGAATTCATCGTCGGGATATTGGGCAGCAGGAAACTCGTCGTCGTCCTCGAAATACAAGGGCTGGCCGGCTTGCGTCTTGTCGTCGGCGACACCGTCGCAAGAGGACCGAGTCTCGGCAGAGTCGCACACCGAGGTGACGGAGGTATCGCAGTCCTCGGATTGCGACGTCTCGTCATCATCGTGGCAATCAAACCGGCGCCGCATGAGCTCAGGGCCAAGGTGTCCCGACTCGGAGCCCGAAAAGGACATGGAGCGGGATGGCGGGTTGGTGGAGTAGGCGGGAGACTCTGCATCGGATGGTGATGATGCGGAGCACTCCGAGTGGGTTGTCTCCGATTGCGGAGGCGATAGAGGGCCCTCGGGATGGGTATCGTGGTGAGCATCGTGCTCAAAGGTACAGGGCTCGACGGTCATGACGGGGCCGTTGGGGAAATAGTCGTCGTCCAGGAAAGGGGACGGAGCATCGTCAGCGCTGCTGGCCTTGGTGCTCACCGTGTGAATACTGTCCGCCTCGGAGAAAGAGGAATAGGAAGAGGTGGACTGAGATTCGTGACGGTCGAGGTAGTCGTCGGGGAGGTAGCTTGCAAAGTATCTGACGATGGAGTCGTACGACTTGGTACGGAACATCTGCAGGGCGTGCTGCCACTGTTCAGATCCCATCAGCTTGGGGTTGGCAATGATCTCGACAGCCAGCGTCTCCAGAGACTCGTTGAGCTCACGGAGGCGCTGCAGCTGCCGGTCCGCCATCAAGCGGTGGAACTGTTCCGTCGTGTCGGCATCGCGAGAGATCTCGTAGACGTCGTGGTGGAAGGCTTCGGGGTCTTGGAGGGTGTAGGAGAAGGTGTTGTATCGGTCGTGCAGCGTCGTGAACAGGTCGTCCCTCTTCATGCCAAACTTCCAGGCGGGCCAGGCCCAGCCTGGGTCGTCCATGTTGACCGAGGAGTGGCGGCCGGCGAACGCAGGCAGAGGCGCCCCCGTGTATTCGGGTGAGGCCCAGTGTGCAATTCGCACGAGGGCGTCTTCACTGCTTCGCACCGGATATCGTGGCCATGCTGACGGTGTTTGGCGAGTACGGGCGTCTGGCGTTGGGCGCGGTAGGGGTCGAGTATCGTTGCGAGGGGGAAGTTGTAGAGTGGAGAGGGAAGGAGTTTGTATACGTCCGCTGAAGCCCGTGGTGACGAAAACAGTCGGGCATCCAGCTGGGGGACCGCGTACTAGCAACATAACCCAGGGCGGCATTGTGCCACCTGAAGGGGACGCATGGCGGCCTGAGGCCACAAGTGGCAGCGGCTCCCATTGGACGCCACGTCTCGAAAATATCACTCCGCCATTTGGCTGGGCCAATCAAAAAGGCTGCATCGGGGAATGGGACTAGTGGGCGGGACTCTGCATGGAGGCACGAGCCAACCCGGACGGTGCGCTCGTGCCTTCCGACAAAGTCGAACAAACCAGACAGTGCGATGCACACTGTTGTCTGTTGGCAAGGGCTGTGGCTGAGAGCCAGGCAAGCCACGGTCAGCCCTCAGTTGGGTGAGCTTGGGTGAGCGAAGGCAAGATCAAACCTGAATTGTGGCAGCGAGCGCGTCACCTCATGACCGTCAGGCGACAACATGCGACTGATGAAGCCGCGTCTGGAGACTTGCTGACTCTGGCGGCCGCCTTCATCTCGGCTCAAGAGCATGTGACCTGTACGGAGATACGAGGCAAGACAATCCACAAGTCAAGTGGCATGTCGTCGCGCTCACTCACTCTTACTCTCACGTTCATTGCCCCCATTCTCTCCTCGCCGTCTAACGGCGGCGGACACCTCTTCATAAGGAAAACTCCGCCGACGGCTTCTTCAGCTGACGGGCGGTGCAAGGCTGTGAGGCGCAGGCACATCGCGCAGTCGCGAGCCATCTCATTCGGACGGTCACGCGAGATGCCGCACCGACGAGGTACACACGTTGTCACTCTGCAGTCAAGTTTGCCCCGAGGATACATCCACCAGCACCAGCTGATCCCTCAACCAGCCCTAATAATAACCGTTCGCCTGCGCCTCAAACGTCACTCACCACCCGTTCTTCTCCAGGCCTCTCCCAAGTTCCAACGGCCCGTCGCCCGCTAGCAACACGTTGTCCCGTTGTCAGGCACCCGCTCGCTGTTCCTGTCCCGCGAGCGCGGACACAGCGGGAGATCGCTGCCTTGTGGCCAGAGGCCACCGATGACTCCGTCTGCTCTGGTGCTTGAGGCTGAGACGGCGCCATCAACATCAGCAGCCCAGGCCTCCTGCACAGTCGTGCTCTCACCTGCGCATATGACGCTGTCGTTTGTCCAGCTGTCCAGCTCGGCATTTGCCCTTTTGGTTCCTGCATTTATGGCGTGCACCCGTTTGTGAATGTTGGTTCTTTCAACTTACTCGTACCCTTTCGAATCTCTGCGTCCCCGTCCACGTCCTGTACCCGTCCACGACTCGTACTGGTCCATAGCCCCGTACCTCTCTACGTGCGCAGGTACCTGTACCCCGCTGCCTGGAGCCGCCTAACAT
Source organism: Tolypocladium sp. Sup5 PDA-1 (assembly GCA_000750105.3). Taxonomy (NCBI): domain Eukaryota; kingdom Fungi; phylum Ascomycota; class Sordariomycetes; order Hypocreales; family Ophiocordycipitaceae; genus Tolypocladium; species Tolypocladium sp. Sup5 PDA-1. The sequence goes on from JPHH03000009.1 coordinate 678,159, forward strand.
TGCGCGCACGCCTGGAGTTTTCCCCTCCCCCCACTGGCCTCCCGCCTCCGGCCCCAACCACTGCACTATCACCACCGACACACCACATGGGCACGTCCTGTTAGGCGCCGCCAACCCCATCCTCTTCCTCATGGCCGAAGCCAGGCCCGAGTCTTCGGAAGGGGTCTCGGAGGAGAGGACGGAGCCCTTCTCGCAGTCGGAGATTGATGCCCGATTCAGGGGCATCCGCGTCGATGAGCCCGGCAGCCTGCCCGACGGCGAGGTGGTCCCCCTCGACGTGCTGCAGGTCGAGGACCACCACCACAGGCAGGGCATCCGCATCCTCGTGCGGCCTCTAACCAGACTGCACAACACTCGCTCCGTCAGTCCCGGGAGCGACAACTGCCAGTGGCTCGCCCTCCGCGCCGAGGTCGCCTCGTCGGAGCAGCCTGAGCACAAGGTCCTAGCGGTGACTCAGACGTCCAAGGATATCAAGTTCTCCGTCAGGATCCCGGGGGAATCCCAGGACGATTCCTCGCGACCGCCATTGTGGTGCGAGCTCTACTATGACCCGGCCAGCGACAAGGTCATCTTCCTCAACAAGTCCGACGTGCCTATTTCGCTGTCTAGGATATCCCAGAGCCTCCTCGCCAGCCCGCCGTCGGGCGAGGGCCACGTCATCAACCCTGGCCTCGCAAAGGCCTTGAAGCCAGGCACTTGGAGAATCAAGGTCAGAGACCTCGCTGTTTTAGACTTTCGCGTTCTAGAGAAGCGGCCCGTCACCCTCTACCAGCCGCAGCCCTCGCTGCCAGAGGACTCTTCATCCTCGGGCACCAGCTTCATCCATCAGTATGGCTCGGGCAGCAAGCGTGCTCTAACGCCGGATGAAGACAACAAAAGGGTGAAACGTCGCATCTCAGATGCCGGCGCCACGGCAGACGATGGCGTCATCATGTTCCTTCGTCCCGCCGGCGAACCACTCGTCTTCCCGCTGCCCAACGCGAGGGAGAGCAAGGAGCTCTCTGCCTCGAACGGCCACGCCCTGCTGGACGCGGAGCAAGGGGAGACGATTCTTGTGCCCGGAGTATGCGAGGTCGACGAATATCAACTCACCAAGCGGGAGCCAATAGCATCCACGGCGCTGTCTGCGGTCTACAAGGCAACCCACTCGCACGTGCCGGATAACATCGTCACGGTCAAGGTCCTCAAGACGAGGGTTGGAAACTCAAACGACAAGCCGCTCGCACATGAGCGCAACGTCATTCGCCAGGCCGACATGTGGATGCGCGAATGCCAGAGCCAGGAGGACTTGAAGCACGACTCCATCGTCCGGTACTATGGCGGTGATGCCCGTTTTCTGTCTCTGTACATGGAGCACGTGGAGGCTCCAGATCTTGCCTCATCGGCCCGATGGAGGAACAGGGCAGACGAATTCATCGGCAGCCGAGACGACGCGCTGCGTATTCTGCGAGACATTGCCGAGGCCCTAAACTACATCCATGGACGAAAGCTTGTGCACAACGACATTAAGCCGGCTAACATCCTTTATTCGCCGGAAAGAGGCGCCGTCCTCTGTGACTTTGGGCTGTCCACGCTGGCGGCCAATTCCCCGACTACCGGCGGGACGCCTTATTACGTTCCGCCCGAGTTCATTGGCAAGAAGCTTCGCGGCACGGCATCGGATGTGTGGGCTCTGGGTGTCACGATGCTATACGTCCTACGCAAGATTGCCTTTCCCGACAGCCGCGCCAGACGGCACCATCCCAAGCCTCTGTACTGGCAGATTGGAGGGATCAACAATCCGTCCGTGCCCCACAAGCATGGCAACGGGCAGCCTGCCGTCACGCAGATGCGCGACTGGCTGACGGAGATATTCGAGGCGAGAGAGAACCTGAGCTCTCGGGACCGCCTGGAGCGACTGGTCAAGGAGATGTTGACGCCAAACCCCAACCAACGAATCACCATGGCAAAGATATTGCAGGAGCTACACGTGGAGCAGAACGCCGCGGTACGGTGAGGGGCTTATGATTGCTGGATGAATCTTGCTTTATTGCTTCTGCGTCGACTATTGCTTTATAACAGTCGACTGCCCGACACACCGGATCGTTGGTCTAAAGATTTTATCGTCTTTGGCATTGGCGGCATTAGAGATACACGAGCTAGGGGTGTGTTTTGAGACAGGGTAAGCAGGCCCATAACAATGCCGCAGACATCGACTAACTCATAGCAGATGAGAGAAGTTTATACCCTCGTCACTCGGCATATACAGACATTTATATCATTGCATGGAATGGCATGGCATGGCATCATCAATTGTGGTCAATAGAAGAGAAATTACTTATCGTCGCTCATCAGCCATGAGTCTGCTGTCGTGACAACTACCAACCCCCGGCTTCCAAAACTCTTCCAAAAAAAAAACGCGTCAAGTCTACAAGCCGAAGCCTATGGCAAAGGCCGAGGCAAGGCCAGCAATGGTTCCCAGCGCAACGGTGTTGACGCCCAGCATGCCAGCAGCGGCAGCCTTCTTGTCGCCGCCGCTGGTCGAGTTGCCGCTGGTCGAGTTGCCGCCGGCGGTGCCGTTGCCGCTCTGGTCCTTGACGGTGGTGACCTTGATGCCGCCGCTGGTGCAGTTGGCGGGGGCCTGGGCGTCCTTCTTGAAGCGGATGTCGGCGCAGTTGTAGAGGGCGGAGCCGCTCTCGCCGACGGTGACGACCTGCAGGCTGGCGAGGGTGCCGTCCTCGACCTTGACGGGGAGGGGGACCTTGTCGATGCAGAGGGTGCCCTTGTTGGTGGCGTTCAAGAACTCTGGGGTGAGGGATACGTTGAAATTAGTGGTGTTGCCGCCGACGCCAAGGTTGACGAAGATGTAGGTCCAGGGGTGGTGCAGCTCGAGCTTGAGGGAGCCGCCGTCGAGGGGCCAGTCGGTGACGTTGCCCTTGCCGTAGGGGACGCCAGCGCCTAGGTTCTCCGTCAGTACGATGCCATCGTGTGGGATGGGAGGGAACGGGACGTACAGGGATATGTCCACTGGCTGTACTTGTCTCCTTGGGCAAGAGTGTCGGCTCTCCACGCGGGGAAGGTCAATCCGAAATGCGCGGAAACGCTCTGGGCCGCAGCCAGCGCGAAGAGAGTCTTGGAAACCATCGCGACGGGAAGAGTTGAGGTCGAGGGTGCGCGGTGAAGTTGACGGGAGACGGGCGAGGCTGAGCGGGCAGCTTTATAGCTTGGCGAGAAGAGCAGGACCCTGAGCGGCGCGGGGCAGGCTAGCAGAACTATCGTTTTGAGCAGCAGCGGGTGAGCAAGAAAAGCCCTGTTCTGTTGGTATGACAGCCAGGTCCGGGTCCAGCAGGTCCAGCAGGTCCGCATCGGTGCCCGGGCCCGGTGCCAATTCCGGGGACCCACTCGGCCAAGTCCCACATCCCCGCCTCTACCGTCTCTCAAACATGGGCAATGCTTCACGGCCTCTGACAAAGCAGAACAAACCCGCTTCACTCAATGCTTCAATTCCAAGACTGATCTGCGATCCCCAGCGCATGTACATGTCTCGGCACGAAGCGAGCGAAACTCTGTCCCGCAGGATTGGCACCGGGCTCGTTCGGTAGGGTATCACAAAGCTGGGGGGATGAAAACTTGCTCAAATGGACTCAAAGAACCCCTGCCGTGCGGGCACGCAACGGGCGCGGCTGGACTGGGCTGGGACTGGGTTTAAGCTTGGAAAGGCGCTTAATTTCTAGCCCGGTGCGCCAATTGAGGCGTTTATTGGGTCATTCTTCAGCCTTAACTTGACGGCTTTGGGGGTCGATGAGGTGACTGTTGTTGCTGGCGTCGTGAGCGTGGCGGTGGGTGAGAGGGGCCGCGGGTAGCGGACTGCACCGTCTTTGACTGTGGATGTGGGTGGGTGCAGGGACTCGCCTACAGAGAACGTTTCAAGGTGAGCTGTGCCGAGTTCTGTACTGAGAATTAAAGCAGCTGCTCAGTTCAAGCGCAAGGGTAGTGGCATGGCATGTCTACTTGCCCGCGGATCACGGTTCGTCTCGTGAGAATCGGCTCACGTTCATGTTTGAGGGTGAACTTGAGGTGAAACATGACAGTTGCCACGCCAAGGACTGCCATGCTTGAATCTCAATGTACTTCGTAGGTAGTATTCTCTCCAGGTTCCCATGCACGAGAAGACGTCAGAGTGCTTGGCGTCTTCCATCGGGCGAGTGCCGTCAACAGTCCGGGGTCCGGCACGTGTTAGCAACGCGTCGATGGCGTCGACTACCCTAGAGCTCGTTGCAACAAAATACCTGACGCTTTAGCTGTCGTAAACACAGCGGTAGTGGACAAATGAAAAATGTTGTTGTGTTATTGCAAATATTAGAGACTTACCGATGACCCCCGTCACTTATTCTAGATATTATTGTGATGGAATCCCCGTCTTTGCGCCTTAACATACGAGGGTTCTGTTCAAACTGTGCTTCGCGGCAAAACGTGCTGTGAAGCAAATTTAACAAAGCAACAACTCAAAATAATATCACCACATGTACGGACGGAGTTCTGCGACAATTGTTCGGCTATGGCGATCTCCATTGTTCCCATCCGCGCAGATATACAAGGCGCGTGTGAGCACCGTCGCGTCGGAAGCAGATAAGAGCACACGAGATCCACGTCCTTTACTGTGAAGCCTCCCGTCGTATTATTTTCGCCAAGTATAGCAAATAGCCGGTTATTCCCCAAATGTCCCTCCATGGCCCTCCGTACCCCAGCCTAGCCCTCACATGCTCCATTCAACCCCTCTTGGCCTCCTCCAGCCGCTGCGCCTCCCTGCTTGGCCTCATTCAGCGTCCTTGCCTGCTTCGCCTTGTAGCTCTTGCGCAAATCATCCCAAACTTGGGGCGGGATAGGAACGCCCTGGTTCTGAGCGACCGTGACCCAGCGGCGAAGGCGGTGGAGCGCCGAGTTCATCCGCCTGGTCTCTTTCCCGAGCTTCCTGACCTTGTCGGCCTGCTTGGCCAGCTTCTGTTCCTGGCGGCGCATGTCGTCGATCTTGGTGAACTTCTCTGCGACTGTCTTGAGCAGGTCTGCCACCTGCGTCTTCGCGGTTGGTCCGGGCTTGGGACCGCGCTTTGTGCCTTTCTGGCGCTGTGCTGGAGGCTGCTGACCGACGGTGCCGTCGGGCTCCTCCACCTTGACAAGTGCCGGCTTGTTGCCGGCTGGGCAATCCTTGGCAACAGCTGGAACTGCGGGCGATTCTGGGGAATCTTGGGAAATAGCGGGTGGTGCCTGACCACGAGCGGGCTGCGAGCCTGCGGGCTCCAGCTTTGGTGCTTTAAGCGTAGTGGCACTGTCTGGCTTTGGGGCTCTCTTCCTCTTCTTTACGGGCGCGGCTGCGAGTTTCTGAGGCTTGTCGGAGGGCTCCGTCTTGATCTTTGGGCGAGAAACAGGCAGTGGGCGACGAGGAGCAGAAGCAGCAGGGACGGTGCTCGCGCCCGGTTGAGGAGACTCCACAGACTGCATGATGTCTTCGGCAACCTTGGGTGCCTCAACAGGACGCTCCTTGGAAGGAGAGCGACCCATCTTCGTCGGTGCTGGCGATGGTTCCGTCTCCCTCTTTAGCTCCGAACTCAGCAGCGGCTGTCTGAAGCTCTCGGAGAATGTGTTTGAATTGTAGTTGGCGGATGGATATTTCTCTTGTATGATCTTCATCGTCTTCTTGCTTTTGAATAGATGGTGCTTGAATATGGCTTTCAGGATGACAAAGTGCGCCCAGGTGACGCTCTCTGGGTGAGCGGCCACCTGCTTCGCGATGCCGTGGCTGGTGACCTTGGCGGTGGTCGTGCGCGCGAGGGTCGCCTTTTCGATGAGCGAGAACCACGCGGAGCGGGACTCGCCGTCCCAGGTGTCGCTGTACTTGCTGTAGAGTTTGTGCAGGCGGCGGTGGAGTTGCTTCTCCTCGGGCAGTTCGAGAAGGCAGGGAGGGTAATGCGCGGGCGGGGGTTCGAGGGCTGGCAGCGCGGCTGGTGTTTTCCTAGTCATGCTAGGGAAGCAAAAGGGTTAGCCTCTGATGTGGCAGAATAAAAAGGAGTGACAGACAGCTGGGGATGGATGTGTTTGTGCGTAATGAGAAGCGTACCAAAAGAGGCAGTGGAGGAGCTAGATGTGGAACAGGTGCGTGAGGGAGACAAGGTGGCGGCGAGAGGGAGCTTGAGATTGAAGGATCTTTCAACGCAGAGAAGACTCACCTGACTTTGTGGCGCTCGGGAGAGATTGAAGAAACGTGGCACTTCAGGGGACCTCGACGTCCAGAATGACACTGCCTGCTTGGGGAGTGGCTTGACTACCTACCGGTGGGTGAATCACTGGGGATCTGTGTGTGTCAAGACCAAGATGAAGAGTGCGTGTAAACAGATGAGCGGAGATGATCGAAACGATGTTGTAGAAGGATAATGAATTATGAAATGTCTGGTGTTGGGCTCCTGGTCGACAACAAAAGTTGCCTGGGTGTTGGTCGGTGTCCCGAAGTGACAGTCGTAGGATAGAGCAGCTTGTTTCTGCTTTCTCCCACTCTCTGCCTGCTTGTCCACACCGCACTTTGTAGACCAGAGGACTAGCTCGTTTCCCCAAGTATCTTTTGACAAACCTTCCTTCCCTCATAATGAGACAGTCTCATCCTTGAGTCCATCTTCACCATGACCATCTTCACCATGACTTCTAAATTGTACGCCCGAGGTTGTTCCCCAGCACCATCATACTCGGTACACTACCAGACTGATTCTGACAATAACAAAGCAACACCGTCTACAACTTCGGCTCCCCGCCAGCCTCCCTCTCCTCCTTCATCACGTCCACCCTCCTCCGGATCTCCACGTCCCTCGGGCCCCCCTTTCCAAACGTCACCAGCGCAACCCTCTCCCAGTCGCCCCCCCTCTTGGTATCCTGGAGCTCCGGCCCCGGCCTCTCCAGTCCCAGGACGACCCGCCCGTCCGACTCCCGCATGAGGATGTGGTGCGGGCACATGACCTTGTCGGCCCACGAGATCCCCGACGTCGGGTTCCACCGGCCCTCCTCCGTCTCCGCCGTGGGCACGCGCCGCAGGAACGACAGCAGCTTCTTGCGCTGCGCCGTGTAGTGCATCGGCCCTTCCTCGAGCGAGGCCGTGCCGCCCGTCAGAAACCGCGTGAGCAGGTGCAGCAGGTAGTACTGCGGCGGGAAGAGGATCATGGAGTGCTCGGCCACGCGCCGCAAGAAGGCCTGCGGGGGCGCGAAGAGCGCGGCCGTGTGCTCGACGCCGTTGTCGGGCGTGGGGATGAGCATCTCCGAGGGGGCCTTGGGCCGCGATATGGGCAGCAGGTAGACGTACATTTGCGTGGTGAAGCGCTTGGGGACGCCGACGGGCGTGATCCATCTGGTGAAGGGGATGAGGCCGGCTGCCGCCGCGTGAGCATGCAGTCATGATACGAGCAGTTCAGTTGATGAGCCTGGACGAACCTGTATCGGGAACGCCGCCGAGCGACTTGACCCATTCCCCAAAGTTGACCTCGTTGGCGTGAATCTTCTTCCTCATCTCATCCCGCTGCTCCACGGGCAAGTCGATCAGCGCGCCGCCCTTCTTGGCCAGCAGGATGCCCGTCTCCTCGAAGCACTCCCGCACCGCGCCGAGCCGATACGCCGGCCCGTCCTGGTGCCGCCCCGGGGCGTCCGGCGCGGGCACCTCGCCGTCGTGGAACGGGTCCAGGTTCCCGCCGGGGAAGACGTGCGCCGAGGCAAACGCCGACGACGTCTTGACGCGGTGCAGCAGCAGGACCTCGTTGGTGGGCGAGAGCAGCAGCACGGACGAGCTGGGCCGGGGCTCGGGGATCTCGCGGTCCTCCCTGGACGGGGATGGAGCCGCGCGTTGATGAGACGGCATGACGCTGGTGGTTATGGGAGTGGTTATGGGAGTGGTGGTGGTGGTGGTGGTGGTGGTGAGCCGAGGTGAGCCGCGCCAATGTCGTGTAGAGAGCACGCAAGGCCTTGATGATCTGACGCCGACAGAGGAGAGATGCAGGACTGGAGAGCGTGAGAATTGCCTCGCGACGGGATGTATCGAACACGACATTGAGCCCAGCGCCTCCAGCACGGATCAGGGCCCAGGCGTGGATGTCATTGTACCTTGGTCCTTGGTCGATCGGCTCCAGCCAAATGCGTTTGCGGGGGGAGCCAACGGCCGACGCCATTGAGCCGAGGTCCGTCTCTGGTGGCCGTGGCTGGCTCCGTCCCCGACACTAACGTTGGCCGTGAATGGTAGCGAATAAACGACAATAGCCCGAGTCCATTGTTATAAAACCCCCGTCATTGAAGCATGTGCCGAACATCGCGATGATGGTGACGTGGGGTACTCCGCCCTTGTGTACGCCCGTATACGGTAATCTTATCGTTAATTCAATGCGGGCTGCTACCCTGTCCGTCTACACGCCCAAAAGGGACACCGTCTTAAATACTATGAACAACGCCGTCGCTTATCATGGCTAATGCTCTCGGAAACCTCAATACCGCTTCCTCTCCTTGCCCCTCAGATTCACCTTCCACAGACAACACACACTCTTCGATTCGCACCACTTCTTGACCTCGCCGACGCTCGCCTCCCCATCGTATCCAACGCGCGTGAGCTGTCCGCAGTTGAGCCATGACGTCAAGTCCTCCAACACAACCGGGTCGTAGAGCAATATCTTTTCGTGCCAGGAAGGATTCGCCGGGTCTGTCGTCCTCGGCGCTGTAGTCACCGCTTTCGTAACGTGCACGAACAAAGCCGATTGCTGGTCCGTAGGGGACATCGTCAAAGAGAGTTCCGTATCCTCGTCGAGAGACAGCGTCAGGTCCACCGGTTGAGCCGGCGAGAATGTTGGATCGGGGGACGAGCAAGTTGACGCAGACAGGTCGCCGGCAACATCAGAATCGGAGTCTGGAATCTCAATGACAGCCTTGGACTTGGCTTTCCGTTTTGGCGTGGCCGGGGGTTGACTCGCCGTGGTGGCTGACGGCTTTGCCCGTGTTGCTGTTGAAGCTCGCGGTGGAGATGCCGCGCTGTCTTTCCTGGGCCTCCCTCGCGGCTTCTTAGGCGACACGGAAGGCTGCGCAGACGGTGGCGGCTCCTGTGCGTCTCCCTCACTAATCTTTCTTGGTCGACCCCGAGGCCGCTTCTCCTTGGCCGGCTCCGCTGCAGAAGTGGTAGTCGACTTTGATGCGCCTTTAGATACGCCAGCCACGGTAGACGCTGATCTAACGCCGCCCAGCCCCGCGCCAGCGCCAGCGCCGCCTCGCCAACACTGTTCCAAAAGAGCAAGCATGGCAGTGCGCTTCTTGATGGGCTTGAATCCGTACTGAGCAACTTGTTTGGCGAGTTGCGCATCCGAGCAGAGTTCGTAAGACGGGCGCGAAGGCGGCTCCTTCAAGACTGGCGGGCATTCTGAGCCATCTTCAGCCTGCTTCCCGTCCTCATGCCCCCCCTGCAACTCTTTGTGATTTCCTTTTCCTGATGCGCCATGCTGTCCAGTCATAGTACCTGTGGAAAGTTCGCTTCCTGAGAACTGAGACTCGTCATCAACAATCTCCACCGGCTTCCTGCCAGGCGCCGGGAGGATATCTGATAGGTTGACAAATGAGTCAACGTCTCGTGGGTTGTTGTCTGCGGGTAGCTCTGGTAGGGCAACGGGATCTTCAACCCGGACGTATCCGAACGGATCATCTTCTGCTGCACGTTCTGGCAGCCGTTGCGAGCCATCTGCAAAGTTGCGCACTTCAAGATCAAAGAGGTCGCCGTCTGCGTCTCGCGCTGCCGCATCCCAAAGGGTCGACCGTCGCTCCGGAGGCTCAATAGCATCACTATTAACCGGCGTTACAAAGTCAATGCAATCCAGCTGATTTGAGTTTCGCATGGCCGCCTGTAGATCGCGCAGCAGGGACGGAGACTGCTCCCGTGCCAACTGACTGGAGGTACCGAAAACAAAGTCCTGGCGTGCCACCTGCCTCAATGCCGCCCCTGGAGATAAGAGAATCGGCTTGGGCGGTGGCGGGGGCTTCTTCGACGCTCTGGAGGGTCTCTTCCGCGGTTTGGCTTTCCCTTTGCCAGTCAGAGTAGGCTTTGATGCCTCAGTCTCTTGACTCTCGCCGACAGCTACCAGAACAGGATCAGGTTGAGTCGGCAGTCTGTAGGCGGCAGTGGCAAGTCCTGTAATGGTTCGCGGCTTCTTTTTCGGCGCCTTTTGCTTCACCGGCGATTTCTCAGGCTTAGGCAGTTCTGATGCATCCGCGGACTTGCTTTGGACAAGTTCGATCAGTTTTCGCTTTTTGAGGAAGCTCGAGTCATCGTCTGAAATCGGAATCGGCTGTTGAGGCACACTGCCGTGGCACTTGTAGGCAGCTAGCAGAGTGCCAAACGGTTCGGCGAGCTCATCGCCAGCTTGCGAGCGGCGTGGCTCTTCCAGCCCGGGAGGATCAGAGTCGAGGATGATGTGAGTTTTCTGAGTTGGAGGGGTCCAGTCCATCCGTCGACTCATTGCCGGCTCTAGCTGCAGCGGTTCGTTTGCGTCATCTTTGGTCGCTTTCGCCTTTGTCGACTTCTTTGGTTCTGGCAGTTCGTTTGCGCCGTCTTTGGTCCGTTTTGCCTGTGTCGACTTCTTCGGCTTGGGCTGTTCGAAGACGTGGCTCGTGACAATTTCCACCCCGTCGCTGGGGGCCGACTCCGGCATTGGACTGCGTGTCTTCGGAGATGTCGGCGCCACCACAGAGTTATTCGTCTCTTTTCTTGGAGACTTGTATTTCTTCCACGGCTGATGCTTCACCGGTGAAGTGGGGTGCGCTGGTGTTTCGGTCGTCACCTCAGCGCATTCTGGAACGGGCCTCTTCCGCCGTCTGGGTTTGCGCGGTTTCGGGACACTCTCTGGCGGTACTTCAATCGCAGCTGATGTATCAATGTCTTCCAACATTTCCTGAACAGCATTTCCGGCAGCTAAGGCGGCCTTCACTGGCTCATTCGCCTGCAACGCCTTCCAGAGGCTGCCAGCGCTGGTGAAGGTCGTCGTCGCATTATCCGGAATCGGCGCGGCCTTGCTGCCACTTCGCAATGGGGGTCGCTTCGGCTTTTGCGACAGAAGGTCATGCAGGGATGGCAATTCGGGCGACGAAGAGATCGCCAGGTGAGCCCCTCGTCGGCTGGCACGCGACGGCGACGACAGGAACACGTCAGGAGACGCCATCGCGCCGGTTCCGAATAGCTGAGAGCGCAAAGCGCATCTCAGGCTCTTGGTGCGTAGCCGAATGGTTTGAGCTCCCAAAGTCGTCGCTAGAAATGAGACGGCGCGATTGTCGACATCAGATCGCCTTCACGGCAATCATTGGTGGTGGCGCGATTGATGATGCGGTACGGAGCCGTGCCGGTCGTAGCGCGGAAAGGAGACCGACTCCACGAGACTCCCACGTAGTCACCTGACTAGTCACCTGACGCACAGAAAGCCCTCCCCGCCCCACGAAATTATCGAGCCATGTCAAATTTGCAGGGACGTTTTGAAGCATCCCACCAAGCGTTTTCGACGACCACATCCCACGTCCGACAACACTTCAATCCACCTCTACACCACCCCTCCTCAACCGTCAAGATGGAGAACGACCGTGGCGAGATCGTCGATCTGTAAGGACCACCCGACACTCGAAGTTCCGCGACCGAAATGCTGATAACCTTTGTCTCTGCAGCTACGTCCCGCGCAAGTGCAGCGCCACCAACCGCATCATCAAGGCCAAGGACCACGGCTCCGTCCAGATTTCGATCGCCAAGGTTGACGAGAACGGCCGCGCCGTTGCCGGCGAAAACCACGTCTACGCCCTGTGCGGCTTCGTGCGAGCGATGGGCGAGAGCGACGACGCGATGAACCGCCTGGCGCAGCGGGACGGTCTGTTGAAGAGCGTCTGGAGCGGCCAGCGATAAATGTTGTGCGGTTAGAGGTATTTCTTTCCCGGCGGAAAATACGACCTGGGAAGGGCGCGACGATTCTGACTGGCGTCCAGGGATTGGCTCGGGCATGAAAAAAGGCATGCGTGGATCTAGAGTTGGGTGCATCTAGCAATATCCAATTCGAGGCGTTTGGGCTCGATTTCGAGACAAGCTGAACCGTTCCAAACGATTTGCGACCTCTGCGACCCCTGCGATGTGACGATACCGTGATGTGTGCTGCTGTGCGCCGGCTAGCAAAGTCTCCTCGGACTGGCCTCTTGGGCCGCTCCTTGACCGAGGATTCTGGGACTACCTCGATAGTCTCCGTGCCGCAGATTGAACTGGCCTCGAAAAAGCTGTGGCGGTTAAGCGTCTCGCCATGGTACAGATACAGGTCACACATGCACGAGCTCATGCAACTCCCATGGTCGAACTGATTAACCGTTGCCATTGTGAGCTACTAATACAGCTAGTTCACCGCAAACCCTCGTTCGATCGGAAAGTCGTTACATGCCACTCTCGATTCCCGCCTTGTACGCACTCAGCGCTCGTTGCCTGACGTCTTTATGCTCGACAATCGGCTCCGGGTACCCGCTCTTCTTGGCCTTGGCTCCGGCACCACGGCCATACGGCTCGTGAATCTCCTTGTCGCTCAGGTTCCTCAACTCAGGAATCCACTTGCGAATGTATTCGCCGCGAGGATCAAACTTTTCGCTCTGCAGAAGGGGGTTGAAGATGCGAAAGTACGGCTGCGGGTCGACGCCGACGCTCGCGCTGAACCCCCAGCCGCCGTTGTTGCTCGCAAAGTCGCCGTCGATGAGGTGCTCCATAAAGTACTGCTCACCCTTGCGCCAGTCTATGAGCAGGTCCTTGGACAGGAACGAGGCGACGACCATGCGGCAGCGGTTGTGCATGTAGCCAATGTGGTTGAGCTGGCGCATGGCTGCGTCGACAATGGGGAAGCCAGTTCGGCCCTCGCACCATGCTGCAAAGTGGCCTTCGTCGTATGACCACGCAATGTTGGAGTACTCAGGCTTGAATGGCTTGTTCATGCTGCATCTGTTAGTGCTTGATCGTAGCCAGATAGACTTTGAGCGCTTACCAAACAAACGGCCAGTTTACGAGAACGTGTCTGTAAAAGTCGCGCCAGGCAACCTCGCTGATCCAAGTCTGGATGCCCTCGCTCCCGCCATTCAGCTTCTTGGTCTTGTTACTGTCCCGTGCCGCCCGAACACACGTACGTCCGCTGATGGTTCCGCTCGCCAGATGCACCGAAAGGCAGGAAGTCCCATCATCGGCCGGGATGTTTCTCTTGTCCTTGTAGCTGCCGATTCTCTCCTCACAGAACTTGGCCAGCCTGTCGTTGGCGGCGTGCTCTCCGCAAGGCCAGAGGGCGTGGAATCTCTTCTTTTCTTCCTGATTGAGCTGTTTGTTCTTGGAAGCCCCCGGGATAGGGCAATTGAACAGCTTCTTGAACGTCTTTCGCGCGATCTCCGGGTTCTTGGCGGGCGCGTCAAAGAGCTCCAAGAGGTCGAGGTTGTCGTGGATGTGGGCGACCCATGACCGGTACCAAGGAGAATAGACGGCGTATTGCCTGCCCGAGCCGCTGTGTAGCTGCCCCGGCGGGACAACGCAGCTATCGTGGACGACTTCAAACGACATGCCATTCTCAGCCAAGTCTCGGACCAGGCGAGCCTCTCGCCGCAGTTCGTCGACTTCATATTCCATATTTGCAAAGACATGCCTGCTCCCCCACCCCTCCATGAGTTCGAGGATGCGATCGGGAATCGCCCTCCTCTTCTCCACCGTCTCGACATACAGCGGAATGTCCAGCTTGGCCAGGTCTTGCTTCAGAACCTCGAGCGTCCGCAGCACAAAGTCCACTCGGACCGGCGCCCTGAGATGCGCCTCAAAGTCCTGCGGGCTGACAATGTACATGCATATCAGCGGCACGCCCGCGCTCTTGGCCTTTTCGCTGGCGAGTGCGAGGGCCTTGTTGTCCGTGTGGCGCAGGTCCATCTTGAACCAGTGGACCACGGCGTCCTTGACCACGAGCTTGCTACGCTGGCGGGCCGTGTCCTCCAGCGCGGAGGTGAGCTGCTCGATGGGTCGCGGGATCTCGTCGTTGTTGTAGGCGCGGGCTCGGGCGGTGCTCATCTCTGGCGGGTAGTACTTTCGGAGCACGATGCCGTGCTTCTCGGCTTCTCGGGCCAGGGGATGGGGCTCGCGCAGGGCGTTGCTGGTCTTTGCCCGCTTGCTGCTGGCGGTGCCGTTGGCCTCTGCCAGAGCAGTGGACTTTCGTTTCTTGGCTGCTTTGGGGGGCATCGTGGCTAGTGTCGCGACGGCGAACGGAGCCTGAAGTGACGACAAAAATGGCCGCTTTGAGACGACGAATTTAGATCGAACTGTTTGCGAGCAGAACCGCCGTGTTGATGGAGGTAGGAGTATACCGAGCATGGATCATGGGCATTGGTCAGGACGTCTGCACGAGACCAACAAATCTAGGTTGCCATCGAGGAAGAGAAGGTGCGGACGACATGTCTACGAATAAATTCACATCCTCTACGCGTTTTCTTTTTGCGGCCCTCGCTCGCGTCGATGATGACATGCCTGGTTAAGCTCCGATGGTGGTGTACGTCATGAGGGTCCTGGAGATCGGGACCTCGGGCGCTAAGCAGGAGGTAATCTTCTACCCTACATCTCAGCCGGAGCTCTATATCGGCAGTCAATTCACTTGACTTGCAATGGGTTTGACCGACGATGATGAAAATGAGGCTGGAGCCTTTTGTGTTTATGGAGCAAAGACCCGTTAGAGATCTTCTATCTTCTATCTTGCGGCGTTGACTGCTTGGAAGTACCCAGGCTGCTGACGTAGGGGAAACGTTTCGTTTGCACCACGAGATATTCAACAATCTTTGTCTGCCTTGTTCCGAGGCCGTCTTTGCGACTTTGATAGTAGAGCCTTTCGCATGCACAAGGTAACGATAGTCTAGTTTATTCTATTGCCCAATGACGGTATTCTTAATCTTCAAGCTCAAGCACTATCCATGTAAGCAGCGGCACTGCGACACGGTTGTTAGGGCTGCCCAATAGGGTTGCAGCCTGAGGACATGGATGCCTGCTGCCTCGACGCGGTCTCCTCCTCCCCATCTCGCTTCTTTGAGAAGCTCAAGCGACAGCTCAACCTCGCATCATCCAACGACACCTGCGGTGGTCCGTTTGGCCAAAACGCTGGGCGATATTCATCCCGCGCCGGCGTCTTCTACAACCCCCGTCCGACCTGCCCTGTGCGACATTTGCAGCACTTTGCTTTGGACCCCACGGGCTAGCAGCCGCTGCACTCCCTCCGCGAGGCGAGACGGCTCGACATCCGCATGGCCTGTGAAACCTCGCTGGCCCCAGATGAACGTTGTCTGAACCGGACGAGACTCTAGTGCAACGGCCAAAACTGGAAACCTCAAGGGTCTCTCCGACTCAAAGGGGCGTCCAGTCGACCCGCACTCGGCCGCACGCCGCCAAACACACCCTCACAACGCCAGCTGTCGTGTAATGACACCTGCGATTCACTTCTCCAGACTGTATTCACCGAGTCTCGGCCTAAAGGCTCACCAGTCTCACCTTGCCACGCCACACACGAGCGCTCGTGGCTAGTTCCGTCTCGACTCGCGCCGGCAAGACAATCTTCTCCACGTTTACTTGAAACGATAGTCTTCCCACTCCCTAGTGGTCGCTATGTCTTCGGAGGATTTGGCATGGCGGCCTCTGCCGCTGCCTTCGCTGCCCGGGCTGCCCGTGCTCCTGGTCTCGGCTGAGATGGGAAATGCATCCTACACCGTCCGTGTGACGGACATGGCCAACATGTGGACGGAGAGCCTGGAGCGGAAGGCCATATGCATGCGCGGCTGGAGCCAGAATACAAGCATCGACCCGAGCGACACCCCCGAGAACATGGCCAAGTTCCTCACCAGCCTCAAGGCGGCCCTGGACTCGTCGCAGCCGGGGCACGAGGACACCAGTCTCAACCTGTCACCCCCCACAACGGCCGACGCGGGAGAGGATGGCCTCACTCTCAACATGACCTGTGCCCTCCCTGGATTTGATCCTCTGAAGTGGCCCTTTCACCTGAAAAAGTCACCCCCCTCGAGTATCGCGACCGACCTCGTGCTACCCCTGATCCAAGCGCACTACGCCGGGAAGCGGCAAGTGGAGTCCTTGGTCCAGGTGCTCGGCCACAAGGACGCCGTGCTCGCGAAGCTGTCAGACAAGCTGGAGGCGATGGGCACTGGCATGGAGCATGTGTTTACGGCACTCTCGGGGAGAAGAAAGGTGACCAGATCTGTCGCCGAGGACAAGGTCAAGGGACTTGCCCCGTTTGACCTGCGCAAGTGGAAGGCGGAGCTGGATGACGAGATCAAGGGTCCAGACAGCACCAGTGATCTTGTGCAAAGCGCGTTTGGGGATTCGGGCCTCGAGTATGCTGCCATGATGGAGATTGACAAGTCACCAGCGTTGGACACTTGGTGGCATGACTTCAAGGGGACCTCGCAGCTCGCACACCGCAAACGGACCCAGGAGGCGCCACCAACAAAGGGAAACCCATCAACGCCAGCGCGCTCGACCAACGCTGGAGATGACGACGACTTTCAAGTTCAAGCTACGCCACCTCACCTCAGATCAGGGGGTAAACGGAAGGCACCCAGCAGTGCGCCGCCCCCTGACGCTGCGTCGTCAACCGAAGGCGAAGATGAGGGCGATTCTGTGATTCCATACAGCAACCCATCGGTAGCCGTCTCCGCGTCAACGCGGCAATCCGAGGCCAAGAAGGCGACCTCACGGCTCGGTGCCATCGGCGGGAGGAAGCAGTCGGCGGCACCTCGGTCTCCAACGCCGGAAGCGAAAAGCTCAGGAGACGCCAGGGCGAGACAACCGGCTGATGACTCAGAGACGGCTTCGGAGGCATCCGACGATGCAACGGCTTCAGTGCCGGGGTCATCACCTCCGCCTGCCCCCAGGCCTGTGCCAGCAACAGGTGTGAAGAAAGGAGGGCTGGGAAGGATAGGTGGAGCTGCACCAAAGACACTTTCCCCAGAAGTTGAAGAGCTAAAAGAAAGGGTCGATGCCCCAGCTCCGAGGAAGCTTGGTGTAATCGGGAACAAGATTGGTGCAGCATCATCTACGAAGACGGCTCAGGAGGACACTGGCCGTGGCAGGGAATCGACGCGCAAGGAGGAAGCATACGTGGAGGAGGCTCGAGAAACGTCACAAGAGCGGGCTGATCGCAGGCGCGAGGAACTCAAACGAGAGCTCGAGAAGAAGGCCGCCGCTGGCCCGGCCAAGAAGAAGAGGCGGTTCTAGAAGCTGGAGGGGTGGGTTACTAGGTGTACGACATTCGCCATCTCATCAGCCAATGTCTGTCCGCACCGGGCATACAACATGGCAGTTTACAGAGAAACTGAACCGTATCTTGGATAGCAGCTTCCACAGCAGACGATGCACAGTCTAAACGGGAGACCCTTCTGGACTACATTCAATTTGTCTTTTCCCAACCGGTCATGCTGTCAATGACACATACAAGTATGTACGGCCCCAGCAACGGGAGCACCTCAGCGGACGTCGTTCACGCCCCTTGCACGACGTAGTCGCACATGACGCAGCGGCTTCACGCCACCGCCGTCCATACATCTATCCGTTCGTCCGTTACAGGTCCCACGGCGACGTTTCCAACTGTGTCACCCCGATTTGCGTGCCAGCCGTCAGAATAACGCCACTCTCGTGGACGGCGGCGCGACAGCAACGAACGACGCACGTCGCACGGCTGGTCCTGTCATTTTCCTCGGCTGCCAGCCATCGAACGGCTCAACGGGCAGGCATGGGCTGTATACCGGGCGCCGTCTAGGCTGTGCCACTCGAGTTTTGTCGACTCTGAAGACATGGCGGCGCCTTGTCACGGGCGTACGACTGACGACTGGTCGCTTGGGATGACATGTCTTGACCGAGACAGTGAGCTGGAACTCCCCGGTGGACTCCCATCTATACCATGCCAGGCGGCAACCCAAGTGCTACCGCAAACAACTTTGCCTAGCAGCCCGGCGATCGCCCATCGTGCCGCGCCCGCCAGCCTCGCTCCTCGAGCAACTCCAAGTTCTCTTCTCTCAACCGGCCGGCTCTAGAAAGCCTCTCGTTCCATGTCCAATGAAGCAAGTCTTCCCGGCGCGCAAAGTACACAACGCCTCCATCACTCCCATCACTCACGCCCGGTGTGAAGTCACCCATGCCTTGTAGTACAGACACGGGTGTGTGTAGTCTTCAACAAGAACTCGACGTCGTCCACCACTCATGCATTCTGAGGCCGGGCTACGGGGCAACAGACTAGGAGTCGCCGCGATGGAGGAGTGATTACTGATACTAGTAATGGAGGGAGTGGCATGCTCTTGAATGCAGGTACTCCGGTCCGATCTCGCCCTGTGACGCTGGCGAGATATTGTCGCCACCGTCGCATCTTCAAAACTCACCACGGGCCAAGTTGCGGTCTGTCAACCAACGTATTCCAGCCAGTCAGTCACCGGCCGAACCTCAGCTGCGTCCAGGATGCTCCCTGTCCGGCCAGGCTCCCGCTTTCATTTCATCACCGGCCGTAGCGGCCGCATATGAGACGCCCTACGAGGCCGGCGGCGCGGTCGTTCGCGTGTCTCTGTGCCACGGCCGCCTCAGCCACCAGTGGGGATGAGATGCTTACCGTGCATGATCGGGGACCCGAGAACCGACCAATACACGTCGGGTGTGGCAATGCAGATTTCCAGCGACCAGGGAGCGCGAACCGGGCCCTGCCTGGTGGTTCGCGACCGTGGCTTTGTCACACATGGTCCATGTGCCCGTTGAATGCTATGCCTCCACTTCATTCGTCTCGTCTTGCACCTCGTTTTCTTTCCCTTTCCTTTCCATTCTTACTTTTCTCATTCGCCCACGCGAGAGAGGAGATGAAACAGGCGACACTTTGAGAAAACAACGCTATTTCCCACGCAATCAACATGAAGAATCGCCGCCCCCCCCCTTCCCTTCCCCTGTTCGGCGTGACCGAATTCTTCAACAGCGGCCGCTGCCGTTACCAAGTAAGAGCGCGGGCGTGAGAGACGCTGGTTCGCCTGGAAGGGGAAGATGGGGGCGGGCTGGCCGGCCATGTTGAGGGGGAAGAGACAACACTACACCGGCTACCGTACATACGGTTCTGCTGTGTATCATGCGAAGTCGCCAGCCACAACTGCGCTGCCAGAGCATCAAGACGGCGGGGAGGAGGTTGGTGGTCTGGAGCCGCGACAGAATCGAATGCAAGTTGCGACTACGCGAGCGCCTCTCGCTACGGATGATGACCATCAATGGTTCACTGTCGAAGGCAAGCACGAAATACGCATGGCGGGCAGTCTAAGAAACTAGTTCCCGCTCCGAGACAGTCTCGTCATCCAGTCCCAGGAACCCGGTTACCGTCTGCTTTCTTTTTCGTTTGACACCCGCAGCGGCCCCTATACTTAATCAATCGTGGAGACCCTTTCCTGTATAGTACCACCTTGAGGTCGTCTCGTCCTGGCGTCGTGCATACCGAGCTAGCCACGTTCTCGAATCCCCGAGTCCCCAATTGTCAATCAAACAAGGACCCTCGTCGCTTCTCTCTGCAGCCTGCCCCGTTTGACAGGCACAGTCCACCACAGCCCTGGCGCTGGATAATGCTTACGACGGACGCGTTTCGTTTCTTCCCAGCGCCGTGGTGCCGGCTACGCTTTTGGTGGACCGCGACCCAGTTACGATCATGATCCCAGTGTGAGCGAATGCCGTCGAGGTTGCACTCGCTAGATATAGATCTGACACACCCCCCCTCCGGCCCCCCCGGGTTGTGTGGACTGGACCATCGCAAGGCGGAAAATAGGTGCACTGCATTTCTCATATTCGAAGACGTGCATGGAAAAGCCAAGTCCTGGGACCCGGGACGCGGCCACCAGGCCAGCGGTGCGCGGGGGAGTCCCGATTGGGCTGGTTACGTGAGTCGGTCAAGAACGACGACGACGACAACAACAACAACAACAACAACAACAACAAAGACGAATGGCTGGGAGAAGTCTCAATTGGACTAGTCGTACACGCGCCGTTGTTTCCAATGACTTGTCTTTGAACAACGCCATCATGCACGGAGTAGCGGCCGGTAGAAATGCCATCGAGACACATGTATTCACCGTCCAATGGAACCAACCGCAGGCGTGAGGTGGCCCGGTGTAAGCCGGTCAAAGGCAACTCTCATCACCACTGTTGCATCGTCTTTCCGGAATCAGCCCACAACCCGTTCAATGACCCATGCATACAGCAGAGACGGCAGGGTCCCATCCCGCGCAAAGGCATCATCACAATGGTAATCTGCAGATCCAAAAATACGGGCTAGAAGAAGCCCCCCCTCCTCCCAGCTCCAGGCCTGCTCGAGAGATGGGAGAAGCTAAAGGGCCATCTAGTCTTTACAACGAGAAAACACTCCCCCCCCTCCTCTCAGCGATGCCCCAACGATGTAGACACAAGTACACACGAGGTGGACAGGAGTGCCGTGCCACGCACATGGGCTGGCTCTGTGGTATCTGCGCCGCCCATGTCTGACTCGATGCAGTTTGGCAACCGCCCGCGTTGCCCAGCCCGTCCCACCGCCATGGCTTGGCTGCCGGAGAAAGCATGTCGGCAGTGGCATCCATGGCCCGTCTCAGTCCCAGCGGTAGCGAGTGCGTGTGGACTATCAGCGCAAGGTCTGTCGCCAAGCCGGCACAGGGCTGCCCCGTGGGGTCGGCCTTGGCCGCGTCAAGCTGCGAGCTCTGTCTCTCCATTGCGCAATCTCACGTCCGTCGTGATCCATCCGTCCGTCACACACAGACAGCTGAGATCTACGGTGCATCCGTGAGTGACAGCAGCCCCAGCCGCTCCTCCACGTCGAATACTACTACACCGTCCCGCCGTGTCCCATGTTGCCCATGCCCCCCCCCCCCCCCCCCGGCGGCGTTATCAAACCGCTCTGGAGGTAGGTATGCAACGGGCAACCCATCCCGTCGCACCCGTCCGTCGACACGAAACTAACCCTGAACCACCTGGACGGAAGCCTGTCAACCTGTCACGCTGGAACTGCCGTCCGAACCAACACCCCATCTGCCGCGGGCGGGGGGACGACACCAACAAACCCACTGTCAACAGTGCAGATTCACCCGTCTCGGCACTCTCTTACATGTACTCGCAAGTCCGGCCGGTAGACTAGACTGTGCTGTGCCCAATGCCCCTCTAAATAGGGTGAAAAACACTTGGTTAGACGCAGATATCGGGCCGAGCTAGAGTGCGCACCGGTACAATGTTATGTAGAAGAAACGCCGCGACCACAACACAATCGAGGCAAGCCTGCCCCTGCTTCCCAGATGGGTGCTGCGATGCCCCCATGCGCCGGCTATTTTGGGCGGCGTTGCCCGTTTTTGATCCACGGCGCCGCAATGCTCGGCCCGGCATCGTGTCCCTGCGGTGCGGTAGTGCAGCAGTGCAGCAGAGACAGCAGCATGGTTCGCTCCCCCCCGGGCGCGTCGACGATGCACGAGAGCTCGGGCGGTGCCGCATTCCAACCCTTCGCTTGTCGGGACCTCACACTGTTCCCATGCCCGCGGTAAGTTGGTAGATCATCGAGAGATGAGGCCGTCCCCGAGTGCGCCACCTACGTCGGCCCCCCGGACGTAGAGCCCATGCAATCGCCGTCACTCACGGGCACCATCTCATCCATCCCATCTTTACAGTAACCGCCGTGAGGTGTCCCATCTATTACCTGATAATGCCTCTAAAGGACGCTACAGATGCATGTTCAATCTCCAGAAAAGAAAGAAAAAAGCCCACAAAGAATCCATAATATCCCGTCTCCCGTCTAATAACCTCGTGCCCCCGCCGTTGCCGGCTCATGTTGTATCATCCAATCAGACACCACAGCAAGACAAACGCCCAAACAACAACTACTCTAGGAAAAGGAAACACACACTGATGATGCCACGCGGCCGAAATGACCACCAAAAGGGAAAGCGGTTGCTCCAAAGGGGTGAAACCAGCGTTCGTGGAGGGGCCGGCTCATGTCCTCTGCATCCGTGGCCGTGGCCGTGCCCCCGTTTGCGGACCAAGGGGAGGTGCTGGAAGCGAAAGCGAAAGCGATGCCGAGTGCCAACCACCAACGGTCCCCATCCTCCTCGTCCAATGATCCCATCTAACTCCAAAATGAGCCCACCCGGTGCCGGTGCCGTGTCCTCATGCTGCTCCCGGGCCCGATATGCTCGTAGGAATGCCGTAAAAAATACACGTCGTAATCCCATCGATCACCCGTCGATTGGCAACCCAGATCATTGGGAAGCGTCCGGGGGCCATGCCGACCAACATCGATGCATCCGTCTGCCCGTGTCCCTGTGCGTTCCACCAAACCCAACCTTGTTGGCCATGTTGGCCATGTTGGCCATGTTGAGCAAGTCGCAGTTCGCAGCAACGCCGCCGTAGCGGCAGAGCTCCCTGGCTGTTGGTCTCAGACTCCCAGGCGTTGCCAACAGCCCATCGAATCAACAGGCCCTGTCGGTGCGCGCCGGGCCTCCCCTGCATCCCTGCCATGCTCGAGGCGGCGGCTCGTGTCTTTTCCGGGCCACAACGTTGATGTTCGACAGCTTCACAACCACGGTCACGATGCATGTCTCTGCTCGGGAGTGCTGCAGCTGTCTCAACCGTCATTGACTAACGGGATTTTTCTTTTCTTTTTCTCATTAACCTCTCTCGTCACCGCTCGAGGCCCCGCCACGCGGATGGTTGTTCCGCGCATGGCCACTGGACAGCCTAGTTGGTGGTGATAGGGCGATGCTGCAACTCCCACGACCGCCACCTATCATGGCACGTCATAGAGTCTACTGGCTGCAGCAAGGGCAATTACATGCTGCCGTCGGGCCAGTCGCAGATCCCGTCCGACATGGATTCGAAGAGCCGGGCGGCGCCGCAGGCATCCGCGCCGTGTTGTTGCTCGCCATGGTAGCCAACGTGCACATCTCTGATGCCATAAGGAAAGACACCCTGCGCCGGTGCCCTGTACGTGGACATCTGGGCCCCGCACGACGCGGCGCCGATGCTGCGATGCTCGGTGATACTGTGTATGCCGTGTCCCATGTTGGTAGCAGCGCCGTCCCCCAACATGAGGCCGAAGGGCTCAGCGGCCGGCCCGTCGTACGGACCGAGCCCATTGTGAAGGCTGTGCTGGGCAGATGGGACATGGGCCATCGATTCAAACTGTGGAAGCGAGAAGCTCTCAGAGTGGTAGAGCTCCGGCATTGACGATCGCGGAGGTGAAGGCAGGCCTCGGTCAAGCCCGAAGCGTGGGACCGGCGCCATCGGCATTGTTTGACCGTAGGCACGGTCCCGCAATCTCGAATCCCTCGCAGCACACCCGCCTTTGCGACCAGACATGGCTCGTTTGGCGCTGTGTTGGGTCGGTTGCCGGGAGGGTTGGTTCGCGCATCGCGCGCTAGTGCGTCTCCTCGAGTTGCCCTTGCGGTAGCGAGTTGTGCTCTGGACGCCGTATTGTATGGCCCATTCTTCCAAGACCCATTCGTTTGCGCGCTTGGGGTCTTCCATTAACGGGTTGAAGACACCGCCCTCTTCCTTGCGATGACGCTTTGTAAATGCCTAGAGGATACCCCCATGTTAGCTCTGCTCGTCGCGCAGGGAAGTGGCCAACACTTACAGCGTTCATGCTCAGGTTGTGCCGGATGCTGTTCTGCCAGCCGCCCTTTTCGCTGACGGCCTTGGTCGTGTTGTCGCGGAACCATTGGTAGATGTCTTGTAGCGTCATCGCGCGGTCCGGCCGGCTCATGAAGGCTCTGTAGATGAGCTTCGCGTACGGTTCGTCTAGCTTGGCATCCGGGTCTTGGAGATCCAGGCGCATCGGCGGGGATGCGCCAGGATACATGTGTGGCACGTCGTCGAGACAGTTTGACGGCGATTCGGCCTTTGGCGTGACCATGGACGAAGGTGTATTGACCAGCAGATCCTCCGGAGACAACGAGTCAGTGTCAAAGGAGTCCATTGACAGGCCGAGGGGCATTCCGGGCAGCGTGTCGTAACTGTGGTGGCCGTCTGTGAACGGGCTGGCAATGTCGGATCCGCAGATCGCAAGATTCCTCCCCGACGTCGGCGTGCAGAAGCCAGAAAAGTCTTGTTGGTCTGATAGCGGCTGGCTTCGAAACCTCTTGATAGGATAAGAAAGAGCGTGCGAAACGGGCGACCAGGTTCCAGGTGTGGCCGGTGAGCAGGTGTAGTTGGGGATGTAGGAGGCTGCAGAAGTTGGCGAGTCGCGGTGGAAGTGGTTCTGATCAAAGTGATCAAGATCCCTAGGGGCAAGCGGAGGTGATGGCCAGGCGTGCTCGCTCTTTATCCGAAGATACGGCTGGGCTGGAGTCCTGAGGACGTAGCCGTCTGAGCAATGAGCCGACAGTGAAGGGTGCTCCGGCAGCGGATGACACATTGCCGAACAAAGCGAGTCGGTATCAGGGAGATGCTGCTGCTCTTGAATGGCCGGGGACGACATGATGAAGGAGTCCGTCTCGGCAAAGTCTGTCAGGCAGCCCGACTGTTCTCCGGATCCGGTCCGCGAGGGAGTCGTGTAGCTCACGGGTTCCGCTCCGTCAGAGAATGGTGGAGCCATTTGCCGTCAAGGGAGTCAGAAGTTGACGCTCAAGGGCGGATGGTCGTCGTCAAGCTTTGTCAGGCGGGTTTCGTCGTCGGCGTGACCTGGCCGAAGCAGTGTGTTGTCAAGATTGCTCCAGGTCCGTTGGGCGGAGAGGTGTGATCGATCGCCAGACAAAGTTAGTGGTGGCCGCAGTTGGCAGTAGCACAAACAAGATGGAACACGCGGCAGCGGAGGGGCCCGAAAAGACTTGTCTAGAGTATGCGGGATGAAAGACGACATTGGCAGGGTAATGTAGCTTCCATGTGGCTTCTTATGCTTCCGTGCCGGGTGGGAGTAGCGCGCAGCCTTGTCGAAGAAGATGGGCCAGCCCGGGCAGCTTGATGCAGTCCTACCGAAGTCGCTTGCTTCAAGCCAGGCTTAAGCTTCATTTGTCTGCATTCACTACGCAGAGGGATCTGTCGGCAGGTAGTCATGGGCTCCAGAGACCGGGAGGGGGTGAGCCAAGGACACATGCAGCACCAGGGGTGTGAGCGGTGCGTGTTGCTGGGACCTG
Source organism: Tolypocladium sp. Sup5 PDA-1 (assembly GCA_000750105.3). NCBI lineage: Eukaryota > Fungi > Ascomycota > Sordariomycetes > Hypocreales > Ophiocordycipitaceae > Tolypocladium > Tolypocladium sp. Sup5 PDA-1. Next base: position 703,341 of record JPHH03000009.1, read on the forward strand.
GCAGACCAGGCTGCCTGTCAACGAGGGCTTCTCTTCTGTGCCCTCTCCCGCCTTCCATGTCGTCCCATGGAGAGCATCCAGGCTGGCCGTGTGTGTCCCGCTGCGTCCGTGTGTCTGGTACGTGTACACCTCTGTGTCCCTGTGCGTCTACGCACATGTGTGTTAGGTATTGCCATGTATACTCCTCAGTGCCCTTGCCAGGATTTCGGAAGTGCAAACGGGCGAGCAGTGGCCATGCGGTGGGCAGTCCGGCCAACGTCAGGCCTGGCAGCAGGAGTGCTCGCTGCTAAGGGTCCAACAACTGGACGAGAGGTGTGGCGTTGCGCTGTGCCTGGCACCTACGACTGCTGCCATGCAAGTCCATCGGGGTTTCGTGCAGGCGCACACCAGGGTTCCTCTAACGACGAAAGATGTGCTCGGGGCTTGTGGAGCGACAGGCAGGGGTACGGCGTGTGCGTTGGGACGATGCCGAGTGAAGGGAGCGAGGAAACACGGGAACAGCATGGCTGGCCGGATCGGCTTCTCACCAGGCGATGCTCGTGTAACAATAACCACAACCCAGGTCATTGCTTTGGGGGTCGTAGAAATTCGCACTGGCTCGACGGGGAACGCTGAGGCCCGGGCCTTCACATGCCGTCACCAGGCTCGTATACGTGAGCTCCGGCGGGCAGAATTCCCCAACTGCACCCAATGTTTTCCCCGTCCACAGGCGACGCCTCCAGGAGTCCAGATTAGCTTGTCGATTCCCCGCGCAGTTGGTTGCTCAACGACCGGGGAGCGCCCGCGGCACGTCTTCTGGAAACGCACGGTACGTTCTGGCGCATCAGCGCAGGCAGCCAATGAAACGATTCAAGATGACGGTTATACAGGCTGTATCCTTGCCTGGTGAAGAACCCAGGGAAATGGAAGACCTGATAGAAGCCTCTGCGATGCACATCATCGCCTTGTCCAAGCAAGCTGGTAAGTGGCATGCATGGGTGGGGGTCGTTCTTTCAGCCGACCTCCACATCCCATGTTGAAGGTACCAAGTAGTAAGAGTCGGTTGCCAAAGTATCGGCCGCATGCGCTTCCGTACTGGGCATCGAAACTTTGGTGGTGTTGTTGCTGGCAGGCGATTTCGGCCAGGCCAATACCCGCGGCACCACACCTTGACGCCCTTTGCACCTGTCTCCCATGGCCGGCTGCTGTGCGTAAAGTCTTCCAGAAGACTGCCGCTGCTGTGGTGAGACATGCCAGGAGGTTGGAGCATGGCAGATTCAGCTCAACGCCACAATCCAGCGGCTCGACTCGGCCCTGTCGCGCGTCTTTGCGTACCGCTTGGTTACACGAGCAAGCACCCACCTTACCTCTGGGCCCGGCGCGAGAAGACCCCAGGTCGACACGAGTTCCCCCTACACAGTTGCACAGAGGGACATCCAGGGGAGATATTTAGCCGACGAAGGTGTTTGGGGAGCTATAGATTATGGCCGTCGTCCATCCTGGGGTCCACCGAAAACCCATTGGCCGTCTTGTTGTCTATACTCTCAGTTTGTTCCCCGCCGTAGCACGAGGATGCCATGGCATCCAGGTGCCCTAGTTCCTCGTGTTGTTTAGCTAATCGACCTAAAGCAAAGTTGTGGGGGTATTCGTGTTGAGTCCGTCGAGTGGCAAGGCCATGCGCGAGTCGCAGGGCGGCCCAGAGCAGAGCACCCGTGGGTGCATCTACTTTCGGTAGAAGATCTTTAGGTAGCATGTCAGTCATCTCTTCCTTCTTGTGGAGCGGCGGGGTCGGCGAGGGCATACCTTCTTGAACTGGAAGTGCAGCTGGAGGATTCCCTGTAGGTTGAAAAGGTCAGTCGGCTCCACACGTTCTAGAATACGCCGACCGTCCGATACGGCTTGCTACTCACCTTGTCAAAAGAGCTTTTGAAGCCACGCTCCTTCTTGGCGCTATAGTCCCACTCCCGGTCGACGATTCGGAACGCAATGTCCTCGTACGGAGGGCCAGCGATGAATCGGATGAGGCACGTATCCTCTTCGCCGGCTGCAGCAAAGGACTCTCCCCGCTTTCGTCCATTCTCTCGGATGATCTTGTATGTCGGAGTCTTCATCGTGTCGATCAGGTCCGGATAGAAGATGTTGAACTTGTAACCCTGCACAACTTTGGGGGGAGGGGCTTCATGGTCGTAGTGCGTCTGGTTGTACTTGTTCCACTCATATCCCATCTGCACTCTGTTGAAGTACCTGGGCTTCCTCGCTCTGTACTGCGCAGCCCACTGGGGCTTCGCGCCGCTGGGGACAGCCTCCTCGGCCGTGAAGATTTCTTCGTTGTCCAAGATGCCCCGTGCAGCCTCTCGATCGTAGAGGGCCTTGGTTGCCTGTGACATATCCTCGTTCTCCGCTAGAGCGGCAGTCGCATCTGGCGTTGCGACAGGCGACGGGGCATTTGAGTTGCGAACACTCGCTTGCGATGGCTTGCGGTCTCCGCCGTCTTTCAAGAGCTTCTCCCGTGCCTCGGAGGCGGTCTGAAAGATGCGCTCCAGCGTCGCCTTGGCTTTCCGGACGACCACTTCGCGCATCAGTTGCTCCCAATAGTCTGTATCGATGAGCTCGCTGCCTCGGAGCTTTGCCTTGATGTGGCTCTCCAGCGTCTCTAGCTGCTCGTACGTCTTTGAACTCAGGATCTTGTCGATGTTATCGGCGACAACCCTGAGCGCCCGGTCGTCGCGCCCCAAGGGATCGAGTTTCGACTTCTGGTCTTTGCACAGCGTCCGCAGAGCCTCCCAGTATTGCTTGTTGGTCGCATCTGTTTCGAGGGCAAGATATGCACCGATGTCGGAGTCTAGCTCAGTGAGCTGGGCGGCGGTGCCAAGGGACTCCACAACTGTCGCGGGTGCGTTGAGCTCGATGTCTAGGTCGCCGTCGTTGTCGTCGAACACATCACGGTCAGGGTCGAGGTATCTCAGGCCAAACGCAAGGTGGTCGACAGGCTTCGCCCGGCCCTCGCGAACCCGGATGTCGGCCTTCTTCTTGGATTGCTTCAAGACAAATTTGTCCTCGTCGGCCACAAACTGGCGAGACTGCTCATCCGAGGAGAGGTATCTGGCCGCGCTTTGGGCGGTCTTGGCGTGGGCATCTGGCCGCGTCGCTTTCGTCACACGTGTGTTGGGATCAGCGCGCGGAGCCGTAACGTCTCTGCGGCTCGAAGAGCCGTTGTTGGCCAGCATGGCCCGGCGTCCGGGGTCCATCCTTCTTGGGTGCCTTGGGGAATGGCACAAGAAAAGCAGCCGCGCGTGGTTGAAGCATAGAACAATTCGCCAAGCTGAACATGGAGGTTTCGTAGAAGTGCAGGCAGCTGGCAGTCACATGACTGGTGAGTGACGTCCAAAGTGGGTCCGCTCTATTTATGGGCCTTGGGACACCCACTCTTGCCACTGAAGCCTGCAGGAGCAAGAGGCATGACCTTTGTTCTGAGTTCAACTTCTGACAACTTCTGATTCGCCAAAACTTGGCACGAACTTCGACTGCCTCAGTAACCAACCGCATGATAGTACAAATGACGGAACCTTCAAGTGATTAATATGCCACCACACGACGCCCTCGGACATACTCGTACGACCAAGCTATATCCCTTTCCCAGCAGGCCAATACGACGCATGGTCGCCAGCGGTCGTTTACCATCCCTTGCGAGGTTGTGCTGTTTCCATCTCTAATCCGCGTATGCTCTGGCTCCAATCCTGCCAGTCGAAATCGTCCCCTAGCATATCCGTATCTTCCACCACCTTGTCATCAAACTTGGTATTCATGACAGTAAATGGGTCGGACCACAGGTAGGGTGTTGCTTGATCGTCTTTCGGCGGCTGGGTCTGAAGTGTGATCGCCTGCTGCCTCAGAGCCTCCTGCTCCGTCATCCGGTTCTGGAAATCCGCAGCAGGAGACACAGTCGCTGACATGCCTGGATCCCTTGCCCCGTTGTTGGCGGCATTCCAGAACTCTGCCATGCTGAGATTCGGTTGGGACATGAGCTCATCCATGTACTGCATAGTCTCGTTCGAAAGGTCCATTTGGACTGGCACCGGGATAACGGGCAGCTTCAAGGTCTGCTGCGATTCTTGTGAATACAGCGCATTGTTCGCGGCCAACCCTTCTCTGGTCACAAGTTGTGCCCCTGTAGGCGACTGACGGGTGGTGAAAGGCAGCGGGCTTGCTCCATCTGGTCGCATCAGCACGCGCCACTTCTCTCTGATCTGCTCCATCCGGCTTTCGGTGCCAGGAACTGGCCCGAATCGTGCTTGCGCGGGATTCATGCGCTCTGCAAAGTCCAGCCGACGGGTTTCCTCTTGGTTCGCCTTGAGCCGAGCGATCTCTGCTTCACGATGTCGCCGAGCCCTCATGAACAGCTTGCGCAATGGCAAAAACACAGCGGCATGGTCGGCCCTCCTTGCAATCTCCACGGGGTCCTGGTCGTAGCCATTGACGGCTTCCCAGCCACGCTCCACCAAGGGTGTCCACGGTCGCCGGCAGGTCTCAATAAGCGTGTAAGCAATGGCGTGCCAGTTCGTATACGTCTTGAATAGCCAACGATACTGCTTGGACCGCGGGTCCGTGTTCAGTTTGTGGTTGTATTCCACGATTTCGATGGCAGCGACGTATATTCGTTGCCGGATTTCGCCAGAGAGCTCGTAGTCGGAGCCGGGGAACAGCATAGGTTGGTAGATGACGAGGCACATCTTGGCCATGATGACACGGGCAATCATGGCGGCCACCCAGTACAGGGGGTCAGTTTCGTCGAGGACGTGCTGCAGGAACTTGTGCTCGAGGCGCTGATACACCTCTATGAGCATGTGCTCCCTCTCCGCTATGCTGCTCTCGTCTGCCTTGGGACACAGGGAAGCCATCGCCGACGCCGCCGTGACGAGTCGTCTTGACAAGGCGCAGATTTCGCCTCTCATGATGGAGACGGCGCAATCAGACCTACCCTCGCGCGGTACTGGGAATTCGGTGCTCTCGGGGCCAATGTCTGCATCGTTGATGTTACTCGGCATCTGGGTATCAAAGGAGCGCGCGCCAATCGCAATGTCGGTGCCGAGTTCTTCTGCGGATCGAAGGTCCAGCATCAAAATGGCCCACCAGAGACGCCTCCTGATTTCGGTATCGAAAGGCGTGAGCTTGAAATGTGTTCCATCGCGATGAATGCCCATGCCCTGAGCAATTCGAATGAGCAGGCCAGTCAGCGCCCAGCAAAATCGGCTCTCATCGTTTATTCTGACGACGATGAGGAAGAGAGTAAACGCCTGTACGACCACAATGTCTGACGTGTCCAGAAAGCTAGCCTTTGCCAGAGACTGCTCCAAAGCGAATCGATACTGGGCAAGGAGGTCGTCTTTATTGGCGCCAAAGTTGGTCTCCACCTGTATCATGAGTATTAATTACCCGTCGCCACACTTGCATGCCGCAGTCTGATTCAACATACCTCCTCCGGCTCGAGAGATGTGACAGCCGAAAAGTAAATGGCAAATACCAATGCTTCATGGCTGGGGGAGAGTTTCTCCGCGTTTCTCCTGGCATCGCGCAAGACGAGCTCGGTGGTCGGAATGTGTAGGACCTTGATGAGCGGCTCGACATTCTCTTGGTACACAGACCACAAGAACGTGACATGAGACGGAAGCGGATGGCACTTTCGCAGACTGACATCGGCCGACCGATAGCCCAGGACGAATGCATGGTGGTCGGCTATAGACCCGAAACCGGTGGTAGGGGAGTCGGTTGGCGTTCCTTCATAGTCCGACTCATCGGCGTCCTCGTCTGTGAGCTTTTGCGTCTCCTCGCGGATCGCATCCAGCTAGTATTCGCGTTAGTCTTTCGCCAAAACGTCGCCAGTCGTGGGGATGAAAACTCACCTCGTCATTCAGCTTCGACCAGAAGCCACTGCTAACGTATCTGGATGTGCCCCGTGTGTCATCCAGCACCATCCGCCCAAAGTTCTTTTGCATTTCCCGTCCCTTCTCATTGATCAGATCGCCAGCCGAATCGTTGTCTTTGGAGCTAGGGCTTCCTTCCGGGACCATGTCCAAACTGTCGGACAAGTTTCTTTGAGGCAAGCCATCGTTCCCGACAAGGTTAACGTACGCCAGGTCGGGCGAGCCCGCAGACGAACCCAGTTTGCCGCCCGATTCGACCTCGATCTGCCCGCTGAGCTCCTCCACGATGCCCTCCAGCTTTCTCAGCCGCTTTATCAGCTCCACCTCCCTCTGGCTCGAGTTCTTTGGCGCCGCGTTCGGGTCCTTGGGTCGCTGCTGGCGGGGGGCGCGCCCTGGGGCGGGGAAGACGCAGGGGATCAAGGCGCGGCGGCAGTTTGAGCAGGGCATCTGCTTGTCGCAGCGGACCTTGCGCCGGCGACACGTAACACAGGATCGCGGGTTGAGGACGGGCGCTCCCGAGCCACCCGACGCGAGGATGGGGCCGGTGTGGGCATCCGGACCCGTCGTCTGATAGACGGTGACGTTGTGGCTCGAGTGCTGCGCCTGCTGGGCGGACCCATCATGCTGGGACGGCGACTGGGGCGACGGCATGTTCGTGGAGTCGCCGCCGTCAGACCGCTGAGCCATGCTGTTGAAGCCGAAGGAGTTGGACATTTCTGCGTCGAGCCCAGGTTGCTGAGGTGTGCTCCTAGCGCGACATCGGCCACGGTGCTCGAGAGTCGGCACCGATGGAGGGAATCTCGGGGCCGCTCGTTCACGACTATGGTGTCGATATCAGGCTGGTCTTTGGCAGCAGGTGGTAGGTTTCAGGATGCAAAAATGCATATGATGGAGGGAGAGAACCAGCTCCAGGCGCAAAGGGAGGTGATGGTGAGTGAGCACCACCATTGCAATGTCGGCGCTTGTTGGTGACGGCTGAGGAGGGTGGGGTGAGGGGAAGTGCAGGGGTGGCTGACCTCACTGGCTTCGCAACGGGGCAATGAAAAGGCGGAGCTTTAGGGCTGCGATGGGGGTGAGACCGCTGTGGCACGACGGATCCAGGCGGCTCCGACCATCAGCGCGCTATTGTGCTGTCAGCCCGGCCTGGATATTGCGCTAATAAACCCCCACCACCTGTTAACCTCCCCAAGCTCCCATCTTTGTCTGTGGATCATGGATCCCGTCCGTTCCAGAACGCCTATGCAGCAAAAGTTGCCTCCCTTAAGGCGTCTTGCTTTCTGTCACAAATAAATGTCATGGAACGCACGACAGCATACGGAGTAGATGCAAATGTGACAATCAAGCCGTGGCAGGGGGGGGGACCCTACCTAAACCTTGAATCCTTCAAGCATCCCGCGCACGTGTCTGTCAGTTGGTCCCAACCAACATGCATTTGCTTACGAATCCGATGCATCAAAGACGCGCAGGCTTTCTGCCCCCGATTAGACTAGCACCGCCCAGGGCCACCAGAGAAGCTCAATTCAACAGTGCGAAACGTTGTCTCGGCGAGAGCAGCTTGGGTCGCACGATGCCGTTTGCCCACGGAGAGACATCTCGATCAACTACAGCCATCTCAGCGATCTTCCCGCCGCTATTGAAGAAACTATGGAAAAGAGATGAAGAATATCTGCGTGCCCAGCCGCTCGCCGAAGTCTTGATGGCCCTGGCCGTGAAGCTGCGGACGTGTTGGTCTAACGAGTCACCACTTCCTGGCCTTATCACACGTCGCCGGGCACCGCAAGGCCTGACTGAGGTGTGGCAGGATGTTTAATGTCGCAGGGTGCACCTCCGAGTTGCATTTCTCCATGAGCCATTTCCGTAATTCAGGTTGTTTCAAGCCTAACCTGCCGGGCTGATCAGGCTCGTCAGCATTCTCTGCCAGGCATGTACTCCACCCGCCGCATTAGTTCCATGTGAGTGACAGCCCCAGGTTCCAGTCACCAGCATTTTCACATCGTGTTCCGTCCAGACAGACAGGTCGTGTGCGTCGAGTATCTGCATGGCTACGGCATTGAATAAAAGGGAACCTCGATTGTTCTCCAAAAAGAAAACGACATAGCAGACAGTCGTTGAAAAGTGCAAAAAAATGATCCCAATCGAAGAATGGTACTTATAGGAAAAGCCCGATGCGGGGGTCGAACCCGCAACCTTGAGATTTCGTGTACTCTTCAGTAAGAGTCTCACGCTCTACCGATTGAGCTAACCGGGCCAACTGACGTTGGACGTTGTTGAAATGCGGCTATGTTATTTTAGTATATTCAGGGATGGTGTATGTGGGTGGAACCTTCCTTACTCCGCTGTCCGTCTCGGTCCCACTTTTGAGGGCTTGGGGATACAGACCCTTTGGCCTCCATGAAATGGAGAATGCTGCTTATAACAAAGCACCTTCACCAAAACAAAGAGTGCTACGGTTTCTGAATACGACCGAACCTCTATCCGTAATGAATCAGTTGTCTCATCTCGTGGATAGTGACCAAACTGCCCAACAGGACGGACTGCCAAGACAACGGTAAGAGCCTGTCCACACGTTCCAGGAAACTCACTGCTACACCAAGTCATAATAGACACCAAAAGGAGACTATTCCCGTGGGTTGAATATCTACTCGTAGGTAAGCCATCGCTTTGGTTCCCTTGACAAGCCAATTCGATGGCCCGGATGAGGGTCCGTCCGGCTGTGGGGTCAACGGACGGTTCAGGCCCCACTCATTAGGTCGGACCTCCGACGTGCTCCGTCCGGCCGAATACAAATCACCGATGGCTCTGGCGGTGTTCGGTTACAGGCAGTAAAATGACACGCAGAATCTGCCGGCATGTTTTTATGACGAGGAACGCCGTGTCGCTTGAGGCTGCGCATGACGCCCACCCGGGCTTCCAGCCAGTTGAACGACGACAAGTACCGTTACACGAACTGTTCTCACATCAATTGTCTTAGGTCAGTTCTGTTGTCCAGTGATATCACGGCCGCAGAGCCTCAAGTCACAAGTCGATTGCATTCATGATACTTTCGTTGCCGTGAATGGCTGGCGCGAGCCGTCTTGCATATAGTGCCACGCGGTGATTGGGGGGGTATTACAACTGCTAGCAAGGTTGATGCTGGCGTCTCCCCTCTTAGCGTGTTCACGCCACAACACCACCTATTCCGAACGGAGAAGAATGAAAGCACGTCTTTGGCCGGCCCATTCGCTACGGTCCAGCAAATCGCCAGATTCGGTGATTTCTCTTTCGCAAACATTACTAAACGCAGGTTGACGAAGTAACATGCATGACCGAGAGGCGAAAGCATCCCTGTCTGGCATCGTGGTCTGGCCCGCGCTTGGAGTTCTGGACATCTCCCTTTATTTCCACTGTCGCAGAAGATTTGGGGGGACCCTGGCCTATGGCGATCGCATTTTCGGTTGGCAGCGAATCAATCCTCCATAAATGTCACGGCCAACAAGCTGCCAACAGACGAGGCAACTCAGACGAGGTAGCCGGCTCGGCAGCCCACCTGCTTGCTAACCCTTGGTTGGCCACGCGTGCAGGAAGTCCAAGTTGATGCGGGATTGGCCCCTGGAAGAGCCGCATCGAAGATGTGGTGTGGACTGATTGGCAAGTTCATACCGACTATCCCTAGATGGACAAGGATGGCTAAGCATGAAGTGACCAGGATATCGCCGAGAACTACAGCTGGAGCCACAGAGGCCAACTTAAATAACCGAAAGTCCGCGTCTGAGACGTTGAGGGCCATCTTGACTCCCCAAGTTGACGTCTTAGCGTCGGTGAAGTGCCTGAGCCGAAGCTCCAAGAAAAGATACCCACAATGGGCAAGGCAAAGGGCAGTGAGCCTAGGTAAGTGCAAATTCAGAGCCTCGGACGATGAAGCACTAATGCAGCAAGTGCCGCAATGGATCGATTCCTCCAGAGCGAGGAGCTCGCCGACAAGCTACTGAGTGGCTCGGAGGGCGATGAGGACGACGCAGAGCAAGCTGAGGAGAGTGAGGAGGCTGAGGAGAGTGAGGAGGCTGAGGAGAGTGAGGAGGTAGAGCAGGAACCTGAGGCTGGAAACGAGGACGAATCATGGGAGGCTGTAGAGGAAACGCCGCAGACAGAAGAAGAGCAGGCTGAGGAGAACTGGGAGGATGTGGGTGAGGGCAGTGACGAGGAAACCGGGATTGAGCCTTCAGTTGAAGAGACCAAGAAAGAGAGCTGAATGTGAGACACCGCCATTGAGACGGCGTTGAAGCTTGCATCCTCATCAGCAGTTTCGTGATGTCGCGATTGCAGAATGCTGACGTGCCATCCTCAAGAATTGCAGTGCCATTGGTCGCGAGTGGGTCGTAGACGTTGCTCAAAGCGAGTGGGTGCGTCGACCCCACCCCTCTGATAAGTCCCTATCATCACGTGCATTGTCACTCGCTTCCTGTAGGGTTTCTCACCCCACAGATTGCCTAGGAATTTTTCGCCTGAAAAGATCCAGTTAACCACGGCAACTCGAGACTCGGCAGATTTTCTAACGAATTAACGCCAAAACACACCGATACAATGGCCAAGCTCTCGTAAGTTGCCCCGAATTGCTTTTGCTCTCCCGGATCCGACGATACGACGTGCAAGAGGAGGAATGTCTGGCGGGGGAGGAGGGATGCGGCTGCACCGACTACTCTTGACGACGATGGAAGGGCTCGCCGAGGGAGTGCGCAGCACCAATCGCTCGCGATGCGTGCGTACGGCAGATCGACCGAGAAGCCCCCACGGATTTTTCGCCGTTGAGGAAATTTTACGACGTCCATCGAGATACCGAGGAGCATGACGAGCAGGGCCGGGTGGTTCGAGGACGGCTGGCTGACAATTTCTCTACAGGCGTGGTGCCCCTGGTGGCAAGCTCAAGATGACGCTGGGTCTCCCTGTGTACGTTGCATCAAACGCAAGATCGACCGACGACCGTCCCATCGAGCTAACATCCCGTGCAGCGGCGCTGTCATGAACTGCGCCGACAACTCCGGCGCCCGAAACCTGTACATCATCTCCGTCAAGGGTATCGGTGCTCGTCTGAACCGCCTGCCCGCCGGCGGTGTCGGCGACATGGTCATGGCCACCGTCAAGAAGGGAAAGCCTGAGCTGCGAAAGAAGGTCCACCCCGCCGTCATCGTCAGACAATCCAAGCCCTGGAAGCGATTCGACGGTGTTTTCCTGTACTTTGAGGACAACGCTGGTGTGGTATGTGGCTATATCCCGCCGTGTGGCGGGCGCGTTTAGCAGAGGCGGTCGGGTTGCCAGATCCAGGCCCTACGAGACGTTGCCCTGCACCGGCGTCTACCATGGACGAGCATTGGCTAACAGACCTGTCTCGCAGATCGTCAACCCCAAGGGTGAGATGAAGGGCTCTGCCATCACCGGTCCCGTTGGTAAGGAGGCTGCTGAGCTGTGGCCCGTAAGTGACGAACCAATTCTCTGCACACTCGAGCTCCGTGACTAACGCTTCCGCCGCAGCGTATTGCCAGCAACTCCGGTGTCGTCATGTAAAGGCGCGTGGAGCGAGCGAAGAGAAAAGGCGCGGTTCATGTCCTCCCGATGGCGATCGATAGAGCGCAAAGACGTCTACATCCTTAGATTCGGGAGATATGACGGAATGGGAAGTTGGTCGCTGGATTGGCGGGCTCTGCATTTCGGTTGCGGCGTGTAAGGATGATTCATACCAGGTATCGCATCATGGACAACCAAAAACAAGTACCCGCGCTAGCCCCACGTGAACCGCTTGTCCGCAGACGTGAAGGTGGTGGAGGCACGGCCGTGTCGTGGACGGAACCAAGATGGGACGCAGCCGAGAGTCCCCGCGAGGACGCGTAGACGACATTTGTCTCCACTGAACCTGACGTGCGGGATTGCGCAAGTGATGGCAATGCTTCTACGAGTACACAGTCCCAACATGCCTAAGACAGACAGCATGTAGCCTCGGAGGATTCTGTCACCATCACGCTGCGTCCACGAAGCACAGTCCGTCGTAGCCCTGCCCTGGTCCCAGCCACATTCAAGTACGGACTAATACTTCGTACGCCGTAGTCCGTAGCATTCCCAACAAAACTACGTACCAACCTCAATGCCACAAGATGAACGACTTGTACTCTGCAGTTGGCGTCCACAGAAAGTGAGACTTGTCTCGCGGCCACGCCTCGAGAAGTGCGCCACATGGACGGAGGCTTTGGTGGACGGGAGTTAGCAGTCCACCTACCCTGTACCTCGACAGTTGAAGTTTCCGGACGTGAACATACGTAGCTAGGTATGCAATAGATAAGTTACAAAAACAACCTTCATATTTACGGCCCTTGGTCTGGCCTTGTTTGTCGGGTCTGCTCTGACTCTGGGCTTAGTCTGCACTTACTCTGGGTAGGCTGACAAGTTTTCAAGGCACGCACGTCAAGATAACATTCATACCACTCAACACTTACGAGTAGAAACCACACTTCACAACACATAGTCACATCAAAAGGCACAAAAAAAGGCATAGAATCCGTTTCCCTGTATTGACACAAATGCCCCCAAATATGTGTCCCCTTTATGCAACAATGCATGCATGCTCAAAATGCACAAATGCCCGCCCCCAGCGTTTGCCGGGTTTTTGCTCCTCGCCAAATTCTCAAAAAAAGCCAAATCAATCGATCCTCCGTCGACTTGCCGCGAGAGCGAGGAGTTTCTCTCTCTCGTCTGCAGTCGGAAATTGTGTGTGTGTGCGCGCAGTACGCGCCGAAAAAGCAGCTCGTGGTGGCAAAGTGTCCGCAGAAAATGCGAGGACAACAGAAAACAACACAAGCCTCAAGGAAAGAAAGAGAGATGAAACAAAAACAAGAGCCAACCAGATGCCAAACGTAGGGAGTTGGCGCGCGTGCCCGCGCGTGTATGCTAATGTACAAGAGTTCCCTTATGGTGCCAGAGGCACGAAATGCCGCAAAAAAGTCAAAAACTGCCCAAAGCCAGCGTCCCTGAACGTTTCCCGAATGCCGTGGCCGGGGTTGATGGACTTTTGGTCGTGTCGGACGTGATACGTGGTATCGAGCGCGTGTGCGCAATCAGTTGGTAGCAAACGGGCCGCCCATCTCAGGCATGCCCTGCTGTATAAGATCGATGTATAAGATCGACCCGAACCGCCTGCTGCTGTTGTAGAGCGGCGGTCTCATGTCGATGGCCTTGGCCTTGGGGCTTCGGCGTGATTAGTTTGTGGTGAAAGGGTAGCCCATTCCAGGCATGCCCTGCTGGATAAATTCGGTCGGAGCTGGCTGCTGGTGCTGCAATGGCTGCTGATACTGCTGCTCTTGGGCGGCAGGCTCCTTCTTGGTAGTCTTGGCCTTGGGCTTTGGTGCAATCGTGCCAACCTTCTGGTCGGCTGCGGCCTGGGCGGCCTTCTTCGCGGCCAGAGTCGCCTTTCGCTTCTCCACGGCACCCGCCATGTTTCCGTTCGCCCATCGACCTGTGCGAGGAAGCGAGTTAGCATTCTGAGCGTTCGTGTGTAGTAAATGGGCAACCTACTCTTCATGGAGGCGGACATCTTCTCCGACTTGGTCATGGACTTGTAGTCCTTGGGGCGCTCCTCTCCCTCACCGGGAGTGGGCTGAGAGGCGGGCGTGCCGTTGCGGCTCTCTGCAGACTTTTGCACCACCTTGATCTTCGTCGTCTTGCGGTTGGGGGGAGGCAGGGGAGCCTCTGGCGCAGGACTATACGCCTCGCCCAAAATGAAGTCGTTTTCCTCGCCGCCTTGAGGGGCAGACGGCTTGCCTCTCTTCTTGGGCGGAGCTTGGTCGTCCAGCTCGCCATCCTCAGGCTCATCGCGGAACCGCTTCTGACGCTTGGGCCGGAAGGAGTAGGACGACTCGGCAGTGTGAGTTGTCGAGTCCGACGAAGACGTGGACGGGCGCGAGTCGCCATTGTCGGTGATGGCCGAAGAAGGTTCACTAAAGTTCTTGGCCCCCTTGGGGATTTTGAGCGTCAACAAGTGACGCTTGCGCTTTGGCTCCTCCTCAGGAGTCTGTCCAGCCTTGCGCGCTGCCTGCTTGACAGTCTTCTTGGCTCGTCCTTGGCCGGGCGTGGCCGCCTTCTGGTCAGTCGACGGCTCGGGTGTATTCGAATCCTTGGCCATGGCTGCCTTGGTACGGCGCTGGCGCTTTGCCTTCGGAGGCACGACGTCTTCGCCGTCCGGAGTTGCTTCAGCCTTGTAGCCGGACTCGTCGGCGGCGGCTTTGGCGTTCTTGCGCTTCCTCCCTCCCTTGGCAGCAGCCGGCGTTGCGCTGCGGCTGGCTTCCTGAGCTGCGGGATCGAGACGCTGAACAGGCTTGCGCGTTCGCTTCGTAGTTACGACCTCTTCCGTCTCGGTAGCCTTTGTCGTCTGCTTGGGCTGGTTGCGCAGTGATCGCCCCCGAGTCATGACGCCCGTGGATTCTTCATCCAACAAAACCTGCCCGCTAAGACCTTCTTTCGAAGGGTTCTTGTAGTTCCAGGAAATGAGTTTGATCCAATCTTCGAGAACTTTGTCCTTGTTGTGCTTGGTCATTACTCGCTTCTGGTCACTCGTTTTGACTGTCGCGACGCCTTTGGGAACGAAATCTGGCAGGTCATGCGATTTCCACGGACGCATTCGAACAGTTTCAAGGTAGTTCAGTTCCCCCCAGTGCGGCTTCCATCCGGACTCATGTTCTTCGACAATCCGGCTGTGGTGCAGGTATTCATTTTGCCAGTCCCGCATCACCACGCTCACAACGTTCAAGATTTCAACGAGCTCTTCGTCGGACATTTGCTCGTAATTCTCCAGGGCGGCGACGATCCCCTCAGGACGTCGGAGCTTGAGCATCTCAAAATGGCGCTCTCTTTCAGGGCGCTCTTGGGAGTCGGCTCCGTCAGCCTCACCATTGCCTCCCTCCGGAGCAGCCGGTGTGTTGGCCGCGGTGGATTCCATGGCATCGGGGACTGGATATTCCAATGTTGGTGTGCCGAAGGCAGGAGTCGGCTCTTCCGCCTCAGGTGCATCACCTTGGTCGTCATCGTCATCGTACTCGTCATATTCTCTCATAAGGCGCGTGTCGTTGGCGCCCTGGCCCTCGGCAGCCTCCTCGGCGCCATCCTCATCGGCGGAGACAGCGAGCGCCCTATCGGGGTAAACCTCATACTCGCCGAATATGTATGGGCTGAGGTGGGCCCATCGCCCATCCAGGTCAGCTTGGGATACCTCGCCTGGGTGAAAAGGCGCCGCATCAGCGGGCTGGTCATTAGCGTCAAGAGCGCCCTCGGCTGCAGCTTCCTGAACAGCAGATGTGCCGCTAGCGGTGGCATTTGGAATTGGTTCGGCAGATGGCATGACGGTGATAGTTGGGGGCTCTGAAGAGAACTGCTTCTCGAGGGTTTTATCGGCAGCACGCTTGGGCGAGCCATTCTCCGCGTTCTGGGGGGGAGCTTGTGCCCGGTGGCCAACATTCTCGCTCTCCTCAGTAGAGGCCACAGCTTGTGAGACTGGCTCAGCAGTCTCCACAGTGTGCTGCTTCGTCTCCTGGGTAGTTGCGGTGACAACTGGCGCAGCGATGGCAGAAGCAGTAGTGGCTTCGCCATCAGCGTTCGGCCGGCGAACGGGCTGCCAAGAGATGAACGCTTTGGCATCGTCGAGGATTTTGATGAGACGGTCGTCGGCGATGGACACACGTGCTTTAGGAGCCTCTGGCGAAGGTCGAGACTCATTCAGCTGGGTTTCCTGGGTGGGATGCTCGGCAGAAACGGTCTGCAAGGAGGTTTGGGTAGAGTTTAGGGCAGGCTCGGTGATGCCAGGCGTGTTGTGCACCTTGAAGTCACCCTCAGCCTTGGGCGGCTGGGCGGCCTCGGAGGATGGCTCCGGGACAGAGTCCGATGCATTAGAGACGGCGTTTTCACGGTGAGCGACGGCCAGTTCAGCGACGGCCGGTCCAACGACAGGCGGCTTCACCGGTGCAGCGTCAGGGTCTTCCGCGACGGCAACTGCAAGGGTTTCGGTGTTGGCAGATTTCTGGGCGTTCTCATGGGCATTGTTGAGGGCGTCCACGAAGCCGGCAGCGGCAGGAAAATTGCCCTCATATTGGCTAGCAGCCGGAGCGGATTTCCAAGAGGCCTCGGGAGACTGGGCAGGGGAGGAGCCGCTGGAATGGCTTGCACGACGAGGATCTGATTCATCCAAGTCGGAAAAGGAGACGCCCACCTCGATGGTGTCCTTGACGTCTTCGTCGTCCTGGTAGGCCCTGGTCTCGGCAGTCTTGCGAGCAGGGTTGCGGCGGACGCTGGAGGGCGTGTCGGCGCCGAGAGAGTGACCTCGCTTCTTGGACGAGTTGGCACCGTAAAAGTCCTCGGAGTCGTCCGCGGCGGTGCGCTTCTTGCGGGTAGCAGAGGCGGACGAGTTCGGGACCAGGACGTCGTCGTCAATGTGCTCAAAGGTGTAGTCCACGCGGGCCCGCTTGCGGAGGCTGTGGCCACCCTTCTTGGGGCTGTCGTCGTCGTACTCCTCATCGGGGAAGCCAAAGCTGTCCATGGTTCTGGAACGCTTGGCCACTCCCTGAGGGCGGCTGGGGCCTGGGGTGGAAAAGGAAAAGGCGTGCTGCTGGGGGGCCGCCCTGCTGCCACGCCGGCTCTGAGGCGCGGTCTGGGGCGAGGTGTTGATGTTGGCGTCGTTGCCGGACGACATGATGGGGCTGGCAGGAGAACGGAGGCGATCGCCAGAGGAGGTCCCTGGAGTCGACTGGGGAGATGCCGAGCCTGCAAGAGGTTTGCGGCGGTTCGTTGCTGCAGCTCGGCGAGCGCGGTCCATGATGAACCGGAGCAGCCAGGCGCAGCGCGGCGTGTAAGAAGGGGCACGACGGGCGCGGGGAAGAGGCTATTCAAAGCGGGTATCTGACGGATGACGCGGTGAAGAGCTGGAAGATGCTCGCGATGCGAGGTTCAGGGAGGATGGAAGCGATGGAGGGCTGCGTGGTTGTCTGGGGGCAAGGTGCAAGGTTTGTATGAGAGCGCGGGTGAGGGTGAGGGCGCGAGGTTGTGGGCAAGGAGAATTTTGAATGCAGGGACAATAGAAAGGCAGCGCCGGCAAACAAAAGTGACAGGGCTGGTGAATGCGCAGGCGAGAGACGCGACGGCTGCCAGCTGTCCGGGCGACGCAGCTGGGCACGAGAGGAATTGTTGCTGCTGGATATCACAAGGTTTGGTCTGGCGGCTGTTTGAATGAGAGGCGGCCAACCTTCTCCTGGCCCGGCTCGTTTTTCTCGAGGTGTCGTGGTCCGAATAAGCCAAGGCGGCGGCCGGGGGCGGTACCAGAAACCACCAGGGTACGTACCGGGTACCCGTGCTGGCCAGTGGCGTGCCAGCGACAAAGGGGCAGCGGGTTGCGCGCTCTAGCAGGCTGTCCCTCGGAAACGCCCTGTTGCGGATGCGGATTCTTGGAAAAGGTGTTCATCTGAGAGAGGCACTACAGTATAATTGTACGCTTTTGCGGGAAACCCGCGATGGCGATGGGGAAACGGCGCGCCGTGGGACATGACGGACTGCAGGTCCTCCGTGGCATGCTCTGGTGCGCACATGGCCACCAGCTGTCACTCGGCCAGTGTCACGCAGCATGGCCCGGAGACGCGGTACCTGCCTCCCGCCTGCAAGTACATCCAGCAGCGAGCAGGCCCCGAGGTTTGCTGCTGAACCTGGTTTCTAGCGCTGTCTCCCATCGCCGGGGCTCCTCCGCTGGGAAGTACCGGGTGCGGCCAATCAGGGGCGCGGGAAGGCGGGAGCACTAAACTCTCTTCGGTCAAGGTTACTGGGGCGAGACGGTGGTGCTCCCGTTGTTCAGTGAAGTGGTCGCTGGTGATGCAAAAGCTGCAACAGACTGCTGCTGTTGCTGTTGCTGTTGCTCACTGCAGCGGCCGGGAGCCCGGGAATTGTTCCTCTGCGTCTACGTAGAGAGCGGCCTGCGGCGTGCACGAGTCACCAAGACGTCGGTCTGATGTATTGGACGGTTGATGGGCGTGAACTGCGCGCTCCTTTCATCCAGCCAGTTGTCCTCGACACTTTGGCCCAAAGTCGGCAGCCAGAAGCTTACAGCCTAATGAGAGCCATGTACTCCGTACCTCGCCTGCCTGTGCCCTGTAGGAACCGCTGCAGCATCATTCCACCTCGACCCCCTTTGGGGCAAGGCTGGGGAGGTACGTACCTCCAAGCCCCCCCCGCCAGGGCGGACCAACCAGAAGCGGCGACAGTGACAGCAGCAGCAGCTCCCCCAGACGTCCACACTGCTTGCACATGCGTCCCTGTTGTTAGACGTCACATCACCCCCCGTCGTCTTGTCAACGACACCCCGTCTCCCTGCGCCTGTACCGCCGCCGCCGCCGCCGCCGCCGCCGGACCAGCAAACCCACCATGGCTTCGAAAAAGACCAAAGCCCCTGCTGCGGCAGCTGCTGACGACAACCTCGACGAGCTCTTCTCGGGCATTGGCGACGACTCCAAGTCCAAGAAGCCTTCGGCCAACCCCAAGTCGTCCAAGCCCACCTCGGCCGCCTCCAAGGCCATGGGCGGCGACAAGGACATCCTCGCCGACCTCGACGCCTTCGAGTCCCAGCTGGCCTCGGAGCAGCAGCCCTCCCGCCCGCACACGCCCCGGCTCAAGGAGGGCGGCTTCAAGCGCCCCACGGCAACGCCCCCAGCCGGCGACGACAAGCCCGCCGCGCCCGGCCGCAAGTCCAACGACAGCGCGAGGAGCCTGCGGGCCAGCTTCACCCCGAGCGCGACCAGCTCCGAGCTGCACGAGGCGGAGAAGAAGGGGACCGTCGAGCAGGTGCAGCAGCAGGAGCAACAGCAAGCCAGCGGAGGGGGATGGTGGGGTGGCATTTTGTCCACTGCCAACGCGGCCATGAAGCAGGCCGAGGCCGCGTACAAGGAGATTCAGCAGAACGAAGAGGCAAAGAAATGGGCCGAGCAAGTCAGGGGCCTCAAGGGCATCGACGTTGGGACGTTGAGGACGTATGGTAAGCAACAGCTGTTCCCTAGACTTTGGACGACCTCCGACTCACATGAACCTGTCAGGCGATGAGCTGCGCAGCCGCGCTCTGCCGACCTTTACCAACATCCTCCACACCATCGCGCCGCCCATCAGCTCTCACGAGCGGCTGCTCATCCATATTACCCACGACCTCGTGGGCTACCCGTCGCTCGACCCCCTCATTCACGGTGTCTTCGCCAGAGTCATGTCCCAGGTCGAAGGCGGCGACCTCCTTGTCGTCCAACGCGGGCACGAGAGCAGCTCCCGGCGGTCTAGCGATGGCTCCGCGGGATGGCGTGACGGGCCCTGGTGGAGGCAGACGGACGCGCCTCGCGAACTGGGCCTGGTCAAGGGCATGACCGAAGGCACCAAGCTCTGCCGCGCCGGCGCAGAGTCGTACGCGACCGAATACTTTGCAGCCCACGGCGGCGTGGAGCAGGCCAAGATCCGGGCTACCTCGGACCTGAGCGAGAGCAACCCCGTCAGAACCTCGGACCTGTTCCTCGCCGTGCAAGCCATCAGTATCGACACAGACAAGACGCTCTTCGCCCGTACCGCGTCCGCCGAAAAGGAAAAGGAGTCGTCTAGCGTCAAGGAGCAGGGTGAGGCGGACGAGCATGTCTGCTTCGCCGTCTTCGTCCTCGATCCCGTCCACGAGATCGAGTTTTCCACCGTCAGCCAGTCCGTCCCCGCCAAATGGGTCCGCTGGCTCGACGCCGCAACGCCGCTGACCCCCCGCTCCGCCGAGGAGAGCCACGATGCCTTTGAGAGCGGGCTCCCAGACGAGATCAGGACCATCCTGGACGACGGGGGCGTGGACCCCAGGGAGTGGGTGGCCGAGTGGATCGAGGAGACGCTGAACCTCTCGGTGGGCGTGGTGGCCCAGCGATACGTGGCCCGCAGGATGGGCGTGGGCGAGGGCGGCCTGGGCAGGGGCAAGATGAGGGTCGAGGAGTTGGTGCAGGACAACGCCGGGGAGGCGGCGAGGGCTGGTGTCATTTAAGGAGCGAGACTGGCGGCCATTTGGTTTCCTTGCTGGAAAGGGAGGCTGGACGCTGACACGGATGTGCCCATTATAATCTGTATGCTTGTCTTTGTTCACGGTTGCTGCGTACTGCGCTTCAGAAATAGCTCAATACCATATCAATTCAGTTTAGTTGATGTTTGTGTGCATCGGCAGATCAAGTATCCAGGCATGTTATTCATCTGCTTGCGAGTATACAGGCGGAGCCACGCTCTACAGCTCACCAACCCTAACCACCGTCCCAGCCTTGCGCAACTCTCCCCTCGCCGCACGCGTCGCGCCCTCCATCCCGACCAGCCGCAAAGGTCGATACGCGGGTTCCCACATCTGCTCCCTGATCCAGTCCTCCAGTTCGCCCTCATCCCGCGGTATGCCCTCCTCCGTCGCCACGCCCTCTGCCACGGCCGCTTGGATCACGTTCCTCGCGACGCTGACGCTCACGTCCCGCACGGCCTCGACGTCCGGCAGCAGCGGCGCCGTGGGGTCCCCGCGCGCGGGGCTCATGCGCGCGACGCCCTGCACCGCGGCGACGAGCATGCGGTCCGTGAGGCGGCGCGCGCGGGAGAGCACGCAGCCGAGGCCGATGCCCGGGAAGACGACCGAGTTGTTGCACTCGGCGACCTCGATCTCCACAGTATCGCCGTCGGCGCCCCAGGGCCCGGAGACGGGGTCAAAGGGCGAGCCGGTGGCGACGAGGGCGCGGCCGCGCGTCCAGCGGAGGAGGTCGGCCGGCGTAGCCTCGTGCAGGCGCGTGGGGTTCGAGAGCGGGAAGATGATGGGGCGGGGGCAGGACGCGGCCATGGCGTGGACGATGGGCTGGGTGAAGGCGCCGGGGACGGTGGACGTGCCGATGAGGACGGTGGGGTGGATGCGCTGGACGACGGCGAGGAGGGACGTGTCTGTGCGGTGCCACTTTGATAAAGGGCTTTTGCGCGTCGGAGACGTCGGTCGCGGTGGTTAGGAGGCCGGGTTTGTCGATGAGCCTGCTAGGTTAGCTTGCGTGCTCTTGCCTTGGTAATGTGCGATGAGGGGCCTCGCGTCTTACCAGATCTGCTTTGCGGCCTCCTCATGGCTGATGCTGCCCTCCGTAGCGATCGCATCCCGAACCTGGTCCGCGATGCCCACGCCCGCGCTGCCGGCCCCGAAGACGACCATCCGCACGTCGCTGAGCGTCTGCCCGGTGACGTGCAGGGCGGCCATGATGGCGGCGAGGGTCACGCAGCCCGTGCCCTGGACGTCGTCGTTGAAGCACGCCATGCGGGGGCGGTACGTGTCGAGGAGGCGTCTGGCTGTCGAATCGTTAGCTGGTAGCGTGCTGGGATGCGCAGTGCAAGGACTGACCGTTGCGGAGGCCAAAGTCTTCAAAGTGAATGTACGCCCGGGGATACAGCTTCCGGGCCGCCGTGACGAACGTGTCGACAAAGTCGTCGTACCGCTTCCCCCGGACGCGCTTCTCCCTGAGGCCGAGGTAGAGGTCGTCGTTCAACAGGCCTGGGTTGTCGGTGCCACAGTCGAGGACCACGGGGAGGCAGCGGTTCGGATGGACGCCGGCGCACAGCGTTGCGAGGACCAGCTTGGCGACGGAGATGAGGATGCCTCCCACGCCTTGGTCTCCAATGCCTAGTATTTCCTCACCGTCTGTTCCGGATCAGGAGAGGGTCCGATAAGGGCATCGAGTGACGGCACTGACCTGTTACGACAATGTAGTCAATGTCCTCTGGATTGCCCCATTGCGAGAGATCATGCATCACCCGATCCTCGTCGTGTATGTTGAGAAAGCACCCCTCCGGCCGTCTGAACAGCCTCGAATAGTTTTGTATCGCGTCGCCTTCCGTGGGCGTGTACACCACGCTGAACATGTCCTTGAGGTGGTCCTGTAGGAGCTGCGCACAGTCAGCCCGTGCCTCCGGACTCGTCGGAAACGACGTACCTTGTAGTAGAGCACCTCATTCTGCTCCTTCAGGGACGTGAGGAACGTGTTCTTGGCCAGATCATCGCTCCGGGAGATGTACTGCTCGTGGGCGCGCTTCACCTGCGCCGACAGAGTCTGCACGTTGTGTGGCAGCAGGCCGCACAGGTCGAACTCCTGTCGCTCGTCTGTTGGAAAGGCCGATCCCTTGTTCAAGTACGGCGTGTTGAGGAGGGCTTCGCCGGTGAGGGCGCAGTCGATGCTGCCGCTGGTGCTGAGCGGGAGCTGCCCAAACTTGGACTGCTTCCTGGAGGCCATGGCGGATCACGGTCAATTCGCAAAGGTAAAGGCAAGGTTCTTATTTATTGCTGAAAACCGAAGGCTGCGGCAAAGACACACGTAGAAATCTAAGATACCTACAGACGAAGCTTCGTGGAAGAAACAGACGGGCCTAATTGAGGGGAGACGTCGGATGCACACAACAGTGGTGACGTATCTGCGGGTGTGGCACCACCGCTGCTCCAGCTCCAGCTCCAAAGCGGCATCGCGCGACGGGTCCCTGGCGAACACGTGCACCGCCGCGACAAGCTCGCCTCTAGAAATGTTGGCGCTCAGGGAGCCACGCCCGTGTAGGCTGCAAAAAGCAGAGACCGGCGTGGACTATGATGGTCCAAGATCCATCTCGCAGCAGAGCCCGAGACGGGCGGCCTCCCTCGAGGAGACACGCGCCGCCCCGGGTCCCAGCCAGCCAAGTCCCAGCGCGCAGCACAAAACGTGCCGCAGCGAGGAACGCCTTCCGAGGAAGACTCGTGGGAGGGAAGAGTGGCTGGAGGAGAATGCTGCGGTGTGAAGACTCGAGGAAAGGAGAAATGGAAAATGTGTGTACCTACTCTGCGTCGCGATGCTCGTCGGGATGCCGCTGAGGCTGAATTGAGACTCGATGGCATCCCGACGGAGCGTTGGACTGACTTGTGAAGATGGAAGAGGAGTCGGGAAAATTGCGTTGTGAAATTGGTGGAACAGCTCTGGTTGCCTGGTGGGGCGGGTCAAGCCAATTGGCGAGGGCCTCAATTTACGGTAACTACTCGTACTCTGCGTCCGTAGTGGGCGATGGATCACGTTCCCCGTGCCTTTCCATCAAGCTGCCATTGCGTTTGACAGAGGGGCAAAGATGCATTTTTTCTTTTCCCCCTTCCTTTTTACTTTTTGGCAAGCAGAACGTCCAGATATCGATGCCCGGAATATTACAGCGCCAATCGATGAAAGACAACTCTGACCCTAAAAGCGTCACATGAGCGAGATTGACCATTTACTGTCATCACGCGACAGTCTCGTGTGCACGCCAACATGAAGCGATTGACATCTGCCACCCGAGTCGTGATGCATGCGGGCGGCGAATGACATCGGTTTTAATCCAAACGCGAAAGGGCAAGCCATCGTCCCCGAGTACTTGACCAGCGGGCGCCGACACACAAAAGTGCGTGGGCGATAAGTGAGGCCCTCCACATTTGGCCACCCAAAGCCGGACTCGGAGGCAAGGTCCATCACGGGGATGCTGCGAGAACACCCCAGCGAACTGCAAGACAAAACCGGAGTCGACGTCCCGCAAGGCCCCTGAAGCCTCCCGAAAAAACAGCATCCGCAACCTTGAGAAGAGCCGTGCCTCGAGAGCGGTCTGCCGCTCCGGTACTCAACCTGACTGTCTTCTGGTAAGGTTGGTAGGTACGGTGTGAGCACAACCCCATCCATCCTCGACAAGAGGATTCACCAAGAGCCAAAGACGGCGCAAGGTAGTCCTTTGTGGCCTCAGCAACACTCGTTGTAAGGCAAGAACTGATGCTTGGATTGAACTGAGTGAGTTGAGCGACGGGTGGATGGAAGAACAATACATGGAAAAGGGTTACTCTGTCTTACCTCAGCGAAACTACCCCGGTTGCTTGTAAGATTATGCGACGCAGTCAAATACAGGAGATCCACCGGGCCACGTTCCTTGACCGCAAGGCAAGGCAAGGCAAGGCAAGGCAAGGTAAGGCAAGGCAAGGCAAGGCACGGCACGGCACAGCACGGCAAGGTACGTTAATATGTAGTAACTAGTAACCATGCCCGCATCCCTCAGCCATCACCCGTCTAGCCGCCAATAAACCACGCATCCTTGCCCTATACCCTCTTCCAGACCTGCCACTCAATTGGCGTAAATACCAGCAAATATACTTCGTCCTTTGTGCTAAACAACCTCAGCCTCGGTGTTGATCCAACACTGCCCCTTGTCTCGGCCGACAGCACCCCCACCAAACGTCCAGCGTTGGACAAAGCCCCGCCAATCGCGTATCCTCGCGGCATGGCAATCGGAGACTTATCTCGATATCTGCCCCGCAGCTTGGACGGTGGACCCCGGGCAGGCGGGTTGGCGGGCCCATGCCCCCCTTGTCGGTGGTCGCAACGGCTGGACGATCAGCGACTAGGGTCCAACCAACGACTACACTTGGACGTCAGCGACTTGGCGACGTGAGCCTTTGGCAAAGTCCCTCTTTCTACTCCGTGGACCATCACAAGTCTTGGGGCGGCAACAGTTGAAGCTGGGGCAGTGGACAAGAGTAGCACGTCACGGTTGTCGCCGGCAAATACGCCCAACTTGCTTCCCAAAATATACTGTGACTGTATTTACTGCAGTCCTGTACGTATGTACGATGTGAGTAAGTACAAGCTCCATGAGTGCCTCGAACCTCGATATCGTCGTAAAGTCATCTCTCTTCGAGTCATGCCAGCTTTTCTCCATTGTCGCGTCTCCCCGGCGAGATCGCTCATCAGCAAATGTCCACCTACTGGGCAGAGTTATTGTTGTTGCCAATTACGTTGGGCGAGCCCTGGAGGGCGCCGGTCACCTTGTTCTTGGTGCCAGTCGACTTGAGGTGGTTGGTGACGCCGGCCACGCCAGTCACACCGTCAACGGAGATGGCGTTGAGGGCAAGGCCGACGGTGTGGGGAGTAGCCATGGAGGTACCGGAAATGGTGTTGGTGTCGGTGTCGCTGCGGTACCAGGCAGAGAGGACGTTGACGCCGGGGGCGAATATGTCGAGAGTGGTGCCAAAGTTGGAGAAGTAGGCAATGGCCCAGGCCGAGTCTATGGCACCGACAGTGATGGCGCTGGCGGCAGAGGCGGGGGACACGTTGGCGGCGTTCTGGCCCTCGTTACCCGCGGCGACAATGGACAAGACACCCTTAGCGGAGGCAGAATCGACGGCATTGTTGAAAGCGGCGGACTTGGAACCACCCAGGGACATGTTGATGGCGGCGGACTTGGTGCGTCCCTTGCTCACGATGTCGTTGACGGCCCAGTTGAAGCCCTGGAGGATGATGGAAGTCGACGAAGACGAGCCCTGGAAGACCTTGACTGCAAGGAGATGAGCCTTCTTTGCGACACCGTACGTCTTGCCACCAATGGTGCCGGCGACGTGGGTGCCGTGGCCAAAGGTATCCGCGGTATCCCCGGGGAAAGCAGTAAAGGCCAGCGAGGCCCGGCCCTCGAACTCCGTGTGCGTGGTGCGGATGCCAGTATCAACAACGTAGGCGTACGTGTTCAGGCCGGCGTTGGTGTCGTAGATGTAGTCGGTGGAGCCGGGCGTGCGGTGGGAGACTGTGCCCAGACCCCAGGGGGCGCCGTGCTGAGTGGTCAGTGCCTTCTTTTCCAGAGTGATGGTCTCATCCTGGATAAAGGCAAGCTCCCAGATCTGGTCCGCTTCAACCCCAGCGACCTGTCACAATTCATGTTAGAATGCATTTCCTTCCCATTTCACACCTTTTCACGCGGACAGTGAACTCACATCCGGGTTCTTTCGAATCTCAGCAATGGTAGCCGCGTCAAAGTGGCCGGCATAGCCGTTGAAGTCGTACTTGCCACCGTACGTTACCTCGACGCCCTTGAACTGCTGTGCGTTCAGGCCACGCTTGTGAACGCCGTTTACCCACTCCAGGTGGTTGTCGAGGTCGCGGGTTTGGAGGCCAGACTTCAGAGTAATGATGTATTTGCCCTCGATGGCCTTGCCGTGCTGACCGACAGACTGAATCTGGCTGTTTTCGGCCACGAAGGGAGCCGCGAGAGCATAGGAGAAGAGAGTCGTCGCCGCGACGGCGAGGTTCTTGAAGTTGACCATTGTGAGCTAGCCCTTGAGACCAAAGTTCTGTGTGGAGGAGGAGGAAGTAGAAGCAGAAGAAGAGGAGGAATGCTGCGGATGAAGAGAAGGAAAAGTCCATGAGGGCCCGGGCACAACCCGCCCATTTATACTTGTCCCTGACGACACGGAAGCGCCGTAGTCTGAGCCATATTCTCTCGAACCGTCCGTCAACTATTGCAAGGTGTATGGGTCGCACAAGGCATGAAGAGCGAATGAAGAAACTCGCGCGGCTGTGGCTTGATGTCTGCCTTTGATGGAGGAGGGCGTGTACGGAACACTGCAGCTTCCCTATTTAGAGTCGGACGAGGGGACGAACTCCGACCCGGGAATTGTAGATGATAAGACGATGCGAAAAGCGGAAGGAGGCAGACCCAGGCTCAGCTGCGCATGCGATGACATGATCGTGGGGGTCCAGTCGCGAGGCTACACAGACGTCTTTTAAATACGCCACGGTCAAGGATGCGGAGAACGGGGTTGGAATCACTGGACGGGGAATTGAGGTGCCGAGGCCTGTAGGTCAGTCCACGGAGCCCTTGGCAATGTAACTTGACTATCGTGCTGGAAGTGTGAAGCGCTGTTGGACAGCATGGGTGTAGCCTGGTAGCTCGAGTGGCCATGAGGCGACAAGAGCTATAGTCACACGGAGGCGCAAAAGTCGACACCACGCGGCACCAGAGACGACCGGGTGGCGTCGAAAGAATGGCAGGGCCTCAGCGATGGCCAAACCGGATGCCAACACGCGACGAACAATCGGAAGTCACCCGGACCGGCAGTTGGGCCATGGCTTCGAGGCTCGCCCAATGAGGGGAGCCGGAACGGCGATCTCGAGGACCCTACCGTCAGCGTCGGCCGAGTCGATTTGTGTGTAAGTGGCACCAACGGCGTCAGGGGCAGGGCGAGCCGACTGCCCTGCCCCAACTCGAGATAGGCGAGGGGGGGCACGCCACGGAGGGCCTATGCATAAATCCATCAGCCTGCCTCAGTGACTTGTCAGGCAGAGGGATCTGCCAGAACGCCCGTGGCGCCGACTAGCATATCATTCTTGCCTCGCCAGATGGGCCATGGCCACGCCCGGATCTGGGCGGGGCACGATGGAGGCCAGCGGAGAGCCGAGACGCAAGAGCCGTGCCCCAGAACTCCGGGGTGCGTGCTTTCGCGCAGCGCCAGAGGGCTGGAGAGATGCATGCTAAACACCCAAGGCGCGGCAAGACATGCAAAGCTCCGGTGGTCCAGCTCCGCAATGGCGGCCCGAGGGTTGGCGGACAGTGGTGGCGATCTGAGCTGCCAGATTGGGACGTCTTGGCCGACATGCCATGGCGTTCGTGCTTCAACTCCTTTCTGGCGCGAGCTGCACCCGCCAGTTGTGCGCCATCGGCTCGGTCGATGGGAGCTGGAAGTGCATTCTTGACGGTCCGCCGTCGGACGGTTTGCAGCCACTCAGCGTTTGCCCGTCAGCGCAACGAGGAAGCGGCGTTGACGAACCCTGCGCATGGTGGAGGTTGCAGTGGCCGTGAGGATACCACCATACAAAGACAGAAACGGAGCGATTGGTCGACGGCACCACGAGGCCTTGTGACCTTGCTGCCGGCCTGGCCAGCAGGGTTGAATGGGGCCCGACGTCTGCGAAGACCGAGGCGAAAGGTAGGCCTTGGCGGCTCTAGGGCGTGGACCAATGGAGCTGGTACGACCGAGCTTCCATCGAAAAGACGTTTGCAGAGCCTCTGGCGCCTGCGCCTGATAGGTATGGGGTTCGAGATAATTAGTCTGTGGCTGGCAATAATAGACGCGGCGCACAATTCTGGAAGCATGGTTTCGGCTGCGGCTGAACTCACGGGCGTGGATTCTGGACTCTGGAGGACGGGGCGTGCTGTTGGTGGGGGCTGATGCGGCTGCTGACTGCCAGTCTCGGTGACGGAATCACGGGGTCAGATGGCATTAGGCTGGTGATGCACTGGTGATGCTGCTGGAGAGGCGTGCGGTGAGCAGATTGATTGGGGGTCAAGGTTGGTGGTAGAGTTCCGTGGATGGCGTGGAGCACGGATGGAGCATCCAAGATGATCCTGGCGCAAACGGGTTATCGCGATAAGCGGCACCTGCCGGCTACGGCTACTCCGTAGTCCGTAGATGTGTCAATAATCAGTGAGAGGTGACATCTGCACCTTGGCTGCTGACGGCAACTCAGATTCCATGCCGAGTAATAACGCGCGCTGCTGGCAGGCATGGCAAGTTGGGATGACCCGACGCGATGAGCGGACCGGACGGCTGGGGCTGTCTGGCGCGGGCAGCTCAGTGGAAGAGGCCGCTGTTGTTGGTGGCGGCTATAATTACGGATACAGTGCACGAAATACGGATACCGGAAGACATGAAACTCGCTAATACTCCGTAGGTACGAAGTACGATGGGCGACTAGGAAGGCGCTAATGGACGGGCACCTCCCGCTCGTGCGTGTGGCCATATTAATTATCCACCATCGCTGAGCAGCCTTGGGCAACTCAACTTTTAACGTTAACGTTAGCCCAACAACAGCGACACCCCTGCAACGGAACACTGGCGCTCTCTTTCAAACCTCCACCATTGCAGCGCCGTAACAGCCGGCACTTGGAGAAGTTGCACCACGGCCTGTTCCCCGCCTGCCCCGCCCTGCCAGTCTCCTGAGTCCTTGACTTCTCAGAGTCCTGACTCCTAACGCCAACGGCTCCGACATTCCATATCACCCGCTATCATCGCCATCACCACACCATCACCATCGAGCACTGCATGAGCCAGCCGCGCCTTCAATGCATTGTTCCAATAGTCTTGTTGACGTTGAGAAACTTCAGCGCCCCAGACAGCACCTACTCCAACCGTCCACAGCCCCACTGTCCCGTCCCGCCCCCGCATTTGCCCCTGTCTCTAAAAACCTCATCCTCGAGCGCTCGTTATTACTTCTCTTTTTCTATCTATGGGTGTTCTATCTATAGGCACCTATTCTCCGTCTAAATGAAGCGCCATACCCAAACATGAAGGTCCCATTGCAGCTCTTGGAACCGCCTCCTCGTGCTTCCCCGCGCCGCATCCCCGTCCGTACATGG
Organism: Tolypocladium sp. Sup5 PDA-1; assembly: GCA_000750105.3. NCBI lineage: Eukaryota > Fungi > Ascomycota > Sordariomycetes > Hypocreales > Ophiocordycipitaceae > Tolypocladium > Tolypocladium sp. Sup5 PDA-1. The sequence goes on from JPHH03000009.1 coordinate 732,452, forward strand.
ATGCTATCCCAAACCAGGAGTCGCAAAGCAGCTTCAGCTGTCGGGTGACATCGTGCTCCAACGCCGAGCCAGCCAGCAGCAGGCTCATTTGCGTTGAGACAGCGAGCATATGTGTCCATGCCCGTCAGTGACGGACTTGACAGAGGTGTTGGGAACAACTGAGAGACGCTGGCCTGGAAGCCATGCTCTTCACTGCTCTTGTGACCTCGAAAGACCAAGAAACGTGCCAGCGCAGCCGAACCGCACCACCTGTCTGGCTGAAGATCATGCTTGGGGGTGAACTTAGTACAGCCCAGCAACTCTCATCCGCCCACGGCTCTTCCTTGCAGATATTCATCCTAGCCAAGGCGCTACCACAGGCTATCCATCCCCGTGAGCCACCCATGAGCCACCCAATTCAGGAACGGACCAACAGCGGCTTGAACCTCAGAAGTTGCGCCATAACTGCAGCACACTTGCAGTCTCGCGGCTACGTGAACAAGCTAAGCAGCAAGTTCAATGTTCACAGCTTCAGATTGAGGCTGCGGTGCCCGATAGGCCTAGACTCCTCATTCTCCTGAGAGTTGTGGCGAGCGGCGGCCTTACTCTATGCAAGTTGTCGGGAAGTCAAGTTTGCTACTTCGGATCCGAAATTCGTCCAATGGCAGCCTCGGCCGGCCGGCCGCAAGGCCTGGCGGAGAATACCCCATCACCATGCACCCAGCCCACTATCAACCTTCTAGATCTAGAAGGACAAGACGAAGTACCCTCAGCGCATTTATTGCGACAGCACTGACCGTCGAGGTGGAGACCATAGTCGTCATCGAGGTCCGGCTCTTGACAACTCACACTCTGCCCGGCTCAAACAAATGGTCCGAGCTGGCAAAGCAGGTGGCGAACCGGAGAGAAGAGACATCCCCACCTGCCTTTCTTTCTCGGGCTAGATTCCCTTTGCCTCCGTACCAAGCTTGCCCTCATGATACGCTACTGGGGTTACTTGACACTTCGTTGCACATACGTCCTCGCGTGCGATTCAGATGAATGGGTGTCATGCCTAATGCAATGTTCCCGAGAAAGCTCCCCGGACCATGACACAGCCGGGGGTATCTCCGAGACAACTCGATTTGGAGAGGAGATTGACCCTCAGCATGCCAACACTACGACACGCCAGACCATTGCAGCTTCTACGGCGGCCAAGGGGTGCTTGCCCGACTGGTCCGGCTCGAGCCGAATACCGCTACTAAAAGAACGCCAGGTCGGCCGTATCCGAGTTTGCACGGGACGTCCGTCATCAACACAACGGATGCCGCAATACCTTACCACAACTCGGTTTAGGCAGGTACCATTCACCAACATGTGGCGCCTTCAGAGCCGATATTTCGCAATGGAGCACTCGGGGCTTTATCCCCATCACGGCATGATGTGATAAAGACACCCTACCACAAGACTCAGGCCAGACTGGAGTACACCCCAATGCAGTTCTTCTTTTGTCCTCGTGGCACTGAGTGCTGGAACATCGCACCTAAAAGTATCCTAATCGGATGACAGGCTCGCTCGTTCTGGAAAGATGGCATTGCATCCCGCGGCAATGGTTGGTCACAAGGCTCTCGCGCACCCCGGCTGGCATCGCCTAGCCGTCAGCATGGTGCATGGCGTTGCAATACGGCGCGGATCATTACGATGGACTTCTCCAGAACGTTGCACTGCAGGTGATTGTTTCGCCGACGACACCGTCTTGACGACGCCAGCCTCGCTTGCCCACGTTGTCTGAAGTGTCAGCAAGCCTCTCACGGCGGCAGCAGGGACGAGACCCCCGAAACGCAATCGGTGGGCATGTGATGTTGCGTATAGTTGGCAGCTCTCTCTTGCGTGCGCCTCATGCCACCATACCTGGGCTGTAGTAATCTGCAGCTACACGACTCAACTGCGAAGCCGATGAGTGCCAGCACTCGGGCAACAACACTGCGGCTGAACGCCTGTAAGAACGCCAGCGAAGGATCCAAGAGGAAATAAGTGGCTGCTGATGAAGACGGAAACCGTAGCCAACCGAGGCCGGCGTACTCGACGAGTGTAGGTAGCATCCGGAAGCCGCGGCGGCGCAGCGTGCCCAATCGGGGTGAATGACGATGCTGCTCTTCTAGTAGACGGAGGGCTGACCGGAGCTGAGATCTGCGCGATGCAGACTGACTGCACGGGGTGTGGTAAGCTTGGAGTTGTGCGCGTCGTGTTACCCCAGACTAGGATGTTGACGGCGGCGATGCCGACCGTCTGAGCGGACGTGGCGTAGGACGATCTCTCCGGAACATGCTTACATGTAGGGTTACCCGACGCATGGCGCGGCACTGTGGCTCGTCTTGTACGACTAGCGTGGTGTCCATCCCGCCATCTTCCGATGCCTTCGAGGCAAGATCATGGCAGGATCAACGACGAAACTAGACAGCAACTCTCATGGCAGAGCGGGAAATAGAGGCATCAATGGAGGATAGAAGCTTCAACAATCGAGTTCTATCTGAAAGCTTCTGGATGCTTAATCAGTCGCTCGTAAGCATCAGTTCATCATCCCCAGGTACTGCGTCGTGAACACCGTCTCCCTCGTCGCGCCCCTGACCCCAATGCTCACAATCTCCCCAGGCACGATATCCACCAAGTTATCATCAAACCGGACCTCATCATCTTCGCACTCCACCGCAACCCCCTTGACGGGCACCTCCGCGCTGATGCACACCGCCCTGCCGTCGTGGCTCAGCTGGGCGCGGAGGCGCTGCGGCTTCTGCAGGTGCAGGTACTTGAGCGGCTCGGGCCAGTTGACGTAGCGGGCGACTTGCACGCCGTCCTGGTAAAGGTAGGCTGCAACTACGGTACGGTTCTCCTGGTCAGCGTTGGGCGCGGTGACGGGGACGTCCATGGCCGTGATCTCGGTCGAGCGGTTGGCAGGGAGGAGCTGCCATGCGGAGACGGTCTGCGAGTACGTCTCCTTGCCAGTCTCCACGTCCCACGCCTTGACGACGCAGTCCGCCGTCAGATCCTCCAGGCCCAAGTTGGAGCCCCAAACCTCGATCCGGACCTTCTTCTCAATATCGACGCGCGTGTGCTTGCTCTTGGCGTGCGTCTGCTCGCGGCGCGTCATGCCGATGGAGAGCGACGCCATCTCCCGCTTGACCGTAAAGTAGGCATGCTTCGGGCGGAGGTAGTAGTCGCAGATGGCCCACGACGTGACGGGCCAGCAGTCGTTGATCTGCCAGACGAGCGCGCCGCCGCAGTACTCCCTGCCGGGCCCGCGCCACTCGCGCTTCCAGAGGCGGTACGCCGAGGCCAGGCACTCGGCCTGCATGAGCTGCGTGCAGTAGACAAAGTGCTCGATGGGGTCGGGCGCGTAGCGCAGGTTCTCGACGAGGTACAGCGCGATGCGGCGCTCGTGGCCGGCGGCCTTGTTGTGGAAGTCGACGGTCGACGACTGCGGGTACCGGTCCGGGTCGTCTTTGCCCTTGGGTAGGAAGGCGTCGATGGTCTTGATGGAGGGGAAGGCCTCCATGCCAAACTCGGAGACGAAGCGGCCGACGAGCTTGTCAAAGTCCTGCCACTTTTCCTGAGAGCCGTGCCAGACGTTCCACTGGTGGATGTCGCCGACGGTAGGGTCGGTTGTGTGCTTGCCGCCCCAGGGGCTGCCGGGGTGGTAGTAAGTTCCGGGGATAAGGTCCTTGCACACATCTGCCAGGAGCTTCTCGTAGATGTATCGCGCGGGAAAGTCAGTCTTGAGCCAGTTATCCGGGTTCATGTCGCTGGGGTCGTAGTTGAGGCCCTCGCTCTCGGCGTACTGGTAGTCTTCGTTGTTGCCCGCCCAGATAACGATTGACGGGTGGTGCCGCAGCACCTTGATATTCTCCCTTGCCTCCCGCTCGACGGACTTGAGAAACTCGGGGTAGGCAGGGTAGTTGCCGCAGCCAAACATGAAATCCTGCCAGACCAGGATGCCCATCTCGTCACAGGCGTCGTAAAAGGCCTGCTCCTCGTAGATGCCGCCGCCCCATGCGCGAATCATGAACTGGTTCCCCTCGGCGACGAGCCTGACCCAGTCGTAGTAGCGCTCCCTGGAGATGCGGGGGATGAAGTTGTCGGCGGGGATCCAGTTGCTCCCGCCGCAGAAGACGGGGATGTTGTTGATTCTGAAGAAGAAGGACGTGCCGGGCTGGTCCTTGAGCGGCCGCTGGACGAGCTCGGCCTTGCGCAGGCCGATCTTCCTGGAGAGGCCGTCTGCTTCCTCGGCGCCGTCCAGAAGGGCTGCTTTTATGGTGTAGAGGGGCTGCTTGCCGTAGCGAATGGGATACCACAGCTCGGGGTTCTGGACCTTGAAGGTTGCAGAAGCGCTGTGATGCGTGACGTCGACTGTTCCGGAGGCGACGCTCTTGCTTCCTAGGGAGATGTCGAAGCGGACCCTGGAGGCCTTGCCCTCGGTGGAGGCGTGGGCGACCACCTTGGCGCTCTTGAGAGATCTGTCTACATCGATATCCACGTAGAGATCGGTGACGCGAGAGTCGTAGACTTCGAGGTTAATGGGCCGCCAGGGGCCGCATGTCAACAGCTCCGGACCCCAGTCCCAGCCCTGCACGCAGTTAGACTCAACCGACATGGCAGTTGTATTCCGCAGCTGATAGAGCACTTACCCAGTGATACTGCGACTTCCTGACCGCCAACCTGGAGATGTCGCCGTTCCAGCACCCCCACTTGTGCTCCGGGTGCTGCTCAACAATCTTCCACCCCCGGAAGTAGGCCACGTCAAACGTAATCACCAGCTCATTCTCCCCATCCCGGCTCAACACGGCCGTCACGTCCACCCGCTCCGGGACGAACATGTTCTCCGTCTCGAGGACAGTCTCCCCGTTGAGCACGACCGTCGCAAACGTGTCGAGCCCGTCAAACGCCAGCACCGCCTTTGCCGCCGTGCCTCGTAGGCCAGGCGGCGTGGGGAACGTGGTGCGGTAGGCCCAGGCCGTCTCGCCGACCCACTGCACGTCGAGCTCATTCTTGCCGATGTTGGGGTCCGAGATCAGCCCGTGGTGCAGCAGGTCGAGGTGGACTTGGGTCGGGAACTGCGCGACGGGGAGGTAGGCGCTGGCGTCGTGGCCGGCTTGCTTGAAGTGCCAGTTCTCGCTGATGGGGGTGACGCTGCGGGGGGCCATGGCGACGTGCTGCGGCCGTGCTGCGGCCGTGGAGCCAAAGGTGAGTCTTGTGAAGAAGAGTGGTTTGCTCGGCAAGGACAAATCGATGAGCTGAGGTTGCAGTCTATAAGCACATCCTACGGCAAGTGTGACGAACCCCGCGACTTTGACGGAGGGGCAACGAGGGGCAGCGGCTCGGAGGAAGACAAGGACGAGAGTGTAGACGGATGGACGGCCTGAATAAGACGATGGAGATTTAAATTACGCGAGACGACGTCTCCTCATTCCTTGGCCCTGTAAATATGAAAGGCCACCGAGCGCGTTGTCCTGGTTCTTACACGTCCAAGACGTCCCCAGACGGGGATTCATGATGCCGAAGGCTCCACGGGCTGTTCCCCGCTGTGGGGGTGGTGGTTCGATGGGCGACTCCACTGTATTAACCCGTACTCGTACTCGTACATACTCGTATGTACATCCAGATCCATCAGCCAACGACTTCGGCTTCATAAGTCGCCGCCTACTCATGAAGCTGCTCATCATGCGGTGCGACATCGGGTGACCCGTTTCAGCATGCTGCAAATGAGAGAGAGATCCAGCCCAAGATCACCAGTGGGAGATGCTAATCAAGTCTGAAAGCGCAGCGAGCGGCTTCGCCCAATAATTATTACCTCGGTATGGATTCGACAATAAAGCCCAGCTTTGACGCAGAAACTCGACAGACAAGCCACAGTCATCTCGACGCCCAGACGACGATTCATGCTCCCAACGCCAGCGACGCTCAAACGAATGCCCCAAACGTAGAAAATCCCACAAAATGGCACCGCTCGCTCCCATGCCACCGTAGCCACAAAAGGAATCCATCAGCAGCAGTTTCCGCCGCGCCGGCGGTTGCTCAGCGTAAACACCTCCTCCCACTCCCGCAAGCCCCAGTTCTGGGTCTTGTTCTTGCCCTTTCGCCGCCTCCGGAGGCCGCTCATGTTGTCGTCAATGGTCGCCCCGGTCATCGAACTCTTGATACTGCCTCCGTCGCTGGCCGTGTACCCTCCGCCGTCGCCGTACTGGATGCCGCTCATCGGGTCGTCTGGGTCGATGTCGCCCAGCTCGATCTTGGTCAGGATCATCCGCGCCAACCGTCCGAATATTTCGTCGACGCCCTCTCCGTTCAGCGCGCTCGCCTCTGTCACCACCGGGATGCCGGCCTGGCTTGCCCATCTGCTCGCGTCTGCCGTCGTAATCTCCCTCCCCTCGGGCGCAATCGTCGCCCTCTGCTGCGTCCCGGCACTTACTGAGATTCCTCGGTCCCTGCCTGCGCTTGTGCCCGCAGTGTTGATCGTAGATGGCGACAAAGAGCTGGCCGCTGCACCGGCTGTGAGGGTCGAGGTGGAGCCGACGCTGCTCGGGGTCGCCGGGGGTAAACTCGTATCGACCAGCGGGTCCGAGGTAAGGTCCAGCTTGTTCCCGACGAGCATCATGCTCAAGTTTGGCGATGCCAGCGCCCGCGCGTCGTTGAGAAACGGTTGTAGTGCTCGGAAGGACGCATGCGAAGTGATATCGTACACCAGTATTGCGCCGGCCGCCCCGCGGTAGTATGACCTCGACACCGATCGGAATCTTTCTGTGCCTGCCGTATCCCACAGCTGCCAGCTCGTTAGCCCTCTCGTTCCTGTGCGTGGGGTCGATCCGCGTACCTGCAGCTTGATCCGTTTCCGCCGCGCTCCGCTTCCGACCTTGATGATTTTGCTGGCAAACTCGACTCCGATGGTCTGCGACGACAGTACCCGCCACTCGTTCTTGACGAAGCGATGCAATAGGCACGATCTGTTGATGGAAGCTGTGGTCAGCAAGCCTGTGCCTCGTCGTCGAGGGCAGAAGACTTTCAAGGGCTGCACTCACTTTCCAGTGCCGCTGGGCCCCAGTAGTATAATCTTGGCCAGATAATCGTACATGCTGCCCAGCTCCTGCTGTCGTCGTCAGCGCTGCGTCTATCTCGCCAAATCCCGAGATTCCATACCTGGTCGCGGGCCGTCCCAGCGCTCTCCTCGCTGGCGCCAGAGGAACGTCGCGGTCTCGTCATCGTGGCTGCTGTCGGTTGTGCGAGAGATAATAAGCGCGTCGCAGTGTGCTGCTGCCGCAGCCCAAGCTTGCGATGAGTCGTCGGTCGGAAGGATGATGGGCTTACGGGGTAGATATGGTTGAAGATGGCGGAGGTGCATTGCATGGCGATAGCGCAGAAGGCAGGGATGACGCCCACGTTTTGGATGACTAAGCCACCGGATGTACGGTGTCAAGGGTGCTTCACCAGGCCGATCAAGGTGCGACAATCAACGCCTGAGATAAATATGGCGTCTATGCACTAGAGCTCGTTTGGTGAGCTGATGGAGCTTCTATATACATATTCATAGCATGCTAGCTGTCGATGGCAAATGCAGCGACGAACTGCTTGGTGCAAAGCAGCAGCACAAGGTTGGACTAACACCTGAAGCTCCCCGCCGAGATGCCGAGGTAAGATGCGGCCGAGCTTCGTACTACATTACTGGCCAGAGTCACTTGGATCTGCCATCGAGTTCATCTACTACACGTTCAAATTTAAAACGCCATGAAGATTGCGAACCGCACATTCGTCGTGTCCGGAGGGTGAGTATCGCCGCGTTGATGGTCCTTCCATGGTTCCAAGTCTCTGACGGCGCGGTCGCAGGGCTTCCGGCTTAGGCAAGGCATGTGTCGAAGATTTGATCAAGAACGGCGCCAATGTTGCCATCTTGGACATGAACGAAGACGGCCAGTCCATTGCCTCTGAGCTCGGTTCTTCGGCAAAGTTCTTTGTCTGCGATGTGTTGGACTCGTCCAGCATCGCAAAGGCCGTGCAGGGCACCGTTGAATGGGCGAAGCAGACCAACAAGGCCATCGGCGGCGTCATCCCAGCAGCTGGTGTAAGCACGCCAGCCACGGTAAGTCTGCCACCGGACATCTTGATGGTGTTCTCGAGGGCTCACGCTGTTGTAGATCCTGGACAGGGGCGGATCTGCCTTTAACCTGGACGACGTGGACTTCGTCCTCGGGGTCAACCTGCGCGGTACCATCGACCTCGTTCGCCAGGTAGTCGAGGAGATTGCAAAGGCCGAGGCCGACGCGGACGGCGAGCGCGGCGTCGTCATCATGGTCGCCAGCTCGGCTGCCTTTGACGGCCAGAAGGGTCAGATCTCGTACTCGGCCAGCAAGGGCGCCGTCGCGGCCATGACCCTGCCCATGGCCAGGGACCTGGCGCGGTACGGCATTCGCTGCGTCACGATAGCCCCGAGTCTGTTCGAGACGAGGATGACGAGCATGATGTCTGGCAAGGTGCGCAAGAGCCTGGAGGCCACGTTTGAGCACCCGAAGCGAGCTGGCAGGCCGGACGAGTTTGCGCACCTGGTCAATGCCGTCATCTCGAATTCGATGCTCAACGCTACGGTCATACGGCTCGATGGTGGATCGCGACCTAGCAAGATTTAGATGTCGAGTCTGTACGAAGTAGGCGATGGATGTGAGGTTCGGGAACAAGATGCTTTGTGCAATCCACTGCCCTGCGAAACACGGCGCTCTTGTGAAGACTTCTGGCCAACGCCGATGCTTAGCAATGGCCTGTAGGAAGTAGACTACCAATCTAGAACACATCCAACCTTTGTACTGTGTGGGAAATGCTGCCCGAGTTGCTCTCACTCGGATTCGGCATAATACCCAGCCTACCGGCTGAAGGATTGCCGTTGCTGGGTTGCCCGCACCAGTTAATACTTTGGCACTAGCACCCCGAATGCACAGTGTTGGGTCCGACATCGGAAACTGTGCTCGGAGCGACCCTCCTGAGTCCGCACTCTTGCTCTTAATACATCATGTATACGGACTACAACCGACGTCCACCAGGCAAGGTCCATCAACAAACGTCGCTCACTCACGACATCTCGCCATGACCACCGTTGCTGTACTCGACGACTACCAGGGCTGTGCCCGCTCGCACTTTGACAAGCTCGACTCGTCAAAGTACGAGGTCGCTTACTTTCCCGAGACCCTCTTCCCCTGGAACAAGGCTCCCCAGGCAGTCCGAGACGAACTGGCCCGGCGATTGGAGCCATTCGATGTCATATGTGAGAGATTCTCGCCCGATCTAAGGCTCATGGCTAACGGATCAGCGACAATGAGAGAGCGGACGCCTTTGCCGGCCGAGTTAATCGAGAGGCTGCCGCGGCTGAAACTCATACTGACAAACGGCGCGCGGAACAAAGCTATAGACTTGGATGCCTGCAAGGCACGCGGGATCCCGGTCGCCAGCGCAAAGGACCTCCGTACGGGCCCCGTTGACAGCACGACGGAGCACGCCGTGGCCATGATCCTCGGCATCGCCAGGGACCTGGCAGGCAACGACGCAGCCATCAAGGCCGGCGCATGGCAGAGTGGCTTCGTGACGGGCTTGTCTGGAAAGACACTGGGTCTGGTCGGCCTGGGAAGACTCGGCGCGAGTGTCGGTAGGATCATGAGCCTGTTTGGTATGAAAGCGCAGGCATGGAGTACCAACTTGACCCAGGAAGCAGCCGACGAAAAGGCCAGGGACATGGGGCTTCCGGTTGAAGGCCCGGATGGAGGCAAGACGTTCAAGGCTGTAAGCCGAGACGAGCTCTTCAGTACCTCCGACGTGGTCAGCGTGCACCTCGTTCTCTCCGACCGCTCGAGGGGCCTGATTACGCGTCACGATCTGTCCCAGATGAAGCCGTCGGCATTCTTTGTCAACACGTCGAGGGGCCCGCTTGTTGTCGAGGCAGACCTGCTGGACGCAATCAAAACCCGTCGCATTGCGGGAGTCGCCGTTGACGTCTACGACATCGAGCCGCTTCCTCAGGATAGCCCGTGGCGAAGTATTGGCGGGAAGGGGCAGAGTCACGTTCTGGTCACGCCTCACATTGCCTACGTTGAGGAGACTTCGATTAGTGGTTTTTACAAGCAGCAGGTTGAGAACCTGGAGCGTTGGGCAGCGGGGGAGGGCATGCTGAATGTTTTCTCTTAGCCTACATGCAATTGTATTTACTAATGGTAGCCAACGAGCCTGATATTGGCAAGACTGCCGTCTGTACTATTGCCCATATGGACGCAAAGGCATGGTTACGTTATCTACTTCCCCAATGAGCTTTGATGAGACGCTAGGTTCAGACATTGAACTCCAGGCCGAAGCCTTCTCAATTCCATGCTAAGGGCCTCAATGTCACTGGCTACTACTTCGACTGAAGGTACAGCTCATCCACTTCCTGTCCTCCCAAGCACCACTAATTCCAGCCTTGCTGCACTGACACCACTCTCATCAGTCCCAGCCTTGCTTGCATCAGAGCACGTAGCGGCTGGAGACCATTAGCAACTGATCCGAAGAAGTTCGAGACTTGGCACAAACTCACAATCTCAAGTTTTCTCTATCCGTCAAATCCAGTTGGTTGTTATCGACGACGTGCGCGTCCTTCGTGCCATCTGCATTTATGGTCTCGATAACTCCGCTGGAGATCTGTTTTGCCGCGTCGAGCTTGTCACGACGTGTGTTTTCTCGGCCCAGGTAGATCCGTAGCGTAATAATAATAAGCGAAGGAACGATTACGGCAACCTTGTAATGTATTAGCAGATGTAGATACGAGCGTCTGTATTTAATGTTACTTACAACAAGCAAAATGATCCAAGTCGGTTGGTACCGTGGCTGAGTTATCGTTAGTACAGGGTGTAACTATGCACATGCAGACACTCACCTTCCACTGGGGCTGGAAAAGCTGAGGGGAAATGATGTTTCCCAGCCCGTACCCAATGTGATAGAGTGCTATCACCGTAGTTTTCTTTGTGTGGCCGGCCGATGCATTGGCTGCCCATATCATGACGACGGCATAAGGAACCCCGACGGTTGACCGAATCCAGATACCGGTGATGAGCCCCCAACGGTTCGACCATGGAAGACCTGTTTTTGGGAATGAGTTATGCATTCTTGTCAATTATGGTCATAGCAGGCGTCTTACTTAGTAAAAGGATACTGGATAAACCCGCCGGTACATATGCAACGAGTGATATCCATGCCCGAGAGTTCTTGGATGAGACATCAGTACATGAATGCTTCATTACGTTTCAGTCGCATCTTGCTTACCTTGGTCTTGTGCAACGCGAATGCAGCTGTGGTGAGAGAGACGAATGATACAGCTCCAGTGACAGTGCCAAGTAACGTGGTCTGTAGAACGCTGAATCCAAATGAGTTGATGATCAGGGAGTATTGGTTAGTAACTCCGTTGGCCATTTCTTGGGTCCAAGCATGCAGAGCAAAGAGCCAAGTCTTGGGGTCTTTGATGGCCTCGATAAACCTAGGGCAGTTGGCAACTGACCTCGAATATGCATTGGGGGAGTTGGCTTACTGATGTCTCTTGAATCGCTTTTGCTCGATGCCGGAGTGGTTTTCCTTTATTCTCAGGATGGCCTGCGCACGCTCCTCGTGTGTCAAGAAGCTGGCATGTAGAGGGCTGTCAGGAAACCAAAGATAGACACAGACGCCGAAAAGAACGGTGACCGCGCCAGTTATCACTATTGATGCCAATTAGGAACGACATCACGGCAAGATTGAGGATGACAAACCCATAAGCCATCTCCACGGAGCAAACCTGGTGTCTATCCACAAGACGCCATATGACAACAGGCCCGAGGTAATAGGGCTTGAATTTCCGATGGACCACATGACTGACATCATGACAGCCTGCTCCTGATAGGTAAAGAACATAGACATGGAGAGCAGAAACGCAGGCACGATACATGCCTCTGATACTCCGAGTAGGAAGCGGACCACGAAAAGTGAGCCAAAGTTTTTGCATGGAATATGCAATAGCACGATGCCGCCCCTGTAGATCTTGTCAGGAATCAGCCAAGTCATCTTCATGGGAGATGCTAACCAGATCACTAGATTCCCGGCCAACCACTTTGCGACAGGGAATCGTTGCAAGGCCCAATTCTGTGGCCATTCCGCAATCAGATAGCCAAAGTAGAAAATTGAAGATAGCCAGTTATACTGGTTCGAGTTCAAATTTGCATCTTTCAAGATCCCAAGAATTGCCGAGCTTCCCAGCTATTCCATCCAGCGCCATTTATGCGTCAGTATTCCTCAAGCACCACCGAGTGGAACATGGGAGTTCACATACCGTCTGCTTATCCACATACATCAGGTGATATCCAATGCACAAAAACGGCAAGATGCGCCATAGACATTTGTTGCGAATTCGTCTGGCTTCTTCCGGCGTCGGTTCCGTTACCTGGACCTTGGAGAAGAGCTTGTAGCTCTCGTCGGCGAAGCGGTCTGGAAGCTTGGGGGCGCTGGCAAGGCCATTCTCTTGGGAGTCATCTTGAGACCGTGTCGTTTCCTCGTAGGCGTCTTTTTGTAATGTGGTCGCCATCGTGTACAGCAGCTATTCGGATGTTGAGACAGGATGCACACCCCAAACGTGTCTGGCATACCTGATCACTTTAACCATTGACTTGATTCTTTCATCTGATCATGCTGCTTAGCACAACCGTGATATGTCGCCATCACCGTGTAGTCAATCGTCATTATGGACTTTAACCTGGAGATCCATTTCCTACGTCCACAGAAAGAGCGGGTAGTCAATAGTATGTGGGGAGCGTACGAACTATGAATAATCTTTGTCGGACTAGGCATCAACGAAACAAGTCCAAAAACATCCCAAGCGATATACACGGGTGCCGGACCGTGGATAAATGGTCTGACGCTGTGCGATCTCACTCATGCTGACCTTGCGTCATGGCCGTGTTATTGACGTGCTTCGCGACAGCCTACCACAGGCCCGCAATCGGACGGGGCTTAATGTCCGAGATCGCTCCGGCTATTAACGTGTAATTTACTTCAGTATCTCTCGTCTCATTATTAGAAATACAGATTCTGTACGATTATTGATTCCTGCGATGTATAAAGATTCGCACATGTCGCGGCTTACATACCCCGCCTTGGCGATAACGGACAGGTAGGGATCGTTACGTCGACACTCCAACTTGCCAACAACCCAGGATTTAAAAATGGCAAAGAGAAACGAGCCACTTCGGGTGCTCATTGCTGGTGCTGGCATTGGAGGCCTAGCAACAGCCATATCACTCAGTCGCGTCTCCGGCATTCCAGATCTAGATATCCAGCTCTATGAGCAAGCCCCGGAGCTTCGCGAAATCGGAGCCAGCATAGCGCTCAGCCCCAATGTAAGTTTTTGAAGAGTTCTGTCGTACTTGGTACTGAGAGATAACTAATTGTTTCTTGTCTCGGTCGATAGGGCATGCGGACGCTCGAAAGGCTTGGTGTACACGATGCCCTAGGTGAAGAGATAGGCTTTAGAGGCCCAAGTGGGATTCCACAGATTTATCGGTATGAATACAGGAACTTTGAGGCCATTATCCTTTTCAATGTGCTAAGAGAAAGTGGCAGACACTGGAAAACGAACCAAGTGGTGTCAGTGGACACTCACAGAAATGTGACCGACCCGCGCCACCAGACAACGCGTTTCCATCGGGGTCATATACATGCCGCGCTCCTCGAGCACGTCCCGACAGGTTCAATACATCTTAGCAAGAGGATCGAGCGTGCAGAGGCCGACAATGGTGGAGTGACCTTGTTCTTCGATGATGGCAGCAGTGCTCATGGCGACATCTTGATTGGGGCAGATGGAATCCGATCGGTTCGTTGCCCTTTGATGTCGATTCGGTAAAACCTAACGCAAAGTGCAGAAAGTGAGGCAGTCATTCTTCCCGCAGTATAAGTTGAAGTTTAGCGGAAAGGTCTTCATGAGGTCGACTTTTGATGCGTCGCTGATTGAGGGTAAGGTGCCTCAGTTACCAGCCGATGCGGTCCACTGGGTATGGAATATCTCACCCTCAAGCTGATTCTTCTGACTGACAGTGACAGTGGGGACATAAGGATTCTTTCTTTGCTTCCAGGCTCGGTATGGCTAATGTCCGTGATTATGAGACTTGGCCGAGCTAATATAATACAGGCAAAGGCCAATATACGACAGTGGGTGCTTACGACGATGGACGCAGTGCTGAGGAACTGGAAAAGTCTATCGTCTGGGACCAACCGGGTAATGTGCAGTCCTTGAGAGACAAGTACAAGGTAATGAAGCACACCACGAACCTTAGAAGTGCCCAACTAAGAAGAACATGTTAGGACTGGAATCCCGTCGTTACGGCGCTCACTGAACTAACTCCAAACGCGCGCCTATATCCCAACTATGCGGGAGACGCCCTACCGACATGGATTCCCGCACCACGGGTCGTCCTTTTAGGTGATGCAGCGCATACACACGGCGGAGCCTTTGCAGCAGGAGGCTCATTAGCACTCGACGACGCCTTGGCTCTTGGACTAGCGTTCAACCATGCCTTCTCATCCGGGACATCGACACCTATCCAAAAAGCGTCTGAGATCTACGACCAGACGCGGCGGCCGCATGCCACTCGCCTGTTGAACATCGTCCACAGCCAAATTAACAAGAAGGCACCTGTATACGCCACATTGGAGGAAGAAAACCAGGCACTCATCGCCAGATTCAGGGGCAGGCCAGATTTAGAGTGGCTGTCTGAGCATGATGTGGAAAAGGCGCTGTTGAGTGTAATCGCAGACTCTGAGAAGCTGATCAAAGCCGAGGATCTGCCAGGGGGCTTGAGCACGGAGGCAACAAGAGAGGGGAGAAGTTATGAAAGCAGGCTATAGATTCGCTTGGCACTTTGGTCGATAGAAAACATATCTCGAAAGCGTTGCTTCTGCCTCCGGAAATGGTGGCACTCCCGATCCGGAAAGGCGCCGTCGCCGCCTTGGCCCGGCCGCCCTTGGCATGCCGCCCGCCACGGCCCGCCTGCATACGAAGTACATAACTTCGGGAAACTGTCAAAAAGGCCAGTACCATCCCAAGGACCCAGGCTCGAAACACGAACAAGAAGCGGGTTTTCGCACTATTCACCTCGACTTAAAAAGTAACATGCAAACTTAAGCCTCTGTGACAAAAAGGCCTAGGAGGACTACCACCCACGATTCGGAAATCCGCGGGGGGGGGGGGGGGGGGGGGGGGGGGGGGGTGTGCGTGCGTGTGTGTCAGAGCATATACGAATACATCACTTGCATGCACTTTTGCCAGATGTCGCAACACCCCCCTCCCTTCCCGGGGCGGCTGGCTCCCGTCCTTAAGTACTACCTCATGTGGAGCTGCATGGCGCCCGCAAAAGATCCGACATGACATTGAACCAACAGTCACAAACATAAATTGTGTTGTTCCCTGCGCATTTTCCACTTTCTCTGCTCTGTTTCAAACATGTCCCGAGTAATCTTCCTTTCTGCCGCATCAGCATGGACGGAAATTTCGGTTTCAACGCTCAACAATCGACCTTCGACCGGCATGGCGCCTGGCAGGGATACTATTCCCGGCCATCTCTCCATGGATATCTCGACTTTAGTTTAGCGTTCGTGCAGGGAGTTCCCAGCCTGTTTCCTTCACTGCTCTTCTTCATCGCAGCACTTTCTAGGATATTTGTTCTCAAGTCTCAGACAAATGTTGCCCGTCCTGGATGGCTACTTGCTGCCAAGCTCGTCACCTGCGCCGCGCTCATCTGCCTCCAAGCATCGCTTGTCGCTTTATGGTCCTTGACCGCTGCCAACTCTCGCATTGCGGTTGCCGTGTCGGCCATTGGGCTGATCGACAGTTGCGCCCTATTTGCACTTTCCTACTTGGAGCATCGACGGTCCATCAAGCCATCCATCATCATAGGGGCGTACCTTTGGATTACAATTATCATGGACCTCGCTCAGGCAATGTCTCTGTTCCTGTTGCGAAAACGTCTGCCTGGCACTGGACTCATCGCATCCGTTTTTGCGTCGGTCAAAGCAGTGCAGCTGTTGCTTCTTGTCCTTGAGGAGGTTCCGAAGCGGATATTGCTGCCTGACCGAGCTGATGGATGGCCAGCTGAATCTACCAGCGGCCCGTTTAGCCGTTGCGTGTTCTGGTGGCTCCACGACGTCTTCATGAAAGGGTACCAGGGCTCTTTACGAATCGACAATCTTGGGACCATTGACGACCAATTTTCATCTCGGAGGCTCCTCGATACACTGCTAAAGACCATCAACGACGCAGATGCTACTCGCAGACACTCTTTGCTGCGTGCGATTTGGTCAGCCTTTGAGCTACCGTTGCTTTGGCCGATAATTCCTCGCCTGTTCATGACGGCATTCAGTTTCGCCCAGCCTCTGCTCATCAAACGACTCATCTTCTTCCTCAGCGAACCAGCCACTCAATCTCCATCTCAGGCCGGGTGGGCGCTGGTAGCCGCTACAGGCCTCGTCTACCTCGGAATCGCGGTAAGCTTCCTCGCATAGTTTTCACCTGTTCCCATGTAATGTTCTTACAATTCGCTGCCAGATCTCCAGTGCAATGTACGCCCATATCGTGAATCGAGTATTCACAACCCTGCGGGGCGGTCTGGTCGCAGCCATGTTGAACAAGGCACTGAAGCTAAAAACTGTCAACTCGAATAAGGACGCCGCAGTCACGCTCATGAGCGCCGACATTGAAGGCCTTTTCCCCGGTGTCCAGTATGTATATGAGCTCTGGGCCAATTCAATTGAGCTAGTACTGGCCATCTATCTCCTGCAGAGGGAAATAGGGGCGCCGTGTTTCCTCGTGGCTGTCCCGGCTATTGGTAAGTGTGTCGGCGTGCTTCTCGTTGTGGCCATTTACAGAAGCTCTGAGTATTAACATTGCCTTCTCTGAAACTTCATAGTCTGCAGCTTTCTGTCCACGTACGTCAGTGACGGCATCGGCCCAGCTCGAATGGAGTGGGCGGAGGCGACACAAAAACGTGTATCAACTGCTTCTCTATTTCTGTCCCAGATCAAGAGCCTCAAGATGATGGGCCTGACCAATTACGTATCCAAAAAGCTGCGTGGTCTTCGAATTCACGAAGCGAACAAGTCTAAAAAGTTCAGAACTCACATTGTCTGGATTCTCGGAGTTGGTATGTGCAGCCTTCAGCCATCCAAGTCTTCAGAGGCTGTGTGTACTAAGTGACAACCCTAGCAAACATCTCGCATCATCTCACGCCTGCAGTTGTGATCCTCACAGCGGTCTTTTGGACCAGGTCCGGTGGCAACGGATTTACAGTCTCGCAGGCTTTCACTTCGTTATCCATTGTATCGCTGGTATCCAAGCCCCTAGCGGAGTTGACGGCTGCCTATCCCACCATGACTGCTTCGCTGGCCTGTCTGGAGCGGATCGGGAACTATATTCTGTCCGACGAGCAGCACGACAGCAGAGTGGTTTCCAAACAACTTGGCGGTGAAAGTTTAGATGACGATGAACTTCTCAGCCAATCTTGTCAACCTGTCGGGGCCGCACTCGTAGCCCTGCGACAGGTGAACTTGACGCTGCCTGGGAAGACGGACCCTGCTCTTCAAGACATCACCATCGACATCAACAAGTCGACAATCACCATGGTCGTCGGCCCCGTTGGATGCGGAAAATCGCTACTGCTCCAGTCCGTTCTCGGCGAAATTCCCATCACTAGCGGAGCCGTGTTCGTGAACCGTGACGACGCATCGATGGCCTACTGCGATCAAACACCATGGCTGCGCAATCTGTCCATCCGCGACAACATCGTGGCAGGAAAGCAATACGATCCCACGTGGTATGACACGGTGGTGCGCGCTTGCGCATTGGAACAGGATATCGGCCGCTTGCCTGATCGAGACTACACCATGGTGGGAAGTGGCGGTGTCAACCTCAGCGGCGGGCAGAAGCAGCGAGTAGTAAGTTCAACGACCCATGCGCTTGCGGATGGAGACCATGAGGCTGACAACTAGGGCAAAAGGCACTGGCAAGGGCTTTATACAGCAGAAAGGACATTCTCTTGTTGGATGATGTTTTCAGCGCCTTGGACGCCACAACATCGGCGAAAATCAGCAAGGCTTTGCTGGGGCGAGACGGCCTGCTACGGTCGACGGGGACGACTGCTATCATTGCCACCCACGCAGGTAAGAAGCCAAGAATATCGCGAACGCGCTCGGAGTGTTACGCCGGCTAACCATGAGGCTGTGTGGCACCAGTTCACTACCTGCCTTATGCAGACCATATCCTGGTGCTCGGCAAGTCGGGTGAGGTCGAACAGTACGGCAGCTATTCTGAGCTTCGCACCCGAGATGGATATGTGAAGACACTGGACTTGAAAGCCTCCTCACTAGTACAGTCCGAGGAAGAGGAAGTTTTCAAAGGATCCCCTGAAGAGGGTAACGAGTCGGATCTGAGCAAGGAAGACGATGAATCGCAGCCAGAATCCACGGCCGACTGGACGCTCTACAAATTCTACCTGTCTTCCGTTGAGCCATGGTACATAATCGTCTTCGTTCTCCTCGGCATCGGATTCATCTGGGTAGGCAAGCTTCCCCTAGTCTGGCTGCGACTCTGGACCGAGCACGGTACCACTTCGGACACAGCACTATACTCGGGTGTTTATATGACGCTGTGCATAATGGCCATTATTCTCTCAGCTGCCGTCTTTTGGTGGTACGGCCTGTTCGTCATTCCGAGGTCCGGGGTGCATATCCATCAGCTCCTTCTGGATCGCTACCTCAGAGCACCACTTTGGTTCCTCACGCACACGGATACTGGGTCGATTCTCAACCGATTCGGCCAGGATATGAGCCTGGTTGACCAGCAGATGCCCATGGCGTTCTTTGAAACGGTCCTGAACACGGCGGACACTGTTGCGGCAGCCGCCATCATCACCTCGGGAGCGCCGTATCTTGCCGGCATCATGGCCGTTAGCGTCGTTGTCATCTACTTTCTGCAGCAATTCTATCTGAAGACGTCGAAAGCGATGCGACATCTGGACCTTCACACTAAGTCACCTCTCTACACGTTCTTTACCGAGGCTAAGAGCGGTATCGTCACGATCCGGTCGTTTGGGTGGCAAGATGCATATGTGGAAGAGGGACTCCGGTTGTTGGATGTTTCGCAGAAACCATACTATCTTATGCTCTGCATCCAGGAGTGGCTCTCGTTGGTCATGGGGATTTTTGTCGCCGTGATTTCTGTCCTCTTGGTAAGCTTTCTCGACTCGGTTCGTTGGTGATCCTGAGCATAAACGCTAATGACAACGTTCAGGTGAGTTTGGCCACATCGTACCCTGATAGCTCAGGCGGTGGTGCCATTGGACTGGCCATGATTGGCCTGATGAGTTTCAACGGCAGCCTGTACGGAATCGTCATGGCCTGGACCAAGATGGAGACATCTCTAGGCGCGGCTGCTCGAGTTCGGGCATTTGTCAGAGACACTCCCGATGAGAATCTCCCAGGCGAGTCCGTGCTGCCCCCGAAGGATTGGCCATCTGACGGCTCCATTGAAGTGGCCGACATACATGCGTTGTACAAGTGAGTGGACATGTCGTCCTTGGTCAACAAGGCAAAGCGCTTATTTAATGGGTGATAGGCATGGCGGGGATGAGATTCTTCAAGATGTTTCATTGAACGCCAGACCAGGCCAAAAGATTGGCATCTGTGGCGCCACGGGCAGCGGAAAAAGCTCTCTGCTGCTCACTCTACTGCGGCTCCTAGAGACAACGTCGGGTAGTCTCCGTGTCGATGGAGTTGACCTATCGACGGTGCCACGACAGAGCATTCGATCTCGCTTCACCGTGCTGCCACAGGACCCGGTAGCACTACCAGAGACCGTCCGTAATAATCTCGATCTCTCTCGCCTGATTGAGAACGATGTAGAAGAAGACAGTCTCAGCAAAGTGGAGGAGTACCGTGACCAGGCCCTTCAAAATGCACTCAAGAGAACCGGATTATGGGATCTCATTTGTGAAGCCGGTGGCTTGGACGCCGAGTTCAACAGCTTGAACCTATCGCACGGCCAGCGTCAGCTGTTTGCGCTGGCACGCGCGCTGCTGCGCAAGACGAAGGTGATACTCTTGGATGAAGCCACGAGTAGCGTGGACGAGCGGACCGACAAGGAGATGCAGCAAGTCATGACTGATGCGTTTGAGGGGTCTACAGTCTTGATGGTCGCTCATAGACTACAAAGCATCGCAGACAGTGATTACGTTGTGGTCATTGAGGATGGCAGGGTGACAGAAGCTGGAGATCCTCGGGTGTTGATGGCTCAGGACGCTTCGTTGTTCAGGAAGCTGCATGATGAAGCTTCCTGGTAGCAGGGAGAGCTAGAAATAGCATAGAGCT
The DNA here is from genome assembly GCA_000750105.3 of Tolypocladium sp. Sup5 PDA-1. Classification (NCBI taxonomy): domain Eukaryota; kingdom Fungi; phylum Ascomycota; class Sordariomycetes; order Hypocreales; family Ophiocordycipitaceae; genus Tolypocladium; species Tolypocladium sp. Sup5 PDA-1. The sequence continues at coordinate 752,843 of JPHH03000009.1, forward strand.
TCAAGTTGCTGTTGGGAAGGCTACTGTTATAAGTTTTCCTAATTTCTGAGGTAAAACCATGTCCCTAGTGCGCGTGGCTGTCAAGGCCCATCCAAGTCATCCAGCAATGGAACCCCAATTTCCTGTTTCCCCTCTCCGTCTCGTTTCCAGGTGATGTAGGAGATGCACGATACAACGAAGACATCTGCAACGAATACAGTAGACAGAAAGATCAACGTCGTTGGAAGGGCATTGGCTAGGACCAAGCCTCTACATGGAGGTCAGCAAATATACAATGGATGGCCTGAGATAGCAGTAACTCACAGTAGAGCGTTCGCAGACCCAGCAATAATGATGAACCGTCCGAATAGGACGTGTGCAGAGGTGACGAAAGGAGTCGTTGCACCCTTCGCGTAAGCATGATGATGGAAGCAACCAAGCGCATTTTGTAGAAGAATGCCAGACAGAATGAGCAGCCCCACTAACACATGAGGTTCACGAAGATGTCTCTGTTGAAGTATTTGTAGGATTAGTATGCTGATCTGGGAGACATGTTGCAAGGTGACGCTTTCAACTCTCGTTGAGTCAACTCACCAGCGGATCAGCCCTCACGGCGAAGCCAGCGGCAGCGAAGCCGACAAAGCAAGATATTGACGCACTGAGCTGGAGGGATAGGTGCAATCGGAAGGGACGCAGCCTTGTAAACCTCAGAGTCAGGGCTCCAGCTGGATACAGTATCATGATACCGACAACGAGCATAAAACCATGCAGATAAAACAAGAGAGCCCTCGGGTCCCTTTCGCCAGCATATGCCGCATCTGTATTCTCAACGTTGTCATTCTTCTTGCCAAAATGAATGGTGGGTGGCTGAGAAGACTCCATTGGTCTGTTCTTCACCGACTGAGAACTGAGGTCAAAGGAGAATTGGCCCTTTTCCTCATGCATGGCCAGACTAAACACGCCACTCTCGCTATGTGCAGTCTCACCCGCGTTGGTTGCCCATATGAAGGGCTGGACACCGAGATCCTGCCCCTCGACACCAAGCCATGCGTCGTAGCCGTAAATGCGGAAGCTTGATTCAAGCCATCCACTGGCGTTCACGGCCAACGACGGGACGGTCCATCTTGGGAGGGAGGGAGACGACTGTGGCTCGAAGTGGCCTCTGCACACAATAATCAGACGTCATTCAGCGACCTACGAAGTTCAAGGGTAGTCGCATACGTAGCTTGTCGGAGATCCAACATGGGTTCTGAATATCTGGAAAGTTAGCCTCTTGACGGCAGATACACGGGAGCATGGCTTTCAGCATAGAACCGCACCTCCTTCAGTGTTGACGAAACCTATAATGACAAGCGCGCCGTACATGCTGCTCCCCAGACCTACAGCTGTCCACCCTCCACTGGAGACAACTTGGTATCCGAACGTGGCCAGCAAATCCGCTGCTTTGGACGTTGTGTTGTGGTAAGTGTCCACGGCGAGGCACATATAGAGTGGAACATGTGATTGTTGGTGGCAGTACTGAAGATACGCCTGGGCAAGGCTTGCCATGGTAATGAAACAAATGGCCCAGGCCCAAGAAGTCCTGTAAATGTTAATCATGTTCGCCGAATTGGTCAGGTCAAAGATCCGTCTTGAGACCTGAGCCAAGTGAGAATATGAGATCGCAGTGTCATCTACTTGATATACTTCTTCCCTTGTGTGTGATTCCGCATTGGTTGATGTCAGAGCATGTCCCGTGCGAGCTCGTGGTCTTGACAGATGCTCCTGACCCTGGCCCGGAAGATGTTGCCAATCTGGCGCCAACATCAATAAGGCAGTGGTGTCCGGATATCAACGCCAAGATGTGGATCTGTAAAGCCTGATCTCCGAGCCGCCCTGCAGGGTTGAGCGCGGGAGCAAACAAGCGGCGGGTATCCTCATCCGGAACTGACTATGCCGAAACTAGAAGGTGTCTCAAAGCACAAGGCGTTTTGTCATACGAGCTGTGTTATTTCAAGCCTGTTGGTACGAAGTAGTACAAGTTGGAGCTTGTCACGGCACAGTGCCAGCGCTCTTCGTCGTCAATTGGTGTGCGGGAACGGCAAGGCACGGCACAAAAGTAAGACGCCTCGATGACAACGTCGTAAGTCTAAGCGCAAGTTGGGTTCATCATATCAGAAACTTGCAACGCACCATCCAGTGTCGCCTCATCAGCATCGGCCCTTCATGGACCAACAAAACAAAACAGTTCATTGGCGATTGGAGCGTTATTTGCGGTCCCCATGGACAGTTCTCAAAGATGCCGTTCTTGTTTGTCTTGCAATAACCGGGCTGTTCGCACTTCTTGTCCCGCAGAGCTTTGCCTGCCCAGCTACGACATGGGACGATGGAGCCGGGCACTTGGCCAGCTCAGCATCTGAACCAGCTTCGTCTTCCCATGCTTCTCCAGCACTCGGAAAATGCAATTGCGGCACTTCTGTTGCGGAGGCTCGCAGCATGGGCTGCCAGTACGACACACTCGCTGCCGCTTGGCTTCCCCAGAGATGCATTGACCAACAACTCACAACTGAATTCGACCGCTCTGGAGATGGCCCGGGCGGGCAATGGAGGTACTGGTACGATGTGAACCAGACCATGGAGCTGAACTTGGAAGATCTGGCCAACGAGGGAGACGACAAGGACTTCCGCTTTTACTCTTCTTCGGAATGGCATGCCACGCATTGCCTGTTCTACTGGCGGAAGCAGTACAGAGCACGATTCACCGGCGCCTTAATTGAGCCTCGGTACGATACAGAAGCACACATCAATCATTGCGGCTCCATTTTCAGCACACCTGGGTCGTTTGCAGTATCATCTGGCGTCGTGTTGAACTCTGATAGTTGGCGAGTCTCAGGTTAGCTTCTTTGAAGGAAATATACGATTCGAGCGACATGCACGTTTGCGCACGCAAGTGATATGTTGCGATCCGATCTCCTTTGTTAAGAGTGTGCCTCAGCACGCAGTGTAGATGGATTCTAGCGGGTGCAAAGAAGACAATAGTCGATATGATGTCATGCGCAATCTTGCGGCCCATCCCAGGCACACTTTCCAAGCTCTGCGCCAGCACCGAATTCAACAGGCATCCGAGGCTGATGCTGTGATGCCCACTGCTTGATCAGCTTAAAGTTCCTGCATTGATGGACAACCGTCGACATAGCCCTGATTTCCCCGTGCTTCTTGCTCCACTGGAAAACATTTGGCGTGATGTCGGAGGCGCACTGGATGGATTGTCGAAGAGCATCTATGCAATGGTCTAGGTGCTCAATCTCCAAATCCATCCCGCCACTCGTGGCCAACGCTGCGCTCGGTTGGTCGTACAGAGTATACGGATTGTGGGAAGAGTTCCAGTGGCTGTCGACGAAGAAGTATATGGCTTGTCGAACGGCATGGAGACAGTGAAGATCGTGGAAAACATTCAGAGCCACTAAGTATCCGCTTCCAGGTCGCTCCTTTTCCGGGGCTGTTCGGTTCGGTAGCAGGCGCGCTTCATCAGCCGGGATTCGAGACATTGTGTCTGCAATCAAGAATAGAATGAGCCCATAGAATCCACGTTACCCCCTCCTCCTCAACTGATGCCCTCGGATGTCCTTACGTTCATATAGTTCTCTCCATAAACTCTCGCTCTCGTTGGTCGGGACACCTTGGTATGCAGTGACCCCGTCATAGATGGAACTAACGAAACGATGCGGCTGATACTCGACAGCATTCTTCGCTGGGGCTGTTCAGGTTGTCAATAGGCTGTACTGACAGAAGAAGGTCGTCAATGAGGTCGGAGGGCTTACAGTAGTAGAGGGAGCTGGGGCCGACCTGAGCATGTTGAGTTCCTCTCTGTGTGCTGAAAGCCAAAGCCACGACCAAGGCAATATTGACCGTCACTGACATTGCCAGGAGCGGCTTTGCGATCAAAGTGATGCGTCGTGTGTGCTTCTGTTGCTGCCTACGTAGTGTTGATAGGTTTTCATCAGAAACAAGAACATCGAGATCGGAGTCCGACGAATCTGACTGTGCGAGTAGACTCTCTTTGAGCTGGATGGTATCGTTCATGTCGGCCTGAGCTTCGTGCAAGTCTCAATACAGGCAGTCGTAGTATTCCGGGTCCAGAATCGAAGGTCGGGGGTTGAAGATTCCACAGTTCAGGAACGTCTTCTGCCCTGAGAGCTTCCTGATGCCGAAGTCATTTGATGCAACCAGCGGTCCTTGCCACAGCCGCACAGTGTAATGCAAACTGTCAGGGTACCTTTGTATGCGGCCGCTCTTTGCAATCTGGGCCATTAATCATCTTGAAGAAAGCATTTCAATCGCGAGTGCGGGAACTCAACAATGGCTGCAAAGGGTCCGTTGACGGACTTTCCCAATCCGCTCATTGTTGGTCAGACTCTATGGAACTTCTGCGGCGGTGAGAGTTGAAGAAATGCCGCATGCACCCTGGCTCGATCATAATAGGCATCACAAGTTCACAACCTGTTACAGATAACGGACATCAACCAACGTGCCGCATCCTGCCATGTATGTCGTTGGCCTCAGGATTGCATCTACACGATCCACTGGAGCGGCTGAGTTACGGTACACGCCCAGAGCTAATGCAGCATACCGCCCGTACCGGAGGCTTTGAAGATCCTTGGGCCAGCAGCCAACGGCGAAGGGTTCAAGAACTTCCGAAGGCCGAGGGCCGAGAACGTTAAGTTTTGATACACCATCACAACCAACAGGAGTCCGTTTCCAAATCAGTGGTTGGCTAATGCAATGTAGATTGTGCGAGCGGGGTAACCCATGAGTTTTCCAGAGATGAGTGACATTCATTGTGACAACTGTCGTGCTTCGTCCGACCCTGAGAGTAGAGGTCGATGAGGGGCTACGCGGACCACTGGTGCACGAGTTCCGGAGATGACTGGCCAGGGCATCTCAAGGTGGACTATAAGAACATCGTATGGTGACCTTCTATTTCTCTCGCAGACTCGACAGACAACAACAAGCCTCATCATAGCCTCTGCCTACACATTTCAAGACCACTTCTCTGCACCTGCACCTTTCAACATGAAGAAACACACTCTTCTCTGCCTCATCTCCTTTGCAGCGGCCGTCTCTGCCCTGCCGACCACGAATGTCAACAAGAGACTGGACCTCAAGAATTCCGATGATGTGGCCACGCCGGGACCCATCCCGTACATCGCCAAGTGGAACAAGCGCGATGGCGAGGCAGAGGTGGAAGCCGTCACTCCTGGCCCGATCCCCTACATTGCGAAGTGGAACAAGCGCGATGGCGAGGCAGAGGTGGAAGCCATCACTCCTGGCCCGATCCCCTATATTGCGAAGTGGAACAAGGAGTAACTGGAAGTCCTGAAACGCACCGCAGCAAACCCCTCGACAGAACTTCATTTCAACACCAGCAGGACAGATGTGATGACCTGCGAGCGTATCATGGCATTCTGCCCTGTTTGATAAGCACACTCGTTTAGTTTCAGTACGATGCAGACTTTAAACATACACGTTTTTGCTGTGGCATTCTGCTGCTGTAGCCCTTCTTTGAATGAGAGATCTGTGCATGGCTCATGTTGGCTGGTCCGCAATGACTCACTGTGGAAACAAAGCACTCGCTGTCGCCTCACCACGGAGATGCGCATTGTCGCCAATCAACCCTTGCGGGCGAGCTACATGTGCGAATTCGTCGACATGGAAAGGAACATGTCGACGACATGTCGACGAAGATTGGAAACGACCAGAGTGGCGTGCCAAGAAGTGATGCGGCGTTCTCATACGAGGTCTGCATTTCCGCGGCAGCCAAGGACAATTGGACTGACCTGAGCCGCAATACTATTGGTCAGGTGGAGCCATGCGGGGTGTTTGAGCCATCCCGAGCTGTTAGTTTTCTGAAGTAGATGGGGACCTTTGTGATCGACTTCGCCCGTCGGGCCGCCGGGAGGCGGGGGAAAAGAGAGGGGGGGGGTATAACTTGAACCAACACAAGTCGAACCAACATACTTTGCATCCGTGAGTACGAAGGTCATAGTCGCTGCAAGGGACTTTTGTACCCAGGCAAACAATTACTTGTCCCATGTGAGACGCCGCAACGCACTCTACGGAGTACAATAACTTTCGCGATGCAAGAATTCGGTGGTGAACCCGTGACAAGTATCAAGCACCATCCACATGAGCCCACTGTAACAGATACTTAACTTCATCCAAAGAGCATCTCTCAGAATTTCTCAACCATGGCTCGCGGACTTGTCTTTTCGAAAACTCAAGCAGCCTCTTTGACCGGATACTTGAGACTTCCTACGAGCAGTCCCCTTCAACTCGAGACACACGAAAGCCCTGGCGTCTCGAGCAACCAGAAGACATCGCCTTTTCGACGTTACGTTTACACGTTGATTGCAGTATGGAATATCATTCTTTTCACGCTGTGCGTTTATCTCGCTCTTCACAATAATCCTGGGGGGAGATTCGTCCCGCGGAGACTTCAATGCGACTGCGGTGTTACAGTTGCGGATGCTCAAAGCTTAGGATGCCAATTCGATGCCCTCTCGGTCTCATGGCTTCCACCAAACTGCATCGATGCCGAGTTGTCGGCCGAGTTCGAGGCATCCGGCGACGGCCCAGGCGGGAAATGGTTGTTCTGGGCTGACCCCGGGGCCACCGAGCTGCTCACCGTCGAACAGGTCAGCATGCTAGCCGGCATGTCGGAAGAAGACGGCGGTGTTTTTTACTCCACGTTCGGCTTTCACGTTGCGCACTGCAGCTTCTACTGGCGCAAGGAACATCGCATGCGTGCCAAGGGCTGGACCACAGAGGAGCGGTACGACAGAGAGAGCCACATACAGCACTGTCATGAGATGTTTATGGATGTTTCGCCTCGCGATGCCAAAAACTCAAAAGGCGCTGTTTGGATCGGAGGCGGCTTCCAAGGGCTTCCGGCGCATCATCATCATAATAGCACCATGGCAGGTGCAGCCACGATAATGGAGACACCTCTAGATAATGGAGAGTGATTATCAGAAATTAAATTTTCGTTTGCATATGATAGTTCTTAATTGACAAACTCGCGTCTGTTCTTCTACCCCACGAGGAGCCTTGACCCTGAATGGCTTCTTACAAAGCCGGATGGGTGGAAACGTGGTCTTCAAACTATTCTTGTATTTTATTTCTGAAAATACGTTTCAGAATAACGTCAACTTTAGTGATGAAGCGGTGGCAAAATGGGCAAGCTGCATAGATGGAAGCAGATCAAGCCATTTCTGTGCGTCTAGATTCAAGTATGCTGCATCCGTTTTATCAACATATATCCAAGTCCCATACATTCTACATTCTTCATAAGTCCTGTTTGTGCTGCTGCTTCAACATCATCGCTCGTCCAAGATCTCTCTGAGCTTCCCACTGGCCTGCACGACCACCAAATCACACATACTCACCCACTCCACCACAAGGGGCGCAATGAGACCTTGCTGGTGATGCTTCACTCACATAGGAGACATATCCTTCAGGTGTCGCTCGGTATTCTGTCGCACGGCTTCCTCGTCCACAGAGTCTCCGGGCAATGTGAGACGGAATACAAACTAACTGCTTAGACTCTTGCTACCGCCCTCTGGGCTGCTTCGCTTGATGACAACTTAAAACTGGCCCGTCACGTCCCAGTCTAGCACTGAATGTAGTAGAGCCTTCAAGTCGTTCATGTCGAAGATGACGCCCACAATATTGAGTGCGTGGAAGCCTCGCCCCAGAACCCGGAACGCCTTGGCTTCCACGTCCACCCGCTCGGCCAAGTCGCGGTTCTCGTGCAGATAGAAAGGAACAAGCGCCTGTCGTGATCCGTCGTCACCATCTGGCCGGAAACTCCGCGCCCCGCGGAATCTGGGATCTCCGCGATTCTGGTGTCCCTGGGGCGGTAGCACGGGGAGAGAACCTGGGTCGGCTGACTGGGTGACTGGGCGGGCAGGCCGATGGTGCCGGAGTTGCCGAACGTGTAGCCCATGGGGAAGTTGGAGGCGTGGGGAAAGGCTTTATTTCACGAGTTGAGGGGTCAGAGCCGGCGACTTCTCCGGCGAAGAGGATGAGCTTGACCTTAGTATGCTGATTGTCAGGTCTACGTTCGATGATCTCGCTGGCGATGGACAGCTCCGCGCTGTTGAGGAACGTGATCCGGTGCCCCGGCCTTTCTGTCCCTCGCCCATGAACCCTCATAGGCGACCGATACAAGCGCTGGACAACTGACTATTGGAAACAGAGATCACATCGCGCGACTGAGGGAGGAGTGCCAAAACATGGCCTTGCTACTACCCCAGCAGTTCCGCAGCGCCACGGTAATAATACGCGAGAGCTACGGTGGCGGTGGTAGTCGCGGTATTCCCGCGTATTATAATAGTAATATAACAGCGTTGCTGTACTCCAGAGATGCCTGCCATACGAGTCCTGCCCCTTGATGCATCCCGCTCTACTACCATCGGAGCGTGGCCGCGACCAAGTCGAATCTTCGACGCCGCTAAAGTTGCCTCGCATATGTCAGTCTTATTCCATAGTCCACAGTGGCTGGTATAACTTGCGTAGTCCATGTATTGAAGGCAAGCAATTATGAGTTCCTACAATGTATGCATCCATTGCCAATGGGCCGCCCCCAACACATGAACTGAGAAAGAAGATATGATGGAACGCGTTTATATCCCATATTGAAAGCGATTCGTAAGATAAAATAAAAGGTGGGCAGCATTTGACAGTGCTGTGCCCATAGATTCTCAGTGTGCACATACGGCGGACTTGGACTCTGGGTGAGGATGCAATTTTACGAATCTCTGCCGCAAAGTTCAAGGAATGAGTATATCTGTCACATACATGTAAAATCAGCGCCGATACAGCTCCGGGCAACTGCTTGACGCCTCATGGAAATCCCATAGCCCTTGGCCGCCAAACATAGATACCATCATGTCAGTCATATCCATCAAGGACATCGTAATCGTTCATCTCAGACGTCCAGCGTCTTCTCCTTTACCAGCTCAATCTTGTCATCGCCTTCATGATGCAAAAGTGCCGTCTCAAGCGACTGGTACACAACATCATCCTCTCCCGTCCGAGGCTCCCCCGCATTTGCAAACGCCCACTCGGAGCGGCCGAAACGCTCTCGGACGGGGTCGACCATGTTCACGAAGCGGAACTGCAGGTCCTTACCAACGTACCGCCGCAGCTCCATCTTCAGCTCCAGCAGCGACAGCACGCCCGTGACGTCGATGAACCCCACCATGCCAAAGTCCAAGACGACGTAGCGAAGCGGCGACACGTCTCCGTGGATGGGGATGATGCCCTTTCGCTGCCGGATCCGGCCGATTAGCTTGCTGGTTGAGCTGTTCCAGAGACGGTCCTTGCTGGTGATGTCGATCGCGGCATCAGATGCAGGTTCGAAGTGTACCTTGATAGACTCAATGATGGAGGCCTTGATGCGTTCCGCGTTGGGGAAGAGGATATCGTCGGTAAAGCGCACCAGGTACGCCTCGGCAGGGACGTCGATGTCGCTGCTCTCAGGGCGGTACCTGGGCATGGTCCAGTGGTTGTTCTCGGTCTCGGCGTGAGACAGACCAGTCCACCGGGGAAAGGCGAGACGGAGCAGCGTGTAGGCAATGTTGAACCCAACAGCGACGGCAAGGCCGATTTCGGTCGATGTAAAGAGAGTCACCCAGAACCCGAGCATGGAGGCGACAAAGTCGATGAAAGACATTCGCCAGTATCGATAGAACAGTCGAGGCGAGGAAATCAGGTGAATAACGGCCATGATCTGTCTCATGTGATTAGTCTAGAAGCTCTCACAACGCCACAAGCACGGTCGTCAGACTTACAATAATGGCGGAGAGCGTCGCCTTTGGAATCCAGTACAACGCCGGCGCAAGCTCATACAGCGTCAACACAATCCAGCCGGCGGTAAAGAGGAAGTTGAGCGGGCTGCGGACTCCGCAATCCGAGTTGACGGCGGTTCGCGACATGGCGCCGCCCGTCGTCAAGGCGCCAAAGAAGCTGTTGACGATGTTCTCGACGCCCAGGTAGAAGAGCTCCTGGCTCTTGTCGATGTTGTAGTTGTTCCGCAGGCCAAACGCCTTGCCGACGCCGAGGTGCTCGACAGACATGGCGATAAAGGGCGCAAAGCAGCGCGCAAAGACCTTGCTGAGGAGCCGGGTGTCGTGCGCGCGCGGGGCCAGCAGGCCGTGGGTGTCAACCTTTGTGACGTCCCACTTGTAGTCGCTTGAGTTCTTGTATTTGTGGTTAACGAGGTAGGAGATGAGGGTGTACAGGGCGAGGACGAGGACGGCGCGGCTGGTGCACATGAACTTGAGCCACTTGCTCTTTTTCCCCCATTTCTTGCCGATCCGCTCGAGGGCGTAGAGCACCGCGATGCCGGTGAAGCCAACGGCGAGGGTCAGGGGCTTGATGCTGCCGAGGTGGCCCAGGACGTCGCGGATGATCTGCGCGGTGCCGCTGCCGGTCTGGAGGCCCACGAGGGAGCCGACCTGGCCGAGTCCGATGACGAGCGCCACGGCGGAGATCCATCCCGTCAGAACCGGGCCGGAGACGAAGTCGAGCAGGAAGCCGAGCTTGAGGAGGCCAACGGCCAGGGCGAGGACGCCGACTAGGAACGCCATGGCGGAGGCAATCTGAGCGGGCTGGTAGCCCTCCTTTTGCAGGTCAGCCACGGCCTCCGCGGTCAGAAGCCCGAGGATGGACGTCGGCCCAGTGGACAGTTCTGCGAGTCGACATGTCAGTCTTCTCGCCGCACTCTTGACACTCGGCCGGATTCGAAGGTTAGCCTTACCCTTGGAAGTCCCCAGGAAGAAGTAAATGGCCGGCGGCAGCCAGCTGGCGTACAGGCCATGTTCAACGGGGATGGTGGCAATCTTGGCGTACGCCAACCCCTGGGGGATCAGCATGACGCCGATGGTGATGCCCGCGATTACATCCTGCAGCATCCATCGGTAGTCGTAGTGAGGCAGCCACTGCGCGACGGGGAGCTTCTCGGCGAGATATTCCACAGTCGCAGATGGGATTCGGCGGCACACGGGCTCGACCCAGCTCTTCACCCTGTTGAGGTTCGGGTCCGTCCGGTACGCCTTTGCGACGCTCTCCTTGGCTTTCCCCAGCGGCTTCATGATGGCCAGCCGTCCCAATGAGGGCTTAGCAGAGCGGTGGGTCTGATAGCTCGAGGCTGGGAGCTGGAGATGGCTCGGGATGCTCGGGGTTGCTCGTCCAGACTTGAAGACCAGACGACGGCGGTGTCTCGGGGTTGGGAGGTGGTCAGCGCGGGCTTATAAGACGCTCTCCCCTCTGTGTTTGTTGACAACAGAATGGAGAGGTCCGGCATATATATGGGAGGCACGCGATGGTAGACGAAGGTGAGGGGGGCTACCATCCGGGGCCATCTTGAGGTGGGAGGGCACAAAGGTCGGGTATATAGGTTGATCAAGTCGGGCTCTGCCGTCTTGATTCCCATACGCTCTGACGACCCTCTCGACCAGTCGACAAGAGCCGCCCATCGCAAGGTTGTTAGTCTGACACACCTCACCACCCACTACAGGCACACAGGTGTTGCGGATGCTGAATGCGGCTGGTGCCAGGCCGAGGCACAACACCACTCGACGAGAGGCAGTCAGTTCGCAGGTGTGGAAGGCATACGTCGCCGCGTCCGCGCCACCCACACAACCACCGGCCCGGGACTGGGGGTACCAACAGTTTGTACGAAGTACATGCCCGACGGTCTCGTCCGCGGGTACGTCAGATCCGGAGGAGCTGGACCACAGTTCCAAACATGCTGAAGACAATCGAGTTCATGTCGACTCATCCCGACCATGCCGCGCCCGGCCTACATCGAAATGTCCGATTACCTCGCACGCTGCTTATTCTCTTTGTTCCTCTGGCTCGTCGATGATTGACTTGGACGCCCCGAGCGGCTTCTCGCCCTTCCGCCTCGACGAGAAAACTAGCAGGGCTGTTCGCGGTTGCGGTATCCAGTGGACTTCGGCCCCGATACAGCCTCCAGCCGAGCCAAAGCCCCCTCACTGATCGGCCAGCCGGAAAGCAAGGTGAGCAGCCACGGAAACAATGGAGCTGCCGACGAGTGGTAAGCGACGGCAAGGGTACCTAGGACGGCGTAGTCCGTGGTGGCTTACGGGTTGGTTGTCTCTCGGCCCTCAATAACTCTGATGTGGACTGGATAGCGCGGAGATTCGCCCGTCATTGGCTCACTTTTGTCCCTTCCGTGACCGAGGCAGGATGCGGCAGTTTGCAGTGCGATGCTGTTTACTCTGTTGCCATCAATATGTCTCATTGCATCAGGCCCCAAGTCGGCGGCAATCTGCAACCAGACACGACGAACGGAGATGCAAAGGGCCAAGTGAAATACGTGCCGTCTTTCCCGAGGGAGCACCGTAGGGACATGGAGGCCTACCTCTCGGTCCCTCACTTGGTCGACGGCGGCTGACGTGACTGGCCAACGCCGACAGTTCCCCGTTGCATCTGCCCGTGTGTTGGCTAGAGTAGAGTAGCACCGGCGCCAGTTGCAGTCTGACCAGCTTACACGGCTGCAGAGGACTAGCTGGCGATGCCGGGTACAGAGGACATGGCCCTTTCTAAGCGCTGAACCATGCGGGCTGGATCACATTGACACGGCAAATAACATGCAGAGGTCGTGATTTGTGGAGTTGATGGGCCTGGCATCAACCGTGGCTTCGGCCTCCTCTCCACCATCCACCAGATACCCCTGTACCCCGCAGAGGCGTCCTCGCTAGAGCACCAGGGGCAGCAGCTTGGGTGTGGTGTACTTCGTGTTAACGGTACTGTATGTATCGACGACGAGGAGCGTGGCCAAGATGGCCACTGATGGACGGCCTCTGATGAATATTAACACGCGTACTCGACCCCCCGAGCCCCCGTCGCTATGCCGGCTAATTGCAAAGTTTATGGACAATGTGAGAGAAACAGGCTATTCTTAGCGGCGACCTGGACTCCAGTCCATCGACAATCGACGAGTCTATCGGATCCTGGCCGTGAGCGGGGAAACGATTCGGTGGGCCCCGTCACTTACAGCACGGACAACAGTCCGATCCGAGGCCAGCGAGATGCTGGGTATTACGAACAGAGGATCGTGATGCATGGCACATTTAATTTCAATTTACTGATATTTATATCCAGCCGTTGGTCGGCCCTTGATGGGCGCCACATCTGCAACAGGGTCTCGCCGGCGTTTGTTCGACTGATATCAGCCCGGGGAGAGACACGGGGCTCGCCCGGCGCTGTGCCGCGTCTCACCTTGGGACGCACGGAAGGCGTGCCGCTCGCTCCTTTTGGTGATTTACGCACAACAGATTGGCTCTGCCTGCGAGCGAGGTCACAATATGACGAGGACATGCATGCCGCCCCCGTTGGACAGTCTCGGCGCTGCGCCCAGGAACCCGCCCCCTCCTGACGGGCGCCCATCCCACGAGGCCATCCACAGCCTCACAGCCCTAGCTCGTCCCAAACGCGAATGCTTCCCACCATCTCTGGCGCCCGTCTACGCGAAGCTCCCGTCGACGGCCTCGGAACGCCCTCGGTGCTGTCGATGAGTTGACCGACGCCGACGTTCGTCCGAGCAGAAGCGACCTGCCGGGTGATGGTGAAGATGCGCGTCGAGCACTTGGACCGTCATACAAGTGTCCATGTGTAAGCAACAGATCTTGGCGCCCTGGGTGCGGAGTACAACTGTACAGCGATACTGCTGTCACGCACGTTGGGCCGTGCCTGTTTCGAGGAAACGCCAAATTGCCTTTCCAATTGCTCGTCAGTGTCACAGGGCCCTGGGCATCGGCATGAGGGCATCACTGGGGAGAACTTGGCATCCTGGCCGGCCTTCGCGCGTTGCTCGGCGTTCCAACCACTCCAGTTCAGCAGTCTTCTGTCACATTTGCTGTACTTTGTACGAGGGTCCTTCAACGCTAGCGATCCGCTGACGGGCGGTGAATGCCTTGTTGGACAGTAAGAGCACGGTTCAGGCTCACGCCCAACCGCTTGGCCATTGGGGCTTACATCGAGCATGGGCCGTGGCAGAGCTGCACCGGTCCTGGCCCAAGCTCGACGGGTCACACCGTGAGCTGCATGTGCAGTCAGCTGGCTCCTGCGCCGAAGCGACGTCCGCTACGAAAATTCCCCTCCAGTTGAATCAAGGCCGCCGCCGTCCCTGTGGAATGCACCATGCCTTTTGAAAAGCGAATCGTCGCAGCGGCAGTGAGTTGCCTGCCGGCCTAGCGAGCGTCAGCACCACCTACCTGTTCGAGAAGAGTCTCGTATTTCTCATCCAAGATCGATCTTCAAGCCCCAGTGTAAACAAGTGACCTGAACGAGGTGCGTCTCGGTGGGGTCCCGGGGTTTGTCTAAGCTGTCAGTGACACTTGGAGGTCTCTCTCACAACTGCAGATCAAAAGTGCGTTCGGGCGAGCTGCAGAAACCACGAGCAGGAAGTCATGTAAAGAAAGTATATGATCGATTGACCGTGACTAGATGTACAAGTAGACTTTTGAGACTGTTTGCCAGATTCAATACAAAAACACCACCTCCAGCTATATATCACACCTCAGTATATACCGGCCCAGCTACAGGCTAGGCTGTCCCTGTTTTCACAGCCAGATGTCCTCAAGGCTTGGTAATCTCGTCCTTCTTGGCATCCTTGATCTTCTGCCAAAACTTGTCGCCGGCCTCCTTGTCGTCGGCAAACAGGTGGTCCAGCACCATGCGCTGCGGCGTCTCGCCCATCCACTGGAAGAGCGAGAAGTCGCGGAACTGGTCCGAGCGGAAGATCTCGAGCATCTCGACGGGCTCGTCGCCAATGTTCTCGACAAAGTGGCCCATGTTCTTGGGCACGATGCCCACGTCGCCGGGCATGTAGTCGAAGGTGCGCGCGTTGCCCTCGGCGGCGAAGATGGTGACGCGCGCGCGGCCGCGGATGAAGAAGGACCACTCGTCGGCGACGGGGTGCCAGTGCATCTCGCGCAGGGCGCCGGGCTCGATGACGGCGTGCGCGGCGGCGACGGTCTTGGAGATGGGGAAGTTGGTCGAGTCGGTGATGCGCACGGCGCCGCCGCTCGTGTGCTTGGGCTCCTGGTCGAGCATCTTGTGCGTGAACTGGTACTTGGACTGCTTGACGTGCTTGCCCTTGGGGCGCTCCTCGTCGATGGACCCGGGCTGGGAGCCCTGGAAGATGTACTTTTCGCCGGCGGGGAGGTGCTTGAAGACCTCGGGGGCCAGGTGGAAGTTCTCGGCGATGACCGACTTGGGGGTGTGGGCTTTCGCCTGTTAGCAACCGCCGTCAACACAGTAGATACAACAGAGAGCGTCCTACCCAGCCAGTCCGTCAGGATAAAGGTCGACTCCTCGGAAAAGTGGCCGTCGTCGAAGATGAGCAGAAACTCGGTGCCGTTCTCGCCCAGCCCCTGCAGCGAGTGCGGGACGCCGCTGGGGAAGTACCACAGGTCGCCCTTCTTGAGGTCGTCGATGAAGTTGCCGCCCTCGTAGTCGAGCGCGGTGACGCGCACCTCGCCGTCGAGCACGTAGGCCCACTCGGCCTCCTTGTGCCAGTGCAGCTCGCGGATGACGCCCGAGTCGAGGCGCATGTTGACGCCGGCGAGTTCGACGCTCGAGGGGAGCTCGCGAACGGTCGTCTGCCGGGTCCAGCCGCCTTCCTGGGGTCACAATTAGCTTTACCTCCGTCCAAGTCTGGAGCTCGTCTCCGCCGAGGCCTTACCTCGATCCGCACGTGCGAGTCGGTAAAGCTCCAGCGCATGTTGCCGACGTTGCCGTGGTCGGTGCTCGGCGGGCGGATCATGTCCGGGCTCTGCCGCGAGCGGTCCTTGTTGTACGGGCCCAGCACCGACGCGCCGTGGCCGTTGCGCCAGGGCAGCGGGTCGAGGTCGTCGCCGATGGGGTCGACCTTGCGGTCGTAGGGGTCGCGGTGCCCGGGCGTGTACGGGCGGCCGCCGCTCTCCTTGTTCTTGTTGGTGAACCTGTCGGGCAGCGCGAGGCCGTTGAGCAGGCGCTGGCGCGGGCTGTCGAGGTGCGGCAGCGCAGCGCACAGCTCGGCCAGGCCGGCGCCGGCGAGGAGCAGCTGGCTCGTGGAGAGCTTCATGGCGAGGGTCCGGGGCGAGGCGACCAGGTCAATGGGCTGGGGGGAGCTCTGCGGGTAGTACAGGTAGCTCGAGAAGCTGTCACAGGGTCGCGGAGAGGTCAGTGGGAAGGGAAGAGCTGGGGCGGAAGCGGCGGAGTCGGGCTTATAAGCGACCCTCTATTAACTACCTAAGGTATGGGTGCTCCCTCCGTACAGCACTTGCCCAATTGCGAATATTAGCTTCTTCTAGAGTCATAGAGCCCGGTGCGCGGTCTATTGGCCGCTGCCGGCCTTCGCTAGTCTGTCACCCTGGTGATGATGAGCGGCGCTGTTGCACTACTTCGTACGTTGCTACAGGTAATACCCGGAGATGGGGCGACGAAATCGGACGTGAAACCGACTTGCCGAGCCAAGTCCGACAAACAGTCTTCCCGGGGGCGCCGAGGAGGGCTGTGTGCTGTAAGATGCTGTAGAAGCTGGAGGCGGACGGGCCAAGGCTGGGGGTGGCCAAGAAAGAGGCTTTTCGGCTGGACAAGTAGAGGCCGGCCGGGGCCTTGTTCTGGAGGCCGATGATGCATCTGCCGTCGCCTATTCGTCTCATCCCTCACGTTGCGACGCATGTGCCGCACCGACTGCATGAATGCACAGAGCAGGGACAGGACCTCTTTAGTATTCGTAACTCGAGGCCGACCAGCCCGATAGTCCGGCCTGCAAATTCTTTCCGTGCCTTCAACCACCCCCCGTCCAACTATGGAGGGCGCCCGATGTCGCCATTTTCCTTGCACCGGCTATGGCAGCTCGTCGCAACAAGTGCCTCGGCGCTAATTACTAGTAGGCTAGCGACGTCTCCATCGACCCCAGTCTCATCCCCATATGCGTCTCGCGTTAATAGCCGATCAGACTCTCCGATCCCCGTAGTCCACTTTGTCCACTTTGACCACCGCAGTCGGCCCCTTGCGGACTGTGATGCCTTTTTTCTTCTTCTTCTCTCAGTTGACCCTCGTCTCGGTGTCATTGCACATTAATCGGTGCCTCGATTGACTCACTCAGCCCGTCCCGTCTTTGCCGAGAGAGACATCCCCATCAATCGCGTCGGCATCGACATGACCAGCTCACCCGACTACGGCGCCACGGCCGGCCGCAACGGCTCGGCCGGCCGCAACGGCGCTGTCGTCGGCGGCGACGAGGAGGAGCCTCTCCTCGGCCGCAAGCCCGTGCCCAGGTCGCTGCTCGTCCGCTGGCGCCGGCAGATGCGCGCCGAGGTCTCGCGCTCCTGGGCCGACGTCGTGCTGCTGCTCTGCTACGTCGTCACCGGCCTGTTGGACAGCGCGTCGACGCAGGTCTGGGGGTCTTTTGTGTCCATGCAGACAGGCAAGTCGCGTTACACGGCAGCAGGGTTGCAGCTTTGCCGCTACATGGTGACTCTGTGAGTGCGAGTGCTAACGCCGTCCAGGAAACACCGTCTACGTAGGCCTCGGCCTCGCGTCCCTCGTCTACCCCCCGACCTCGCCGCGGCTCTACAAGTCGGGCATCTCGCTGCTCTCCTTCTGCGTCGGGTCCTTCTTCTTCGCCCGCTTCCACCGCTACTTCTCGCCCAAGCGTCGCTGGGTGCTGTGCGTCTCCTTCGCCGCCCAGATGGCCTTCACCGTCGCCGCCGCCGTCATCGTCACCGTCGCCACGCCCACCGCCGACGACGCCGTCGACTGGACCGTCCTCGTGCCCCTCGCCCTCGTCGCCTTCCAGAGCTGCGGCCAGGCCGTCACCAGCCGCGCCCTCAAGTACAACGCCCTGACCAGCGTCGTCCTCACCAGCATCTACTGCGACCTCTTCAGCGACCAGGACCTCTTCGCGCTGCACAACGTCGAGCGGAACCGCCGCGCGGCCGCGCCGCTGCTGCTGCTGGCGGGGGCCGTCGCGGGCGGCATCTTCTCGCACAGCCCCGTGGGGATCGCCGGCGCGCTGTGGACGGCGGCCGCGCTGAAGCTGTGCATGGTCATTGCCTGGTTCTTCTGGCCGGCCGAGCCGGAGGAGGAGGAGGAGAGCTAGACCAGGCGCGTGTGCTCAGACAATGTCCATGGCTTGCTTCAAACAACGCGTAAGATAGTCTATAAAATTCAACTACATACAAATTACACAAACGTGACCATTGTTGCTCTGCGATGTAGTCCCTGTTGTATCGAAAGGTCGTCTTGTGCATCCACTACCGGATCCGATGATAGCGGCTGGGAACTATTTCCGTACCCATTATCCAGTCTTGCTTGCACATCGATGATTTACATGATGTAAACTATTTTAAACGTTGTAGCCGACGCATCTTGCTTTTCGCGACTCGGAGACCTGCGCAGTTCTCTCCGTCAGCCACCGGGATGCGCCCCGCTAAAGCCGGTCGGGCCACACCGATGCCGACGACGCCACCGATCTCGGCGCCCGCCGTTGCATGTCCAACTCGCCATCCTGGGCAGCAACGGCAAGCCGTCGGTTTTCGCTTCATCCCCAACCGAGGCCATCCATCATTGAATTCGTTCCTGAAACACAGGCTCGAGTTGGTTTGGTGTTGAGCTTGAAGCCTCATCATCGTCCGTGTCATCCTCCCAATGGCTTACACGCATACACGCGTACCCTAGAGACACACGCCGAGCCCGGGCGGTCAAGAAACATCCTCGGCTCCGCAACACCCCCTGCATCTCTGTGACCCGTCCACTCGCCTCTTCATTTACGTTGTGCACGCCCAATCACACAGTGGTCACGGTCACCTTGCGGATATTGTATCGCGGGAGCTGCTGCGGCCTCTGCGCCAACCCAAAGCAGCCGTGATCGGCTATGGAACCGTGCATATCCAACGGCTGTCTTAGCCGCCTTCACGAATCGCGACCGTCGTAAGCTCGAGTGGCCCTTCCCCCGCATTCTGGCATCCCAAACCTTTGCCCTTTTCCCCGGTATATAAAGACGGTGGGCAGGTTGGGGCGCGTCTTTTGTTTTTGTCTTTGTCGAGTCTATATTCAAGTTCTCTGAGTGCAGCTCGGAGACTGCGCGCTGTATCAGCCATGTCCACCGACGAGAAGCTCCCCCGTCGCGGAGATGTCGACTCCCAAGTCTTGAAAGATGTTGGTCTCTACTTCTGCAGCTTGACATCGTCAACTCAACTAACGCGTTGACCAGGACTCTGCCCTGGAGCTGTCCGCGCCCATCAACGCCGAGGCAGAGCGCCGCCTCGTCTGGAAGCAAGACCTCCGCATCATCCCCCTCTCCGCCTCCATCTACTTCCTCTGCTTCCTCGACCGCTCCAACATCGGCAACGCCAAGATCCTCAACTCGAGCACCCGCGACGACATGCAGTCCACGACGCACATGTCAGACTACCAGTTCGTCATCGCCCTCATGGTCTTCCTCGTCGCCTACGCCGTCTTCGAGGTCCCCAGCAACATGCTCCTCAAGAAGCTGCGCCCCAGCCGCTGGATAGGCTTCCTCATGCTCTGCTGGGGCGCCACGACCATGGCCCTCGGGGGCACGCAGAACTTTGCGGGTGTCACGTCGGTGCGCTTCTTGCTGGGTATGTTTGAGGCGGGCTTGTTTCCGGGGCTGGTGTATTACCTCACGTTCTGGTACAAGCACGATGAGCGTAGCGTGAGGGTTGCGTTTATCCTGGCGTCCGCGACGCTCGCCGGCGCTGTGAGTTGTCACGTCCCCTGCTCTTCGCCATCCGTATACTCACGCGTTTCAGTTTGGTGGCGCCATCGCGTACGGCATCGGGCACATGAACGACGTCGCAGGCCTCGCCGGCTGGCGCTGGCTCTTCATCATCGAGGGCATCCCCTCCTGCATATCCTCCATCTTCGTCTTTCTCTTCCTCCCCGACTACCCCGAGAGCGCCACCTGGCTCTCCGAGCCGGAAAAGGACCTGGCCATCCAGCGGCTGTTCCATGAGGGCAGCAAGGGCCACCACCCGACGATGAGCTGGGCGGACGCCAAGGCCACGCTGACGGACTGGCGTCTGTACGCGCACTATGTCCTCTACTTTGCCATCAGCCCCGGGTTCGCGAGTCTGAGTCTGTTTTCGCCGTCGATTACGCTCGGCTTGGGGTACAAGGACCTGACGGCCCAACTCATGACTGTTCCTCCTTGGGCAGTCGCATATGGTATAGCTTCTGGATCGTTGGACGATGGCGGAACGTAAGCTAACACGTACATGTTCAGTTTGCCAGATCCTCGTGGCATTCTCGGCCGATTGGTTCAACGCTCGAGGCGTGCACACGGCTGGCGCCGCTCTATTCGGTGCCGTCGGGTTCATCATCTCCGCCTCGCTCCCGCCCACGGCATACGGAGGCCGCTACGCCGGCCTCATCATGGCCACGTCCGGCGCCTTTGCGTGCATACCGCCGCTGCTCGGCTGGCTGACGTCCAACGTGGTCAGCACGGCGGCGACGGGCCTGGCCATTGCCATCAACGTGAGCATCGGGGGCGGGCTGGGCCAGATCCCCGGCGTGTGGATATACAAGCGCGACGAGGCGGCGAGGGGATACCCGACGGGCCACTGGGTCAACGCGGGCTGCCTGCTGTTCGTGGCGGTCGTGTCCCTGGGGCTGAGGGTCTTTTATGGGTGGAAGAACAAGAAGCTGGCGGAGGAGGCGAAGAGGCAGGGCGTGGAAGTGAGGCCGTACAAGCTATGAGTGACGGTCGCGGCGAGGAGCATATGAGTATGGAGTAATACCAGATACCCATGTAGATACCCTTTTTGCTTTCGTAAACAAGCCCCCGGGAACCGACACTTTTCGAGCTTCTCTCACTTGGTATTCGTCAAGTAGCACGATCGAGGCATTGTTCGAGACGGCGTGACGACGGTGGTAGTAAAACAAACACTGGGAGACGCCGCCGCAAATGGCGTCATGTAATACAGCGCGATTACATCTACGATTCATGCGTGATGAGGTACATACGGATCACGGTCGTCGTCAAGACTATCGGCTGCATGGTTCGCCTCGTCCGGACGTGGCGCGGAGCGATCCCTCCGCCACGGCGGCCCGAGTCGTGTGCCTCAGCGCACCGCGTCGGCTCGGGGACGAAGGTCCGAGGGACGAGTCTGGGGAATGACGGGGCCGTGGCGCGTGCGCCCGTGCATGAATGACACTGGGTGTCATAAGGTCCGAAGCAGATAACTAACCTGAAGTATTGTGAGACGGCAGCCAGTGCATGACATCACGGAGGTGGACCAAGCCGGCAGCCGGCTTCACGTCACAGCCGGGGCCTGAGTTTGAACCGGCGGAGCCTCAGCAGCATCGAGATTGTGTTCCGATGTCAGCGATCGAAATGACGATGTCGTTGTGCGCACCGAGGGTGACTCGTGAATGTGATGTAAACTGCCCGATCGGCACTGGGAAATGGCCACACGATCCCATCACCTTGTTGATAAGCAAATCCGGAGGCATCCAGTAGCCCATGAATCTAGAACGACGAAGAAACAGGTAATCAGACTCGAGCATGACCAGTGGCTTGCCGAAGCCTGGCGCACGGGGGTCGTGCCAAGGTTCCGGCCGTTTTGTTTGGTCCAGCGCTGCAACTGTCACGAACCGCTCCAGCCCGCTGCAGAGTCTGGATCGTTCGAATACAGGGGGGCGGGGGGAGAGACGGAGACCTGTGATGGTGGCTTCCCCGCTGATGAAAGGACGCTTCAGGTCGTCTCCAGGGGAAAAATTGTCGAGACAGCTTCTCTTCTTGGACCACGGACACGGAAGTTGTCGCGTTTCCCACGCGGTCGCTCCGGATCTTTCGGTGCTTGCCGCCGTTTGCTCGAGGCCGACGTTGCCATTAGCCTCATGCAGAAAGGGTCCGGCCGGTTGAGGCTGGAGGCTGGCTAGTGGCCACCATACCTAGCTGGTGGTTGTCGGTGCCAGCGCGCTGTTGTCACGGCTAAGCAGAGGCAATAGTTGAAGAAATATCGTATCGAGATGCATTTGTGCCACCTTGAAGTTGTCTCAAACAATGCTAAAAGTAACAACGCGGCCATCTCTGGATTGTCCGCCGCCGATGGTTACAGTACTTCGTAGGCCACTGCAAGATGATGACCCGCTGCCCTGGTGTCTTGCAGCGGCTCGCAATAGCGCGTGATTGGCCGCGTGGCGTCCACGCCAGGCGAGCCTAGCGGGGGTCGGGGTGCTATGACGTAGAGATTAGC
The DNA here is from genome assembly GCA_000750105.3 of Tolypocladium sp. Sup5 PDA-1. NCBI lineage: Eukaryota > Fungi > Ascomycota > Sordariomycetes > Hypocreales > Ophiocordycipitaceae > Tolypocladium > Tolypocladium sp. Sup5 PDA-1. Next base: position 775,108 of record JPHH03000009.1, read on the forward strand.
GTCATACCTGGGGCGTTGCCCAAGCACCTGGACGCATGCGTTCAGCGAAGACGCGGAGGGCCTGCGGGAATGGAGTCGACAGCACGCGAGGGGTCCACGGCTCATTTTTGTCGTCACTACCGTAGCGGCGCCGGCATCACTTGTCGTCGTCAGTGGAGGGATACTATGAGGTCAATAATCTAATCTCGCGAGACTTCAGGCGTAGAGAGACGCGGTGCAAAGAGGCCGAGGCGGGAGGACAGGACTGGCGGGGGCAGGCAGTGGTGGTGGTGCAGCCGCTGGGCGCATGGCTTCCAGGGTGCTGGAGACCCAGGCACGCACCCGGTCATCGCCGCGTCGAGCATCTGCGTATGATGAAAGCGATGATGCCACCGCTTGCGGGCCACAGGCAGATCACTTCTCGCCGGTGCGAAGAGGCATCCGTCTTGCCGTCCCGTCGTCGCATGCCAGGACGCTGTACTGGACGACCACAGTCCCTGAACCGACCTGAGCCTACAGTACATACACGTCCCGCTGTCAGAAGGCCCATACTGACTTCATAGGCCTGACCCCACCAAAAGGACGCAGCCTCTTCCGCCACGACCCCGTCAGGTTCCAAAGCTGGTTTCTAAGCACCGCTGGCCGCCCTCGACTCCCGTCATCTCCCAGCATCTCCCAGCACCTCCTCGGAGCCATAGCCTCGCTCATCCCGTCCATCCTCCCTCGCAACCCCGAGTTCCATCACGTCTACCTCATCTCCAGCTGCCTCGTCTGTTTCGTCCTCGCCTCCTCCCGACCGCCGCTGCTGTCCTCGGCCGCGACGTTTGTGCAACGACCACCCCGGCGCATCACATTTAAACCCCGCATCCTGTATTGGCCTGACCTGTCTCGCCCTCGCCATCGTCCCTCCTCCCGTCCAAACCCTCTCTCTCTGCCCGTCGCAATCGGCTCGACAGCACCTTGGACGCCCGTCCTTGTTCCCTCTGTCACCTGTGCGACCGCACGCAAGTATTACCCTTTGGGGCCGCTTCTGTCTCCCCGAGGATACCGCGAACCGACCGCAGCAACAGAGGAATCAGAGTTCGATATAATCGCAGGAGCCCGGCCCTTTGACGCTTTGATGCGCAGTTGCTCGTCAGCGGCGCCCTCCTGGTAGTCATGTCTACCATACAACAGCTCAAGAACTTCATCCGCCATGGTATGTGCCCGTCTCGTCTCCCCATCACTCCACCACCCCCCCCCGGTCCCAATGACGGCATCACATATCCCCCCTCCAGGGTCTCGCCAAAACATGCGGCCCATGTCTCACAGCTTCTGACTTCTCCTCCTCTCTAGGTAAACAAGCGCGTGCAACAAACGTCAATGAAGAGGCCCCGCGCAAGAATGAATCCTCACCTCCCCAAGCACCGCAGACTGTGCTGGACAAGAACATGCACGTCTCTGAACCAGCCTACGACCACCCGCCGCCGCACAAGGAGCCCCTAGAGGCCTACTCTCAAGCGCCTGGCGATGCCCAGAACCGAGCCGCCCAAGCCGGCCACGCCGTCGCCCACCATGCCGAGCCTGCCCAGAAGTGTGGCACCAAGACCAAGCGGGTCGACGAGGCAGAGCTCAAGCAGCTCGTTGCCGAGGAGAATGCGAGCAAGGCCAAGTTCCCGCGCTACCCGGGCTTGGAGCGCTGGGACCTGGTCGAGAAGATGGGTGACGGCGCTTTCAGCAACGTCTACCGTGCCCGCGACCTGCGAGGCGAAAAAGGCGAGGTCGCTATCAAAGTCGTCCGCAAGTACGAGATGAACAGCATGCAGGTGAGTGTGGTTGGCTCGCCTTGGCTTGCGTTGCCTTTTATTTTCTCTGCTCTTCTGCGTTGCGATGTTTGCTTCGTCTTACTATTTCAACTTTACGTACCTCGGGGACTCATCCCCGAAATAGGGAAACGACCATTTACACCCGGACTTCAAGAAGGTCCCGAAAGCTGCAGAGGTGCGAATATCTTTTCCTATTGTCTTGGAGTTTGTGACGCTCGCGTTGTCTTGTTGAGTTTGCGTTTGTTGTACTAGTCACACGCGGACGTTGCCGTTGCCGTTGCCCGCCAGCCTCGGGAGCGACAGTCAAGCTGACTCGAGCAATAGCGGTCGAATATCCTGAAAGAAGTTCAGATCATGCGCCAGCTCGATCACCCCAACATTGTCAAGCTGGTGGAGTTTTCCGAGTCGAAGCAGTACTACTACATCGTCCTCGAGCTTGCGCCCGGCGGCGAGCTGTTCCACCAGATTGTTCGCTTGACGTACTTTAGCGAGGAGCTGTCACGGCACGTCATTATCAAGGTGGCCAAGGCTTTGGAGTATCTGCATGAGGAAAAAGGCGTGGTTCATCGGTAAGCACGCAGCCGTTGCATCGACAGTGGTGCTGGGACACACGCCATTGCAACCTCAATGCGCTGAGCACAGCTGACCGCATCCAGGGACATCAAACCGGAAAACATCCTGTTTAACCCCATACCGTTTGTTCCGGCCAAGAACCCGAAGCCCAGGCAACCCGGTGACGAGGACAAGGTCGATGAGGGCGAATTCATCCACGGCCAGGGCGCGGGCGGCATTGGCGAGATCAAGATTGCCGACTTTGGTCTCTCCAAGATTGTGTGGGAGAGTCAAACCATGACGCCTTGCGGCACCGTCGGCTACACCGCCCCTGAAATCGTCAAGGATGAGCGGTATTCCAAGTCTGTCGACATGTGGGCCCTAGGCTGTGTCTTGTACACGCTACTCTGCGGGTTCCCGCCCTTCTACGACGAAAGCATAGAGGTGCTCACCGAAAAGGTCGCCAAGGGGCAGTACACCTTTCTGTCGCCGTGGTGGGATGACATCTCCAAGTCGGCCAAGGACCTCATCACGCATCTTTTGACCGTCGACCCCGATAAGCGGTACACCATCAGGGAGTTTCTTGCTCACCCCTGGATCCAAGCAAGCGGTCCGACTCCCCGCGAAGAGAAGAAGAAGCCAGAGGTGCCCCGGGCCTTTGACGCGAGCAAGTTTGAGGAGGCTGGCAAGCGCTACGACTTCCGATCCCCCGGCGCTGTCAACCTCCGCGAGGTCTTTGACGTCAGTTACGCTGTCCATCGCCAAGAAGAGGAAGGAAAGAGGCGGCAGCAGGTTGGGGCCAGGGCTGGAGGCGGAAAGCCTCTTGGTGGCCTCGATGAGGAAGAGGAAGACGAGGATCGCATGCAGATTGACCAAGTCGCCGGCCAGAAGCCTAACGCGACTCAGGCCTTGGAACAGAGCATGCGCAAGGCCAACATTCGGGATCAAGAACAGGCCCGGGGACGCGAGCAACATCGTGCCAACGACAAGGGCTATGGCCAGCACTCGGCTACCGTGACGGCTGCGGCGCGACAGCAAGTCAAGGATCGGAACCGACAAAAGGGAGCTTTCGAGCTGAACCTCGACAATGCGACATTACTGGGCAAGCGAGGCAAGAAAATTCCCGCCATGGGCGCATAGGAGCCCACCCAGCTTAGTGACCAATTCGTCGAGGACGCTGCCTCCCCGTCGGGCGCAGACTGCCGCTGTGGTGTGAATCCGCCGATGGAAGCGACGCAGCGGGCCAGAACCGTCTGCCGATGCGAGACTTGGCCATCTTGTGGATGATGTCCTACACTTGAAGCGAAAGCGAGTGGACCTGCGTGATGAAAAGCGTCCGTCTACAAGCGAGAGCGCATTGGCTCAGCCGCGCGGTCAAGTTGAGAGTATTGACGTCATGACAACGGCGCTTGGAGTACTTGGCCAGTGCAGGAGACTGGGATATGCTGGGGGACTGTTTTGAAGGTTTTGCGTTTCATGAGGGCTCTTTGTGGTTGCAAACAAGGAGCTGGAGAGGCTGGCGAAGTTGGAAGTTCTGCATTGTGTCACGTACAGTGGGCGACATATACATTCGCATGGAGTTTGGGCACTTATTTGCGACGAGCACACTGTTAGGAATGAAGAGATTTATGCCGTTCTGCAATCCGATCTGAATCAAGGGCTCCTAAGTGAATTTAACATGATATCTCAGAGGCACTTCAGGATTGAGTGGGAATACCTCGTAACTCTGGGCTGTTTCAGATCGAGGTGAATCTAGAACAAGCGGGAACATGAGCGAGCAGTGGAACTGAGAGAGATCTACGGACTACCTAGGCGAGTAGTCTAGATCTTGCCCAGCGTGGGTATATTGCTGTTATAGAAATCATGGAGTGACCCTGCCGAGAAAGGCGGCTTGGCACATACTCCTGATTTATACTTTCGGAGAATCCACTCCCCCTTCACCGTTAGAGCAGTATTCGGATCGAGCTTGGTGCCGGGGGCGCCGAGGACTGTATTCGTCCTATCGCCTACATACTGTGTTGTGGACAGACACATGCCCCAGGGGACCATCTTGGTAGACGGCTGCATGGTATGGACTGTTGTAATGGGGTTGTTGGATGATAGAGGAGTGATGGCAGAGCTGATTGATCACATGGAGACATCTAGTGTGCGTATAATTACGATTATGCTATATACCTTGTGAACTCCCTCCGGAAGCCACCCCTTTGTACAGGTCGCCAGAGCAGTATGTCCAACGTCGTCCAAGATTTTCCAAACGCCAGACAGGCCAGCTGTCTCCCAAGTCTCTTGCTCGGACAACATATAACCCTTCGGCCGTCGTCCACCGGTTTCAACCCCTGCCTGAGCGTGTTTAACATCATGGTACAGTTTCCATCCTTAGCCACCGCTTGTCCGAACCCTGGCTTCTATCATTGACAGAGCACAATATGTTCACCAAGCACGAGGTCCATTTCGTTACCCCAGGATCCGGGGTGTCTCTTCCTCGACGACCTGGCATCCACGCTTTGACGTGCGGATCCCGAGGAGGAGCCATAAGATGTCCGCGGCAGTGTCTCTCCGCCGCTTGAATAGAGGGGAATCTTGGACGTCGCCCCTTTGAGCGCCGTGGCATGCTTGCCGTGCGTGTATGGGTTGCGCTTGGCCATGGTCTTTGTTCGGTTGATGACGAGTGGTGGATATGCACTCCGTGCTTGCTTGGTGCGGAAGATGTCTCCCATGCGTTGAAACCTCACAACCGCTCGTAGAAACTGCGCGAGTTGGGAAAGCCCAATGGTGCTCATACGCCGTCTCGCTTGGGGTTCGCCTGCTCTTCGCATCACCGCGGCTTCTCGGTGCCTGTGGCCTTGCTTCTGCGTTATTCTGCCCAGGGTAGCCGTTACGGTACCTGCAACAGAGGCGTCAGCATGTGTTGCCAGACGGGGCCTCGTTGCACGTACCGTGACCTCTCCGGCCCTTCTGGGATCTGGCATCGCCGGCATGATCAGCGACGGCGGGTTGAACCCCGGTATGGACATGAGATCCAGCCCAGCCCGCTCCATCAGGGGCACCGCGCGGTCGTGCGCCAGCGAAAACGGCTCCAGGAAGTCAAGACGCCCAAAGAAGCCCGCGTGCTCGACCGTCAGGCGCTGCTCCTCGCCGCCGACCTCGATGATGCGGCGCATCAGCCAGCAAATATCCCGTGCGCGCTGCACCATGCCCTTGTGGTCGTCCTCGCGCAGCGCCTTGACGTAGTCGCACGCCATGGTGTCCGCGAGGCCCGGCAGCGTGAGCACGCTCGCGAGGCTGGGGCCCAGGCGCACGCAGTGCAGCCGGTCGAAGTCGGCGTATCCGAGCACGCGCACGCACCGCTCGACGCCGTCGGCTGTCGCGTACGTAAAGGTCTTGGGGAAGCGGGCGCAAAGGGCGAGCGCCCTGGTCTGGGCCCAGCCGATGATCGCGTTCAGGGACGAGGTCGGGCAGACGATGCTGACGTGGTCGGGCGTCTGGAGCGTGTTGCCGTAGTAGACCATGGCGGCGTGGCCGCAGACGGCGTAGGGGATGTGCGAGAAGATCTGGCCGATGCCGTCGACGACCTCGCAGATGGCCTCGCGGTTCATCTTTTCAAACGTGGGGGATGCTCGTACGGTTCGATCTGAACCGCTGCTGTTGCGTTGTTGTTGTGGTTGTCTTTGGAGATTCAGAGTCGCGTCACTGCTTGGCCGAGAGGGTGGCTTCAAAGCCGCTTGCGAGGTTGTTTTAGCGGCAGAGGACGACGGCCGTGACGTGGGCCTGTTTGATACCTTCATCTGCGCCATGGGCCTCATCGGAGCGGTTGCTTGCGGCTGGCGGCTATGATGGCTAGGCGCCAGTGCCTTGGGGGCAATCTGGGTGGCCTGCGGCGGCTTGGGCCTCTGGGTAGGACTTCTCGACGGCCGAATCAGGGCCCGTTGGTTCAATGGTTTCGGAGCCTGAGGCTTCGGCCTGTTGTTAACAGCAGGCTGTCTATAATTCACGGCAGGCTGTATATTGTTGGCGACAGGCTGCCTGCTGCTAACAGTAGACTGTCTATTGTTCGCGGGAGGTTGCCTATAGTTAATGACAGGCTGCCTATTTTTAACAGCAGGCTGTCTATTGTTAGCAACGGGTTGCCCATGGTAAGCGACAGTCTGCCTATTGATAACAGTAGACTGCCTCTTGGCATTTGCGAACGTAACCCTTGTTGCCGTTTGTTGTGTGCCGGCGGCTTGGGACCTTGGTCTCGTGTAAGTGCTTTGCCGGGCCGTGGGTTGGGTTCGAGCAGGTACCTGTCCCCGTGGCATCTCACGGACAGTCGCCTGAACCATGCGCGCCCTCTGGGCAACTTGCGGCGACATGCCGGCGTTCCGGTTGCGAGTCCTCGCCGGAGGCGGATACACGGACCCCCGGACAGCAGCGGTCGAGCGTCGAGACGGCACCGGCACCGACGACCCACGCCTGTCATTTGCCGCCGCGATCCCATTCATGGACTCCTGCGACCACTTGGACCAATACTCCGGGTCCTCCGAAATGTTGAGCGCAACCCGCGGCGGCGAGCTGCGGCGGCGCGCCTGTGGCTCGTTATCGGCGTCGTCCCGCCTGGACGAACAGGACAGCCCACCGAATACGGACCGGAAGAAGTTACGCACAGACATGTTGTGTGGGAGCCGGTAAGGTTGTGGGCTCTCGTTGAAGAGTCGAAGCGATCTTGGCCAGCGGTATAGTAGACTGAGTAAGATCAGGGGCGGAGCTGCAGCGTCAACACGACTTTGAGATGGAAAGGGGCGAGAAGGAATGAGCGAAATAGGCGATCGAATTGAGAATTTAAGCAGCTTTCGAATAGGATTCCACTCTGTGAGCGCTGCGTTCTGCACTGAACAGAGCCTGGACATTTCCTCTTTGCAGGTCGACCTAACTTCCGAGAACAAAGCGACATCGAACAGCGTCGGCGGAGGGGTTGCACTGGACATTTGTTTAGCACACAAATCGCAAATCAAGACTCTCAACGTAAGACGACCCCAATGCAAGACTTGGTATACATGGATAGGCCTCTAATCGTCTCACCCGACCGCCTCTAACGCCTAGTAGATCTTACAATGCAAGGCCCGATACCCGAACAAACCATGTGCTCTGTGATCCCCTATAACTCCTCTTCCATGTCCATCCGATCGCCATTTGCGTGTCCGCTTGCGCCAGCAGGGCCTTCCTTCTTGGGCATCGTGGCTTCCTTGTCGATCATTTGTCTGGAGACGGAGACGATGTTGTCCTCGATGAGCTCTTGACCAACATCCTCCAAGTGCTTCTTCGGGTCGAGCTTGCCCACGTATCGGGTCTTGAGTTGTTCCTTGGTCAGCTCCGTCTCCTCCTTGACACGCTTCTCGTAGCCGTCAGCGAGGCTGACTAGTCGCTGCAGCCGTTCTTTGTTCTTGTCTCCTTCTGATCGGAAATCGTCCATCTGCAGTGCCTCGGTCCAGACGTGCTTGTGCAGGTTCATCAACATGTTCTCCTCGAGCGCAGTCTTGCGGTAGTTGATGCCGATCGAGTAGTAGTGTCGGTTGAGGCCGTGGATGAGGGCTTGGATGGAAGGCTTGTTGAGGTGACCAAGGTTGCTCGTGCTTTGACGGGGCTCCTGACCCATCATCAAAAGCTGAGGGTTGATCAGCCGGAAGGCGTCGATGACGACCTTGCCCTTGACGGACTGGATAGGGTCGACCACGACAGCAACGGCGCGAGGGTTCAGCTGCTCGAAAGACTGTTGGGTGTTGATATCAACCGAAGACAACCAGCAGCCGAAACCGGGATGCGAATGGTACCAGCCCACGACGGACTCGGGCCTGCCAAAATCGTTAGCTGTGACGCCTAAGGAATTGTCTTGTCCGAACTTACCTTCCCGTTTGCCGCAGCATGTCCATCATTTTGGTCTGGAAGACGGGGTCGACAGCCTCAACGCTGACGCCCGTTCCGCTTTGGGGCATGGCAAACACGTCCATGACCTTGACGGTGAAGTCATCCACAAACTCGCCCAGCATCAGACCCATGACCTCCATGGGAACACCCGCACGGCCGTGTCGCAGCATCTTCAGCAGCGCCAGAGATGAGATGTAGACCGTCTCTGAGTTATCGATGAGGTTCGTGTTATCCTGGTAGGAGCAGCTGTTAGCATCGTTTGTCCAAGCAAGCCCGTGCTTTCGAGCTCGAAGCTCGTATCCGCGCGCGTCGGTGAGAGGCTTACCGTGCCATGGGCGGCTCCTCCTAGGCCCATGCCGCTGCCGCCCAACAAGTTCCTGAATCGCTCCATGTCGCAGCCGCTTGGTCGTTGAGGGTATGTGTTAAAAGGACCACGGTCGGGATGTAAGGCTTGCAATCCGCGACGTGATGTGGTCGGTAATTGGGTGTGGTGTGGTCTGAGAGCGAGCGAGCTTCCCTGCCGATGTTGACGCAGCACACCGGTAGCCTGCTGCTGGAAGAGGGAGCTTAGTAATGTCACGTGTGGCTAGGCTCGGATGCCGAGTTGGGCTCACCAGCCTCAGCCTAACAGTTGAGACGCTCTGTGGCTAGCTATTGTGATAGCGGGGAACCCCATTCAATGCAGGGGAACAATGGCACCAATAGGAAATGCTGTGGCTGGAAGTGACGGTGTCAAGCCGAACTCCCCAATGTAGCCTCGCCGCCCCAACTTTAATCCGCCGCGTCTTTCTGAAGCCGTGTCGTGCCGACTCTCGCGCTTCTTCATTACTCTCTCACCAACCCTCGGAAACACCTCTGCCAGTGTCCTCGGACGACCATGCGACGCTTCCTTTGAGGAATCACCGCTCATCTTGCCAGGAATACTCCCCCGTCACTTTTGACGCCGCGAATTACTCCCCCCCGCGTTCAACAACCTGCGCTAGGATCCTCGAGCCGAAGTCTGCGGCGATGGGCGACTCCAGCATGGCCCAACTGGGCTCCGTGGCCCTCAATGGCTCCTCGCCAAAGAAGGTGGCCTACTTTTACGACTCCGACATTGGCAACTATGCCTATGTCACCGGCCACCCCATGAAGCCTCATCGCATTCGTCTAGCGCATAGCCTGATCATGCAGTACAATCTCTACCAGAAGATGGAGATTTACGTTAGTGACCCCCTTGGCGATGCGCGGTGACCGACCGCGTCCTCTGGCAGCAACTAACCTGTCCACAGCGTGCCAAGCCCGCGACCCGTGGTGAGATGACCCAGTTTCACACCGACGACTACATCGACTTCCTCCAGAAGGTCACGCCAGACAACATGGACAGCTACATGCGCGAGCAGGGCAAGTACAACGTCGGTGATGACTGCCCCGTCTTTGACGGCCTGTTCGAGTTCTGCGGCATCAGCGCTGGCGGCAGCATGGAGGGCGCAGCACGCCTGAACCGTCAAAAATGCGACATTGCCATCAACTGGGCTGGTGGCCTTCATCACGCCAAAAAGTGCGAAGCCAGTGGCTTCTGCTACGTCAACGGTGAGTGCTTCACGATTTCTTCTGTGGAGCTTTATACTAACTACGCGACAGATATTGTTCTCGGCATCCTCGAACTCCTTCGATTCATGAAGCGCGTTCTCTACATCGATATTGATGTCCACCACGGCGACGGCGTGGAAGAGGCCTTCTACACCACCGATCGTGTTATGACTGTCTCGTTCCACAAGTACGGCGAGTACTTCCCCGGCACCGGCGAGCTCCGGGATATCGGCATCGGTCAGGGCAAGAACTACTCGGTCAACTTCCCCCTTCGCGACGGCATCACCGACGACTCTTACAAGTCGATTTTCGAACCAGTCATTGAAAACGTCATGAAGTACTATCAGCCAGAGGCCGTGGTTCTTCAATGCGGCGGTGATAGCTTGTCTGGCGATCGGCTGGGCTGCTTCAACCTCAGCATGGAGGGCCATGCCAATTGCGTCAACTTTGTCAAGAGCTTCAACCTGCCAACGCTGGTCCTCGGCGGCGGTGGATACACCATGAGAAACGTCGCTCGCACTTGGGCGTTTGAGACTGGAGTCCTTGTTGGCGAAGAAATGGAGCGAGAGCTGCCCTATAACGAATACTATGAAGTATGCCTTGACTATGCCCTTGCACCTGACTCACACTAATCAAAATTTAGTACTACGCTCCGGACTTTGAACTGAACGTTCGGTCGTCCAACATGGAAAACTCCAACAGCAGGGAGTATCTGGAGAAGATCACATCTGCCGTCATTGACAACCTCCGCCAGACGGGACCAGCGCCGTCAGTGCAGCTGCAAGATGTGCCACGGAGGCCATTCGGCGGTATGACCGACGAGGAAGAGGCCGAACTGGATGACTTCGATGAGGACGAGAATAAGGATGTGCGGATGACTGAGCACCGCTGGGACAAGCACGTACAGAACGACGCCGAATTCGAGGCCAGTGACGACGAGGACATGAGCGCCACCAATGGGGTTACGCGTCAAAACGGCAATAAGCGGACTTTCAACGATTTCCGTAAGGGAGAAACCGATGTCGAAAGTGGCAATGCCACTCCCCGCAATGACAAGAGCGAGGAGGCCGCGAAGGAACAGGCTGAGGACGATGCGCACGACGTGAATGACGACACCATTGAGGATGTCGCCGCCACGGTGGAGGTGGAGAAGGAGGTTTCTCAAGAAGAGGAGCCCGAGGAGCCCGGGGAGGCAAAGGAGCCCGAGGGGCCAAAAGAGCCCGAGGGGCCAAAAGAGCCCGAGGGGCTAAAGGTTGACGAGGATGGCGACGTGGGCATGACCGATTCGGCCCCTACTGAAGACCCCACTATTAAGAAGGAAGAGGTCGAGCCCGAGACAGCCCCGGAATCCAAGCCCGATGAGAAGGCGACAGAAAAGTCAAGGGAGGAAGCGTCTTTGGCTGAGGCCGAGGTCGAGGTGATGGAAGCACCGGCTGCCGAGCCCAAGCCTGCGGACGCTGAGCCTGAGAGAACTGAGAAACCGACAGAGACTATCGAGGCGAAAGAAGTTGATGCCCGGCCTGCGGACGCCATGGAAGTCGACCAGGACAAGGAAAAGGACCAGGACAAGGCGACAGACGATAAGGAGGCGAGCCCAGAAAGTTGAGCGATCCCCGATGATTTTTTGCGCTCCTCCCAAACACCTCCTGATGTGTCCTGATTGGCTCAGGCTCGGGCATGGGATTTTGTATCGGTGGCAAGTTTCCAACGCGTTGTGTACTAGGATCTACGGACAGGCTGGCCAGAGATGGCGTTTTTTGGCGTACGGCATAGGTAGCGAGTGATATCAGAGGGCTCGTTAGGGAGGCTGAGGAGCCCGTGTTTCTGGGGTATTTGCTTAGTACTCTGGAATTTGCGGTCGCATTTAGACCGCGATGCATACATTGTTATATCGACTTTGCATTTAACTGAACAATTCCTATAGAACAATTTGTGCTTCACTGCTTGGTGACTGCCTTGGATTGCGTTGCCCTCATCTTCTGCGAGGCTACCAGGTGCCAGGTGCCAATGGCCAGTCAGCACCCCGCTGAATAGCGCGGCGCCACCAAATTTCTCCCGCGCTGCAAGGCTACCACCAAAGTTCTATGCGGGGGGGGCCAAAATTCATCGATTGTGTGAGTAACCTCGTCACCGACCTCGCAATATACAGCATCCTCCCTCGATCGATCCTATCCCGATCAGTTTATTCACCTCTGTCAATGTAGCACCTACTCCCGACACTGAAACCCCCTTGGTCGCTCTTTGAGCATCCGCGCCACCCTACATCCGAATCCGAACGGCGACCGACGTTCGAAGCATCATCATGCCGACGCCAGCTGCGGCGGCGGCCCCTCCAGCGGGCGCGGGTGGAGATGCAGATACCGCGAAGCTGGCTGTCTGGAAGGAGGCGCTGTACGAGCGGTGCAAGGAGGCCGGCCCGGGCAACGACCTCTTCTCGCAGGACGACCTGCTGCGCCTGGACGTGATCCCCAACCGCGACCTGCTGCTGCTGGCGCGGGTCGTGCAGTCCCTCAGCGATGACAAGCTCTTCATCACGATGCGCGAGGCCTCGGGCCAGGTGCTGTGGAAGTGGCGCGACGCGCAGGAAGCGCACAAGTACGTCTCCTTGCGTCTGCAATGGCTCTGCGCAGCGGTGCGTGGGCAGGAGAGAACTAACAGCCGTCGGCGGCATCCAGGTACAAGCAATGCTCGACAGACGAACAGGTCATGGTGTACTCGCTGATTGACGACTCGGGCGGCGACGGGATATGGTCCCAGACGCTGCAGAAGCGCCTCAACATGCACGACTCGGTCCTCAAGAACGCCCTCAAGCAGCTCCAGACAAAGGGCCTCATCGCGCCATTCAAGAACGTCGAGCACCCCAACAAGAAGATGTTCATCAAGGCCTCCATCCGGCCCAGCGACCGCGCCACCGGCGGGCCCTGGTACACGGACCAAAACCTCGACGAGGCCTTCATCGAGGACCTGCAGCGCGTCGTCTTCGACTTTGTCAAGCGCCAGAGCGGCTACCTCAGCACGCACGGCGGCGCCGGCGCGAGGACCCTCGTCCCGAAGAAGGGCGTGCTCAAGGGCGGCGTCGACAAGGGCAAGAAGCGCGGCGCCCAGGAGATGAGCAAATCGCCGTCCAAGGCCGTCAAGACATCCACGACCGCAACCCCCCGCCGCGAACCCGCCCTCCTCCCCCTACCCGCCGGCTACACGGCCTACCCGACCGTCCGCGACATCGCCCGCCTCCTCTCCAGCAGCGGCATCACCAACAACACCATTCTCTCCGAGGACGACGTCAAGAAGCTCGTCGACGTCCTCGTCTGGGACAACCTCATCGAGCCCATCAAGATCGCCGGCAAGCTCGGCTACCGCGTCGCCCGCGTCGCCAAGCAATCCACCGAGAGCTGGGCCGGCCGCGAGGACCCCACGGGCCGCGACGGCGGGCCCGACCCCTATGTCAGTCCGTACACCGAGGCCCCGTGCGGGCGCTGCCCCGTGTTTGAGCTTTGCGAGGAGGGCGGGCCGGTTGGCCCAAGCAATTGCGAGTACTTTAAACGGTGGTTAGGGGCTGACTGACCAGGAGAGGAGGGCATGATTAAATTGTTAAAAGCTTTGGGGCGGCACAATGTCGTAAGCAGCTTGCATGGTCTAGGAGTTTGGCGGTACATGGGCATGGTTTTGGGTGGATCAGCATGGCATTGGCGTAGGATTAGACAAAAGATGGCAATGGCTCTACTGTGACTTGGAACTGTTCCAATTGAGAACCTTACAAGTCTTTGACTACGAGATGAACAACTACAGGCACAGTATCTTGTCACAAGTCAACTTTTGGTGCATTGTAGCTAGCTGTTAGGCCGGCTGGTCCTCAAGCCGTCCCGTGAACCAAGGTCCTTGCTGTGAGCAGCGCCTCATTTTGTCCGTCCGAATTCGGTCCAGGAAATCGCAAGATACACAGATACTATAGCTTACAGCTCGCCAGACTTGACAATGGTGGGGCGCTTGTTGTACTTGACAGCGCCGCTACCAGAGCCAGTTGCCTCAAGGGCCTTGACGACGTCCAGGGACTCCTGGTCAGCGACCTCGCCGAAGACGACGTGGCGGCCGTTGAGCCACGAGGTGACGACGGTGGTGACGAAGAACTGGGAGCCGTTGCTGTTGATGGACAGTTAGCAGGGGCTCCACAGGGGTTCGGCAGAGAACCGGAGAGCTTACGTGTTGGGGCCAGCGTTGGCCATGGACAGCAGACCAGGGCGGTCGTGCTTCAGCTGGAAGTTCTCATCGGCAAACTTCTCGCCGTAGATAGACTTGCCGCCAGTGCCCTAGGAGCCGGTGAGTACTTGCTCGTTCAAGCCTTGTAAGGTGGTCGGTCATCGTACGTTACCGCGGGTGAAGTCACCACCCTGGAGCATGAACTCGGGGATGATACGGTGGAAGGACGAGCCCTGGTAGCCGAATCCCTTCTCGCCGGTGCAGAGAGCGCGGAAGTTCTCGGCGGTCTTGGGGACGACGTCATCGTACAGCTTGAAGTTGATGCGAGCAGACTGCTCTGTATTTTCGAGACTCGTCAGCACACTGTCGCCATCGGTGGCGGGGCAGGGGCAGAGGCGGGGCAAGGGGGGAGAGGTAGAAAAAATAAACAAGCGCTCGGCAGAGGATTTCAAGGCAGTGATGCGTCGCCACACCGGGCGTTTGGGACAGCAACACTAGCCATTGATGCTCTCCGACGCGCATCGCGATGGAACTTGATGAATCGCAGGAGAAAATGCTTACCCTTGACGGTAGAGGTAGGCTTGCCGCCCTGCATGACGGGGCCCTCCCACTCAACGTCGAAGAAGCTATACAGACGATGTCAGCCAGAGGGATTCCTCGGGATACTTGGAAGGGGGAAGCCAAGGTTTCAGGAGAGCTTACACTTTGTTGCCCATGATTGCGGATGTTGCGGAGAAGAATCGAGCAGCTCGGAATGTGTTGGAAGATGCGAGTTGTGGAAGAGGGAAAGATCTTGACCCGGGGGAGCAGAGCTTATAGCGGGGTAGGAGGGGTCGAAGGAGCGTTGACTTCATTTTGAAGGCTGCTGGAGGGGTAACAAGTTAGTGGCGGGACATTGGGCCAACCAGGGCGCGCAAAGGGGCGTAATAGCGGGGCGAGCAAGGGAGCGAGCGGCCAGTCACGTGGAATTGCGGTCCTGGCTTCGCGGGTCCAGGAGCTTCCACGGCGTTGTGAGGTCACCGATCCGGCCCGGAGCTCTGGCAGCTGCGCCATCGCCTAGACAACGGAGCTCCCGGCTGCTGTACTGCCAGACCAGCGAGCTCAGCTGTCTGACCGGCGAGACGAGTGGCCCCGGCCCAGTCAGAGGACCGTCGCGGGAACCCCAATGGGCCGGCGATCTGGTGCAGCTGCGCTCGATCGGACAGAGAGTGAGCTCAACGGTTTGGGCGCGTTCCGACCAGCTGCAGCAGCCGCCTTCCAGCGAATGGTGGGGACTAGCTGGGAGGCCAATGGCCACCTCCAGCCAACCAGCACACCTATCATCCTGCCCATGTGCAGAGGCTGGCGCGGCCAGTCCCCACGGACGACGGGCCCTGGCTTGATGCGGGAGGGAGCTCCAGCTCAAGCCGCCGAGTGCCAACCATTCTTGGGCAGGGACAGAGGCCCCGGCATGCTGCGCGACTTTCCAGGTTGGTGCAATTGGCTTCCGGCGAGCGCGCTGCATGTCCCTCGGATTGCTGTCGCTCGGAGACTCTCGCGTGCTCTGCTGGGTGAAGCCTTTGTGATGTGTCGAGAGCAGCTGCTTTGTCCAAAGACATTGCGCATGCTGGGGAGGGCATGTGACGAGAACAATAGGAAAATGGACATACCTGGAATTACAATTCGTACAGGAGGTATTGTTGTAGAAATGCAAGAGATGAAGTGGTATGGACGGGCTCGAGTCGCAAGTTCAAATGGTTGACTCGAAACCTGGGGGCCTCTGGAAAGGGGGAAAATTTTGGCTCCGTCACGGTTTATTAGCAGTCATTCTGGCCTGAAGTCTCAGGTACCACTGCCCACGATGCGCCCGCAGCCTCTGGTATGCAGGTCCTCGACGTTCCAGTTCAATTACACCGCGATGCATCATGCAATTGCCAACACAAAGACCTTCTTTTTGATTGTATTTTATTTCATGTTTGCAAACATTATCTCGGCTGCCTCTGACTTGGAGATACTGCTACGAAGTACAATGCGACTCTGCGGCTCCCGCTGACCAATATCACGTGATGAGCCTCCTGACCCAGTAAGGCCGGGGTAGGATGTCGCTGCGAGGCGGCCCGAAAGTCCAGCTGTCCATCGCGACGAGCACCTCCACCCGTCCTAGGACCATCGACTTGCACCACAACCATCGCTCATCAGCGACTCGTGCTGAATCGACAACTCGTCTGCCGCTCACAGCCGGTCTCCCTTTATCGAATCTTCCAAAATGGACTTGAACGACATCAAGAACACAGTCTCAAACCTGACCTTGTATGACCTCAAGGCCGGGTTCCGGAAGGCGCAAAATGGTACCAGGCCTGCCCTCGGTCCTGGCGCGTCCAATGCTGACCCTGCGTGTAGCTGTTATGAACTATACCGAGATGGAGGCCAAGGTTTGTCTGCAGCCGGAACGGTCTGTTGACACGGTGGCTAACTCCGTTTACTAGGTTCGAGAGGCAACAAACAACGAGCCATGGGGGGCATCGTCCAGTATTATGCAGGAGATTGCCAATGGCACCTTCAACTAGTATGCTGCTCGACGAACGAACAGCCCAGCAACAGCTAACAGAACCAGCCAAACCCTCAACGAGATCATGCCGATGATCTATCGACGGTTCACGGAGAAGTCGGCCGAGGAGTGGCGCCAGATCTACAAGGCTCTGCAGCTGCTCGAGTTCCTCATCAAGCATGGCTCTGAGCGTGTAATTGATGACGCTCGGGGACATATCACACTCTTGAAGATGCTGCGCCAGTTCCACTTCATCGATCCAAACGGCAAAGACCAGGGCATCAACGTGCGGAACAGGGCCAAGGAGCTGGCTGAACTCCTGGGCGACGTCGAGCGAATTCGATCGGAGCGAAAAAAGGCGCGCGCCACGAAGAACAAGTACACCGGTGTCGAGGGCGGCATGACATTCGGCAGCGGCTTCTCGAGCGGGAGCCGATACGGGGGATTCGGTAACGAGTCGTCTGGGTACGGCGGCGGCGGTGGCAGTGGCGGTGGCAGCACAGCATACGGCGGCTACTCTGGGGGCGTATATGGCGATGGCGGGGGCTTTGGTGGGCAGGCAAGCGATTTCCAGGATGCAGGCAGAGGGTCGGACAGATTCGAAGAGTACGACGAGTTTGACGAGGATGAGAGGCCCGCAGCAACCTCGTCCAAGGCCACAAGGAATACCGAGCGCACAGGTGTCAAAAAGACTACAGGAGAAGCGGCGAAGAAGAAGGAGCCGGAAGTGGACTTGTTCTCCTTCGACGAACCCGCGCAAAGCTCCTCCGCAGGTCCCACCGCGTCCAACGGATCCGGCCTGACTTCATTGGCCGGCTCCAGCGGCGGGAATATTGGTGCTGCCAACGATGACGACGAGTTTGACGACTTCCAAGAGGCCGTACCAGCGGCACGGCCTGCAGCCTCCTCGGGCGCCTTTGCGCAACCACTGTCGCCGCCATTGACCTCGACGGCATCCTCAACCGCTCAGTTCGCTGCCCCGCAGCCTCTCTCGGCGCCGCAAAAGGCAGACCTTAGCCAGATGGTCAACACATCGTCCATCTCGCCAGCCGTTACGGGGACTCCTGCCATCAATTACTCTTCCTTCACCTCTCCGCCGGCTCAGGCACAGGCTCAGAAGCCTGCGGGTCCCAACTATTTTGGCACCGTCCAAGCGCAAACCCAGCCAGCGACTGCGTCCACAGCAGGCATGTCCGCCATGTCAAGCATGTCGTCATCCAATGGCCCGAGCACCATGGCCAACATGAAACCTGTAACTAGTCCGACTGCCAAGCCGGCGGCCGGTGCTGCGGGCGGCGATGCCTTCGGCGCTCTGTGGGGCAAGGCCAGCGTCGGAATCAAGAAGCCCAACACCCCCGGTGCCGGACCTGCTCTGGGTCAGTTGGCGAAGGAGAAGAGCAGCGCTGGTATCTGGGGGGCCCCGGCCGGTGCCTCTTCACACCCAGCCACTGGCGGCGCTCCAGCACCCAGCGGCGGCTCAGCATCGGATGACCTTCTTGGATGAGCCAGATTTACTGAATATGTATGGTCTGATAACAGTCGGCTCATCGAGATGGGAAATTCATGGTTGAAACACTTGACAGCGGCTTGAGAAAACAGGGGAGGAGCATGCTTCTTGATTGGACCTTAGATAGGCGTATTGGCGCACAAATTGAACTGACACGTCATGTTGCTTTCGTTGCATGGCGACGCGACTTACTTCCTCATGCCCGCTGGAAACACAAGCATTGAGCTCTCAATCAACGGTTTTCTATTTCTATTTCCTCAGTGGCACCAAGCTCGCGCCTACAGCCTAGTTTCATCCGCCGAAAACTTGGACGGGACTCACAGGAATTAATCGTTGCTGCGTTTGAGCCTTTCATCTCGCCCACCTGCGACCGCCACCCAAAACACGCTCAATCCCGGTCCCTCGCCTGTTAACATTGAATCAGACCCAATCACGGCAGACCTCAAGTCTAATTCTCCGGCCTTGCATCCCGGCCGCCATGTCGCAGGGTTCGTCTGCGCGCTTAAATCGGGGCCGGCTGCGTCAGTAAGCGCCCACCTAATGAACCGCCCGACTTGCATGGGCGGACGCGACGATTGGCTAGGCCAGCGCCTGCCCGTACCGTCGGACGTCTCATGTTGCCGTGGCGGGCTAGGATGCAATCGCAGCGGAAGGGTTCGAGAGGATGACAAGCTTTTGGCATGAGGCGGTCGGGTGGAGCGCCGGCCGTCGTTGCTGAGCGGCTTGGGAGGCTGTCAGTCTGAAACGAGGATGGATGGGTGCCTATTGGTCGTGGTTGTTTGTGGTTGTGCAAGGTGAGGATTCTTCTGTATTTGGAACTTGGAGGTTATCGCTGCGCGGCATGAGGACCTGTGTGTATAAAGCCAGGCGCGCTCTCGGTGCTGTCTGTTGCTTCTCTCTCCAAGCAAGCACCTTCATCCAGAAAACACCTTTTCCTATCTGTTTTCCTTTTTCTCTCTTTTCCTTGTTTCTGTTCTCACTGGGTTCCGGTCTGGGTCTTGCTATTTCCGTCTCTTCGGGTTCTTCTCTCTTTGCTGCAAGACTTTGCATCCGGACATCCATCCGTTCACTTTTGCATACACCAAAGACTGAACTGCTCCGTCTTTGTAACAGTCTCTTCACTCCTCGGCCAGCAATCGGTCGGGCTCTTTTTCGACAAGATTTCTTCTCCTAGCTGCTCGTCGGCTACTCTGCCGTTTCACTCGAAGCACCTGCCGCTCCGCACAGCGCAGTGCTCGACACGACCTCGTCTTTCGCTCACTATTCCTGTCTCTCGCGTCAAGATGGGTGCTCCTCCAGCGCTCGGTGCCTTGGGCTTGACCTTTACGGCCATGCGGGCCTTGCAGGCGATTTCTCTCATCACCATCATCGGACTGGCTTCCAACTTTATTTCGGAAATGGTGGCCGCCAGCTACGAGGCCCCGTCTGCTCTTGTTGGCACACTGGTTGTTGTAAGTCGCTCTTTGTCAAGGTGCTTGGAGCTCAACTGACGATACTCAGGCTTGCATGACTGCGGTATACGCGGTCATCACTTACATTCTCTACTGGGACTCCATGCTCCCTCTCCTCATTTCCACCGCTGCCGACGGCCTCTGCCTCATCGCCGTCATCGTCGTGGCCTGCGTCGTCGGCAAGCCCGTCAGCTACCTCTCCTGCCCGTCCCTCCCGGACAAGGGCAACACGGCCAACTTTATCCACTCGCTGTTTCTTAACCTGTCTCGCAAGGACTACTTGGAGTGGGTCGACCCCGACAAGGCGACGTGCTTCGAGATCAAGGCCATCTGGGGCCTGAGCATCTGCCTCTGTATCCTCTTCTTCGTCTCCGCCGTCACGTCCGCGTGCCTGTGGAAGCGCATCAAGGGCGGCCCCCGCCAGCCGCCCAAGGACTTCGAATGAGGGTACGGCCGTGGGGTTCCCGCGGGGCCGCCGGCACGTCCAGCCGTGCTGAAGAAGGCCCGGAGCCTGGGCACGATGGCCATGGCCCAGCCGGACAAGCGATACGACAGCGATTCATCGTCGGACGCCATCAGCATGAACGTGCCCCGTCCGGTGACTCGCCCGTATCCACGGTTCCCCCCGCCCCCCACGGCGCCGATACGCGAGAAGAGGGCTCGCATACGACAAGCCCCTCGCCCACTCGAGCAGCTGCCCCCCGTGCCTCCGCTGCCGACGGTCGTGCCCAGCCCGCTGCCGATGCTGTCGCCGCCTCTGCCGAGCCCTCAGGCCAGGGCCAAGTCGAAGCGCAAGACCATCCTAGAGCGGATTGAAGGATGGTGGGATCTCGGTTTGCTGGAGAAGCGGCAGACGCTCTTTGGAGGCGGCCATAGACTGCCCGTGCCGCGATGACTCTGAATTGTTGTTTTCTTTTGGTGCAACGGATCGTTCGGGTGTAATCATAGAATGAATCATCAATCTGGTCTAGTTTGGGACTCGGGATTCGGTCGGTAATGGTTATCGTTATAGTCATTTTGTTTGGGCTTGGGTTGGTCACTTACAAAAGGTGCAAAATCGATGATACTGGCGTTTGGATTGCTGCCATATAGATACTTTAAGCCCACACGTTTTTTAATTTGCCCGACTTAGCTTGAAGATCCAAGCGATTCCTAGAGATTTATGAATGACGGCAACACTGGGAAGCTCTCGCATCAGTTGACTGCACACTTACACTCCACAGTCGAGGTGTATGTAGGGGGGTAGCTCCATTGTTGAAGATGCGAGCGCCAATCAGACCACGTCGTGCTACGGCAGTTGAGCTTTGGCTGCTGACAAATGAGAGGCGTCACTCTGCCGCCGCCTTCCCCGAATTGCCTCCCTGACGTCGTCAACAGTGACAGTGAGCTGGCGATGCAGTGAGACTCTGTATTCGTTGCTCGCATCGCATCACCAGATACAACATCAGCCGCCCCCAGCCGCTGGTACGACAGCCGCTGCAATGTCCCTGTTCCGGCAGCTCATGTCCAACAGCAAGACCCGCTCGTCGGGCGGCTGCTGGACGTGCAGGGTGCGCCGCAAGAAGTGCGCCGAGAACCGCCCCGTATGCGACACCTGCAAGGCGCTGGAGATCACATGCTACTTTGAGGACGAAAAGCCAGACTGGATGGATGGCGGGCAGAAGCAAAAGGACATGGGCGAGGCCATCAAGGCCCAGGTCAAGAAGCAGGCCAGCCAGCGAAGGGACCGCAAGTACCTCGAGATGCTCGAGTCCGGGACCAAAATGGTCAACATTAACGACGATACTGAGACACCCGCTTCTGGCCGGCTGGATCGGCTGGAGGGCATGTCTGGGGCTTCAGATACAGACCCGTCGCCGCGGAGCCATGAGATGGAGTCAACGCCCGCATCCAGCAACACCAATGGCGCGTCGCCACCCGAACCCCCTTGGCACAGTCAGCTCTTTGTCCGACAGGAAGACCCAGACTCCGCCCCGGATATCGACATCCACTTCCTGATGATTTACCTCGACTACGTCTTCCCCTACCTTTTCCCCCACTATCGCCCCCCAGTCCTCGCTGGTGGCCGCGGCTGGATCTTGGACGTGCTGCAGAGCAACAGGTCGGTCTATCACACGGCCATCTCGCTGGCCAGTTCGTTCTTCGCTGTTGTGCTGGCCAATGGCGAAGAGAAGCATGCGCAATGCACCGCTCGCATGGTTGAAAATCTTGAGACCCAACTCGAGCTGGGACTCAAGGAGCTGCAAAAGGAGATGCGAGTCCTCAACTCCAGCAAGTCGGGATTTGACAAGCGGCGAGCGCTGGTGGTGATGCAGAGCATCATCCAGATGCTCTTCTTCGAGGTGGCCACATCCAACAAGGACAACTGGAGGATGCATCTGGACGCAGCCGTTGCTTTGTTCCTACAGATACTCCCCAGTCCGGAACAGTGGACAGAAACCTTAAACAGCCTATACACTCCACGGTGGCCGCCTCCAGAGATTGGCCTGCGACGCCCGTGGAGCACGAACCAAGCCGCGTTGCGATTCTTCACGGCAACGCTCCTCTACATCGATGTCTTGTCCAGTGTTACGCTGGGCAATGCGCCGCGACTGTATCAGTACCAAGGAGACGTCATCCCGGGCTGTCCCTCCAAGGAGCGGGGGATGGAGCCGGTGCCCGCCGGACCTTTGTTTTTGGAGGAGTTCTTTGGCCTACCCAACTGGATCGTTCAGGTCATCGGCGACGTGGCCGCCCTCGAGTCCTGGAAGAGGGTACAAAAACAGACGGGCTCACTGTCCATGAACGAGCTGGTGTCTCGCGGCCAAGTCCTGGCGGACGCCATCAAGGGCGGCCTCCAAGTCCTGGAGCACCACCCCAGAAATCGCCTTGCCTCTCAACAGGGCTTTCCACTGCTGGTCGAGAATCCTATTACTGGGTCTGACCCCGACCAGCAGCCCACATTCCAGATTGTATGGCTGCTCGCATCTCTGAGCTACCTGAACGTCGTCATCTCCGGCTGGCAGCCATCCAACCCAGAGATCCGCTGGCCCGTCTCGAAGGCGACCGAAATGCTGTCGCAGGTCCCCAAAGGATCGTGCCTGCGCGCCTTGGCCTGGCCGATGTGCATCTCGGGCTGCCTGTCGCCGGCGGAGGATGAAGATGCGTACCGAACGATGGGCCAGCGCCTCGGCGCGTTGCAGATATTTGGCACCGTCAAAGAGGCGCTGGAGATTATGGAGAAGGTGTGGGCTCTGAGGGGCCAGATTGACGAGTCGTGGGACGTGTCGAAGTGCATGAACATTTTGGGACATGGAGTTTTATTGATATGATACCCGGATTAGTGCTGTCTTACTTTTGGAGACCTGTATTAACTCATGTACACGAGATTTAGACTGTTGAAGTTGTATTGTCGTCAAAGGGCTGTGTTGTGTCCCTCACGCATACCATGTCCGCCCCAGTCATGACTTTTCTCATACCTGATGAGGTCTATTCCATTAATCTTTATCGGAGTTGCCTTTACTGACGGAGTTGGTATCAAGAAAATGCTCCATCATGATGTCATTGTCTTCAGGAAAGTTTCCCGGTATTGGAAAGAGGGCAAGAGGCAGAAGTTGCGCCAATCGATAACCACGAGGGACCAAACCAGGTACACTTGCAGATACAAGAGATATTTATAGATGCTAGCAACGACTAGAGACGCCAGCAATGGTCGGAGACGCGAGCAATACTGGGAAACGCTAGAAATACTGGGAAACGGCAGCAATACTGGGAAACGGCAGCGGGAAGTGCCAGCAATACTGGGAAATGCCAGCAATACTGGGAAATTCCAGCAACACTCGGAGATGTTAAAAAAGTGCTGCGTCTTTCCTTTAGCCACCTTCACATGGGTAATGAGTGGCGATGTGAACTGCGTAAATTGGCACCGAAGTGTGAAGTGGCCGCCTGCTCCGATGGCGTCGAGTCTGTCCAAGACCCAGTGCACGCAAGTTTTCTCAAGATACAAGACCGTTTCTCAATAACCGACCTGACCTGCTCTTCCTGTAGCCGTATCTTTGTATGCGTCCTCGTATTTGCGGTAGTTGTCTGTAATGTCCTGGGCCATGGCGTTGATGTTGACTTGTAACATTCGTGAAGCTCGATCCGTCAATGTCATCGGAGCCGGTGATCTTGCGGGGGACAGCTAACTCGCGACGCAGCTCCCGACTCTAGAGATCCTCGAAGACCCTGTGTTGCTTGACCGCGGCTTCTCGGTGCTCTAGGGGGCCTGGGTGTCTGACGCATTGCTGCTGTAGTCGGTGTCTTCTCCGCCGCTGGAGTCGTCAGATGCACACTTCAACTTGTTGCTGCGGCCAGTGTCAGGCGCTCTGAGCTGGCGACTGGTGGCATATGATATCATCCCAATTTCAGTCTCTCGACATTGTCTCAGCGATGTAGTGCTCATCACGACTGATCCGTGAGCCCGTTTAGCGCAGTCCAGATGTCATGTGTTTCTTTTTGCAGGGTGCTCTCGCCGGCCGTCTGGCTCTGGAAGTTGGTCATCGCCCCCCAGATGTCGCGGACATCCTCCTTGCGAGCCTTTCGTCATAGCCTTGTGGCTCGCGTTGTATGTCGAGCGGAATGAGCCAAGGAGGCTAGAACGCTCCTTGACCTTTTTCTCTTGGCAGGTGATTGCCTGGCTCATATCGTTCATGCTTTTCTCATTGACATCACCCTTGGATACGCCGTCCGCTAGCTTCTTCTCACACTCGCCCAGGAGGCGACGTAGCTCGTTGGTGCTTTCATATTGGTTCTTTTCAATGCCATCTGACCAAGATTCAATGGCACCCAAGCGAGATAGGATTTGCGACGAGGTATCACTCTTGTCGGGACCCTACGTCACGTCAGTCTCGTGTACTTCGTAATGTCATGCTCCATAGCCTCATACCTTGCCACTGTGCACGCGGCTGCTGCCTTACCATTGTCGGGCTTGGTGCCAGTTGGAGCAGTGGCCCTCTGCTTTCCCTTCTCCCTGGCTTACTGTCAGCGACGTCAGGATTCTTGTTTGTCAGAAGTGACGAACTTCTTCGCCGCCTTTTCGGCAGGTTCGCCAGTGCCAACACTGTCCAAGCCAGGTCTCTTCGGGGCGCTTGCCAGGAAATTCTTCTTCATGGCTCGGATGTCGCTCTCCAGGTCTTCGTCCTCTTCTGTCTTGGCTTGGCTTCGGGGTCTCTTAACAGATGGTTTCTGGGGGTGGTTCTGAGGCTTGGGGTTTTTAGAAATCCGACAGTCCTCTGACTCGACATCGGAATTTTCGTCATCAGCGTCGGCTTTGTCACTGCCACTGTGATCCTTACCGACCTCATTACCATCGTCATCACTTCCTTCAAGGTTAAGGTCTGGGAACTTTCCGCGGAAGTCGGCAGGATGACCGGCATGAGTGGGGTGGGCAGTGTAGTATGTCACTGTGAACTATTCGCTCGTTGTGGTGGCGTACTTCCGCTTACCGCATCCTGGATGACGGGGAATACGCTCGGGGCAAAAGAGTCGAAATGATAAGCCAGTTTACCCATGTAATTTGTTCGTCAACAACCACCTTCGACTTTATAAAACCGATGCCAGTCCACACCCTGGCACACGGTACAGCAAAGCTGCCTGCTTGAGACGTTGTTGGCGTCTGTGGCAGGCTCTCCCCATGGCGATGTTGGGCACGATAGTCTCTCTGGATTCGAAACTATTTAAGAGTCAGTATCACGATACGTACGGCAAAAGGGAGGGAGGGACGAGGCTTACGCGCTCACGATGAGCAGTAGCATGCCGTGGGCTATCTCCGGGGCGAGCTCCACGACGAAAGAACAGCGAAGTCTGCTCGAAGATGCTAGACACGCGCTGTCTCGGCGTATGAGGAAAGGGCGTTGAGGGCGGTAGCGGCAGAAGCGAAGACTAACGTTGCTGCTGGGCCAATTGTGGTATCGGACGTAGTGGTCGTAAGGGCTGCCTTTCCGGAGACGGGATATTGCTGGGACCGCGCTTTTAACCTGTCGAGATATTTCAAAGCGGTTTTATAAACTCAGAGAGGCTCCGTACCTATTTCCAAGCCAGAGTCAGTTAGTCATATAGCTAGGTAGTCAAGGGGGAAGACTTACTACTCGACCCTAGCTCTGACCCTGGATCTGCCTGCAATCATGGCATTTCTGGGTTCTTTGGACGGGTCTCTTACGCCGATGAATTCCTCGTCGGGCATCACCTGCTTGCACTACGTATATCGGCGGGGTAGGATAGGGAGATCAATACGATTGGATGGTAGCCTCGGTGGCTCGCTTGGGGAACCTAGTGGAGGTGCTGCTATAGTAGGCCGAAGCCATGATGGTCTGCTGGTCGATTCGATGGCTTTGTATCGTCTACGAAGGAATCGATTGAGAGGTTGTAGAGAAGGTGAAAAGCTTACACGCATAGAGGTAGGCAGGCAGGCACAGTGAATTTGCTATCCTGCAGCTTCCCGGGTAAGTGAGTTGACCGCCTTTTTTTCTGCCGCTACCTTGCAAAACACTACACATCTGACTGCCCGAGGCGCATCGAGTGCAAGTTATAGCCTCACTTTTGAATTGAATCCGATTTTCATGATGGGGGAATTGTACTTGACCCCCTCCGCCGCGCCGGGGGGGGGGGCGCCTCTCCGGGGGCGCCTGCGGCGGGCTCCTTCCTTCCTTCCAACACCGCCGTCATCAATGTCGTCACGATGCCCTCGCGAAAGGAGACAGACCGCTCGAATTAACCAGTTACCATTGAGAATTTACGCCACACCCTATTTGTCTCCCATTCATATAGCAAAGGTGCTGGCGCCCCCTCGACACTTGCCGTGTACTTGCAACGCCATTAAGCAGCTTTGCTTAACCATGCGCCGGTAGAGCTTGTGCGTAGGCGCGGACTTGCGCGCTTGCTGGTTTTGATATAGATCTACTCTTCCAGCAGAGTAATAAACGATAGTGTCGATAATGTGGCATGAAATAATAGGGAGAGTTGCGGCCCTAAAGGGGCTACGATATTGACGAGTGTGGTGTGAAGGAGGAAAGGTTGAACTGAAGGGTTGGCAAAGTTGTGCCTGTTAAATAGGCGGATTCGCCCCGGTTGATCCCTGATAGCGATATTCCGAGGTTGTCTTGCACACACTGGGGGTGCTTAGAGAATGAGAGTGTTGTAGGTGAACGTTTGACATTGGAACAAACGAGCTCGGAGTTGACGGCTGACGGCGGAACTGTGTGTTAAGTCATTGTACCAACCCCAGCTCCGGGATGGCTACAGAGAATGGACTCGGCAAGCATGAAGCATGGTCCTTCGCATTGCGCTCTGGAGTTCCCCTTCTCTTGCACTGGCCTGGATAGGGACTAACCCCTGGACGTCAATTTTGACTTGGTCAGATTTTAGCAGTCCTTACGAGCAAAGGCACGTTGAGTGTTTTAACAAGATTATTGACTAAAGCAGCGATTTCACTACAGAGGTATCCCCTATTCCCAGGCAATTTGTCCTTTAAGCCACAAACATTCTATGCATCCTCTAGCCGCAGCACACGGTCGCTTCCTGGGCCGCGCTCGTTTGCTGTCCACTATCCGTCTGTCAGAGTTGCCATCCAAACAATAGCACTGCCGTTTGCGGCAAAAGGGCGGGACTTACACAATAGGAAGAGTCTCCCACTGGAAGACGAACGCCCCTACGAAGGCACCGAGGAAGATCGAAATGATAAGATAAACGTTGAAATACATGGCAAGCTATCAGCCATCGTCAGCCTCAGCCTCAACAAGACACGGGATTTAAGCAACCAGAACTTACAAGCATCAATATGTATGCTACAGAGAAACTCAAAAGATGGAGGAACGCTCGAATGACTTGCTGCAAGACATTGGGGCGGAATGGAGGGATCACGGCACAGGCGGCTCCAGGCGTGGCCTCCTTGCTGCTGACGGAGCCACCCGCTGCACCGACGGGAGCGCCCGGGGCATGCTGGTATTTGGCGACGTGTTGCTTGATGAGGTAGCGGTCGAACTCCTTGACGGACCGGCGGAGGAACTCGAGGGCCATGCCGAGGAGGAAGACGCCGATGCAGGATCCGGCGAACATGCCCGAGGAGGTGATGTGCCACTGCTCGGTGAGGAAGCAGGCATCGATGGTGTTGAGGTTGAACAACATCTAAAGCAATGTCAGCTCTTGTTTTCGTTAAGCGACATAGCATCTGTCGAGCCCGCGTGTCGTTGAGTGGGAGTGGCAGGCTCGTACCGAAATCTTGCATCCTCCGCCCATGCCTCCCATATCGTGATCCATGCCGCCGTGGTCCATACCGCCGTGGTCCATGGCGGCAGTGGTTTGAGCAGGCATGTCCATCGACATGGTGTGGTCCATGTGGCCCATGGCGGTGGTCGTCATGTCCATGTTCATCTTGGCGAGTGTTGGTTACTCGTGCCGCTTGGGGAGGTGATCGTGAGGGCCGGGTGTTATTGTGGGAAGCAGGTTGAAACGCGGACGGCAGGAGAAGATCTCGCAGAATTTATATCAACAAAGATCAGTAAAACTTTGGCTTTGTGCTACAGGCGTGGCGCCGAATTTTATAGTAACAAGGTTTACGGACCCTGAACTTCTGAAGCTTCGGGACCTTGCAGGGTCCAGCTCTCGAGTTTAAGTTGTAAATGCACCCAAGACACGAAAAACAAAACCAGCTCACGGGCGACGACGATGGCCCGCAAAAAAGGGCAACTACGAGGCAATTGGAAAGAAGCAACGGCCAGCGAGAATTGCAGAGAGCCGTTGCCAACCTCATCAGCCGATGAGAGTGTTTGAGCAAGTTTGCGTGCCTGGATGGGACGACTTGGCATCACGAGTCCACGACCAACCGCAGTCGACGGGAGCACGACAGGGGTGGTGCGGGCGATCTGACGGTGGCGCCGAGCTTCTCTAGGCGCTTGTACGAAGTATGCGGCGGACCCTGAGCGACTCCAGGACGGCGCCGAAGCATCTTCATTTCCACATTGACAGCGGAAGTCGGGCACTAATCGCGAGATCCAATTGACATCATCGATTGTCTAGGTGGTTGATGAGGATTACTGACGACAGCTAAAGTTTCATGAGAGTTGAAACATGGATGGCTTTGGTTATTCAACAGTCGCGACTCACGACTGCCTCCACAGTCCACACAGACTGTGAAGATATTATTGGAGCTCCTGCCCAAAAACCTCAAATACGAGCCTGAAACAAGAAGGGAACATGTGACGCCTCCGACGACCCGTCCGACCCGTCTCAGCGTCAGACCATCTATTCTCATCCCGAAAATTCTCCATCACCCATATGCCTCGCCGAGAACCGATTACAAACTCATATGCCGTTTCTCCGTTCTCCGTTCTCCGCGCGCAAGTTTGTCGACCATTAAGGGCCGGAGCAATCCTGGATCCTCCGGCTTCGAGGGCCGAGCCGGATCCGACCTGAGCACGAAAGCGCGCGTTTTCTTTCCACTCGACCCCATCACGACCCGATGCAGAGACAACTAGCGTCACAAAGAAGTTGCGATTCCGGGGAGGCCTTCGATTAACCCAAACGGAGCAAGCTCGCTCTCGAGGTGCTCCAATCGGATCTGCCCGGGGCGGTCAATTCGGTCAATCTGTCGAATCACTATCGCCCAAGGCTCAATCGTCGAGTCTCTCTGCTCACATTAACCCTGTACTGATTCAGTACTCTATGTAGTATCGACTTGTCCGCGGAATCCGAGCTTTCCAAGACCCAGCGCCATGCTCGATGGCCCCTCGACAATGTTCCTTTCCGCCGTCGAGATCCAAGAGGAGGACAATCGTACCCAGCCAAATCCTCGAGAACCCGAATGCGCGCTCGAAACGACACGGCCTCTAGGTTCCTCGTTGACCGGATTACTATCCTCTGTCAATTTCCAAAAATGCGAGCCCAGGACGGCCTCAACCTGACGTGTGGTTTCCCGGCCCTGCCTTCGTTGTCGGCTCGACGGGACAGCTCTCCAACTCCACCGGTCCAATCTCGAAAGATGGAGGGATGTCGGATAGCCTGGGCACCGGCGATGTGGCTGATGCTGCCGTAGGAGCTGCTTCTGTTCCATTCGTGGGGCGCGGAGGCAGTGGCCTGGTGTCGTCGAAGCTCAGAGCCGCGGGTTCTCCGGGGGCGGCTGCCGTCACTGCTCCGAGGATTGCTGCGGTGCCCGTGGTCTGGTGTCTGGAACTCCCGCGGCCGCCGGCGTCGTCTCCGCCACCTCTGGCTCCGGTGTCAGCGAGCCCTTCGTGTTGGCCTCCAAGTTCAAACTTACCGCGGCTGTTGCTGAGGCTTGGCCGGCCGAGCAGCCATGTCCTGGAAGCCGTTGTGCATGCTCGAGAAGCAGCAGCCCATGATGAAGGCCGTGGAATTGTAACTCCCCAGTTTGACGATATCCAATGAGGTGTCAGATGATGATGGTATGTCCAATTTTCGGGAGAAGGGCTTTTGAATGACTACATGTGTAGGTGGCACACCGACGGCTGTGATACTTGAACACGGACAGTGACAACGTGCGCCCACGGCGGTCGCACGGGTGATCCACTGCTCTGTTTGATGCCGTCGTGGGACATTTTCATTGACAGTAGTCTGTGTTTGCTGCCGTCGCTGGGACGCTCGTGCGCAGTGAATATCCGCTGAACGGATCCTTCGCAAAGGTTGACGGGCAGCGGACGCCAACCGGACGAGGCCACCTGTGGTTCCATCAGTACGACGAGAACCGAAACGACAACCAGACTCGCAGCAGAGATTTTTGTTGAGCATTCCTACCTTTGTAAGTGGCACTTTGGATCTATTATAGCTGTATATTTGCCTGATGCAATCTCGGTTGTGAGTGAACCCCACGAGGTTTAATCAACCCAGACCCATCGAGAACCGTACTCTATTTGCCAAACTCAGCTTCTCGGCCGCTTGGCCGGGTTGTTGAGAGTCTTAACAGCCTTCACTCCTGGGAAAACACTATAAAAGATGATGGACAGGCAAAGGCCTTCATCCCGCCTCCGTTGCCAACTGGAACGCTGGTGCAAGTGCACGTCTATTGGAACTTTGCTCTAGAAACTGACATTTCCTATCCGCCGAGGTGACCAGCCAAAGTTGTCTTGTCCCTTGCCATCTTCAAGAACGGCACCAGACTTGTCCCACCGGTCCCCGTTAGTTCATTGCTTTTATGAAACACTGAGGCGCTCGCTAGACCCTTCCTCGGACCACTCCACAGCTGCTTAGAGGGCAGTGATATACTTCGCCACGATCTGGAGGTGCTTGTTCCGTAAGTCGCCCAACTCTTTCGTCGCAGCCGTGTAAGTACGTCTGAGACAACGTTGCTCGTCGGTAATGCAGGGTTGGAGAGCCAACTCCCGGATGCTGCCCGTGCGGGCGGCGTGAAAGAGGAATCGTCGGTGAGGGCCTGGCATGTAGTCCCTTACTTCGTCGTGGAAGCTCCGTCGGGCTCCGTCGACCTCGGGCTCTGTGTTATGGTGGATACCAAGGACATTGTCAAAGAGCTGGATGAGCGAGCTCTGCCCATTGCTCCCTCCACGCAACTGCCTCCATTTTCCTATCCCGTCTCCCTCATCAAAGAATATGCCCTTTGGTAACCCGGCCGCTTCCATGTTCTTGCCCCCGGCTAAGAAAGGACGGACCTGATAGTAAAAGACCATTGGATTGCATCGCTCGTACATTCTGTCAAGGAGAGCACTAATACTATGGATACACTGACCCAAGTCCTCGAGTGCATCGGCGATTACCCGATAGTCCCGTGGTTCATGTTGGGCAACCTCGAGGGCATTGGCTATCTTGGGGAGGATGCTGCCTGCCTTTGCCTCGATTGCGATGCTGACGAGAATGAACCATGATTCTGTTTCAGTGCCTGTGAATGAGCAGAGTGTGTTGAGATCTTCCAGTTTAGTGAAGTCCGTTCCTGTACAGGAGAAGTTCCATAGGTTGGCAGCTGCGTAGGTCAGAACGGGTGGGAGTTCCAGATATGTTGATACGCTTAGGAATGGGACGGCGATTTGTGGAGGTAGAACCTATGGAGCTGTGTCAGTAAGACTCTGGTACTGACTTTGGCTGTGCTGGACACAAGATAGACTCATCCAGGCGTCTAGTTGAACGTACCGCTTCGGGCTTTTCGCCTGCCCAAACGTAGGCATGGCTAATGTACGCCAGAATGACATACGCCCTTCGCCATTCTTCGTCGGATGCCAACCGCTCTGTGGATAGCAACTGAAGCCCGGCGACAGATTCGCGGATGCCTTGCCGGATGAGTCCGGGTAGTTGCTGAGCGATGAGTTCCCACGGCTCGTAGTAGGTGTCGGGGAGTCTGTCCAGGGGGTTGCTTTCTGGGAGGAAGCCGTTCCTTGTGATGCCGAAACTCTTCAGGGATCCGGCCATGGTTGGATACTTTGCGTCCAGGGGTTCGGAGTCTTGGCGGATAATGTCTTCATTCTCTGCCCGAGGGAGTCTGGTGAACAAAAACGCATGTTAGTGCTGATGCCATGGGTGGCAGAACGTAAGGGAGGGAGTATTGCCTGGTTGCTTTCTGCAACGTCATTTCCTGTAGTTCCATTGTTTCATCTGCCTATGTCTGCTTACTTGGCATGAGGACGCCGATGAAAATGCCCTGCTTCAGTAAAGGGCAGCAACACGACTGATAACAGACCCATGCCCAGCTCTTTGGGCCGCGAATTAGCAGCCGTGCTTCGAGACGGCGTGATAATACCCTGATCCCGTTCTTAATGTGTACTCGTACATTCTCATGTATTGTGACAATTGTGAAGTGCATGTGTTCGTCAATATGGCTATCCGCCCCCACGTCAAAAGAACCTTCCCGAGATTACACCACCGTCGCGAGGTCCTGAGGCCCGACATGACTGAGTATCAACATTGAAATCGCCACCTAGGGGGCCAAAACCTCGGCAGGTTGCATCAACAACTTGCCGTGATTCAAATGCCACGGTGATAACTACGCCCCGGCCCTGCTTGTTGTCTCTTTCCTCTATTGTATCTCTCAGGAACTCGGCCCATGTCTACTCTCATTCTCATCACGATAGCTGCATTATCTTGCATTCAGCTCCGCCATTTCTGCCTAGCCGTAATTATCCCGCCTGAAGCGGGGTCGATGGCAAAGTAGACGGCATGAATTGATCCTCTGATTCTGCAGCATTCATGGGCATTATGCATGTCCTTACGCGAGTGCAAATTGTCCTTACGCGAGGGGCGTCGAGTGCCTGGTTCCAGACCTGGCCTGCGGCAGGGCAAAACCGGATCAGCGGCCTGACCCGTCTTTCCGCGCTTAAAACAACACTCGAATAGTATGTACGAGTGTGGCAAGGGACAGGGTTTGGCGAGCAGTAAATGGGTCGCGGACGCGATGATCACTGCTGTACGGACTAGGCTGGGTGAATAGCTACGTGTATTTATTAGTCCGTAGGTTCCGCTCTGGGCTGTGCGGCACGGGTAGTGTCCCGGGCTTCAATGTTACGTACACATGTACGGATTATGCATGTCTCTAAGCATTGCAACCTTGGCGATCGGCTAGGGCTCAAACGTCTCGTCTCTAATAGAGCGGTCCCGAGTCGGGTGTTTTGTTATCCTCGTATCCCTTTCCTACACATGAATGTATGCATCTTGGCTTCACCGCCGCTGCATGTTCGATGCAACGCACATGCATTGCGGCTACTGATAGCACAGGTAGGTAATGCGCATGTTGGGATAACTGTACTGAAACTTGCAGCACTAGGCCACAGTCCCAGCTTTTCCAACAAGAAGCAGCAAGACGGAATACAGCCGCTTTGCTCGCTAAACACGCCCACCCATTCAACCTCCCTTCCGGACCTCAGACTCCATCTGCACACCGGTACTTCCTCCACCTTCCTTACGACGCCTCATCAGCAACGGCGTCTCCGTGTCCACGTACGGAAACTCGTCAATGTGTCTGTTTGTGGGCCGCGAGCTCCCCTCGGGATACCTAAACTCGTAGCGCAGCAGCAGCGCCGCAAGCGTCATCTTCAGCTCATCTGACGCGAGGAAGCGGCCCGGACAGGACCACGTCCCGTACCCAAAGTGCAGGTGGTTCTTGTCGGCGGTGGCGTGCTGGTGCTTCATGGACTCGCCAGGGTTGCTGCGGCGCTGCTCGTAGTACCGCAGCCCGTCGAAGACGTCGGCATTGGGGATTACAGCCGGGTCGCTAGAGATGGCGTGAGGCGCAATAGTGAGATGCGTGCCGTAGGGGAGGTGGACGCCGTCGTGGAGAGTGATACCGGCAGGGTCTTGGACGATGCGATGGAAGCCCACTGTTGTGGCGCCGTGTTAGTGGATGGAGTGTTGACTTATGTTCTGGGCGACTCACGTAGACTGGGAGGGTTTCGTCTTTGAGATCTAAACGCAAGGTCAACTATGCTCGTAGTAGAGGACGAGCTGTCGAATGTGCCGGGGAGGTACTGACTCTCTGAGAAAACTATCCATCTTCCACAACTTGCTCAGCGACTGTTTACCCCAATCACCTCCTTCCTCTTGCAGGACCTGGAGGACCTCGTCGCGCAGCTCGTCGAGATACTGTGGCCTGGCAACGAGGTCGAAGAGTGCATGGGAACCAGCCGCAGCGGTACTGTGCCCGGAAATCAGGGTTATGAGGAGTTGTCGATGGGCTAGGTCTTCAGGTTGGCTGTCCTTGCCGCCTGGTGTGGACAAGTCCATCATTGCCTGCAGTAGGTCATCCGGCTTCACATACTCGGGGTCGGTCCTCTCGAGGTCTCGCCTGCGCTGGACTTCAGGGGCCAAGATTGCCTTGCCGCGGCGAACGCAGGCCTTATACTTCCATGCAGACGGCAGCACAAGGTTGAGGAATGGTCGAAGAACTGGAGGGACGGCCTTTATAGCAATTTGCGTCATCGTCACTGTCTCAAGGTCAACTTCTACTCTTCAGCGAAGACAGTCGCGGCGAGGGCCGTTTACCATTGTGCGCGTGCTCAAAGGCCGTGTCTAGCCATTCTTCATTCCGACAAATGGGAAGTCCAATGAAGATACGGTTTGTGATCCGTCCCAGCATTTTCAGGAGAACGGGTTGAACAGGAACTAACGTCCAGTCTGAACATTTGGTTAGCGATGTGAGCCGACCTACAACAGCAAAGAGAACTACCTTGACAATCGGGGGCATCGTGTTGCAGTGAGTATTCCAGCTCATCCCTCATGGCGTTAGATAATTTAGTCAAATTTGGCGTAATTTTGGACTTGGTCAAAGTCAACGATGCGTTCTCAGGCCTCCGATGCATTTCTCACCTGAATAGCACGAGTTCCAATATCACTTTCGGCGAGTAGGTCTATCCCACTGTACCGGCCGCCGAAATTCTATAGACAATTAGCGATTGGAGCTTGATCGAGATGGAGGGCAGGAACGTTCTTGCCTTGATCAACCCCTTGATCGAGCTCAGTCGCTCAAGAGGAGCATTCTGCAGTTCGTCAACGTACTTGCGCGACAACACAACCACGTCGCCGCCATGTCGCGATACTTTATACATGGAGCTTTTCCACT
Organism: Tolypocladium sp. Sup5 PDA-1; assembly: GCA_000750105.3. Lineage (NCBI taxonomy): Eukaryota > Fungi > Ascomycota > Sordariomycetes > Hypocreales > Ophiocordycipitaceae > Tolypocladium > Tolypocladium sp. Sup5 PDA-1. The sequence goes on from JPHH03000009.1 coordinate 810,122, forward strand.
ACTTAGTGTTAGCGAGAACAATGCTTGGGTAATTTGACAGAAGATGGGAACCTTGGTATATCCCTCGCTTATTATACTAGATGCCCCTGTTGCGAAACGCGTCCGAACGAGGAAACCAGGTTCCCAAGGCGAGCGATACCCGGCAAAGGGAGCGGAGACGCCATCAAAGGTAGGGAAGTAAAGCCAGGTGCACGCTGTAAGGATGAGAAGAGCACCAGTCAACTGGCCCCAAGTCTGGGGGAACCTGGCCAATGCATCACCCAAGAGGGTTCCGGTCACGTTGTTATCGTTCATATTCGGCGGCTTCGTTGCCAAACATCGGTCTGGCGAAACTGCGCGATGAAAATGAGCCCATTGAGTCCCGAATCTGTCGGGGGAGGTCTTTAGGTTTTATATGTAGGATGGGCCGGCCGCGGTCACGCAGGCCAAGCAGGGGGGACCACACATCACTCTGAACCCCAAGAGAGCATTCTGCATATTTAGTGCCGACCCCCCAAGACTGAGCACAAAATCGTGCTCTCGATACTCACTACCCTCCCTTGTCATACCTTGCCTCCTCGTTCTCAAATCAGCAAAATGCCCTCAACATGGCTAATGAACCTTCAGGTGTTCATTGCTCTCATCGGCATGACTTGGAAACTGAAAGAAGGCTACCCACTCGTTGAGCTTCCAGACTTTCCACGCCTCTTTCAATCAACTCACAAAGAGAGTGGCTGTCGATGGCTATACACGTGGCTGGAGACTCTTGGGGGCGTATCAATAGAATCCATGATGGATGATTGGCCTTGGTTTTCACTTCACCTGTTCCTCTACATCGGCCAACTGATCCCGTTCATTGTCATGGTTATGAACGAAACACCATCAGCAAAAGCAGGGACCCCTTTTAGGTATGTGGTTTGAATAGTTCCATTTTGCTGCTCTGCCACGAATTGACAATATTTTGGCAAGAACTGTTGCGGTACTGGGTGGTCTATCTGCGTTCGTCGGGTTCTCCACAGCTATGCCCGTCATATCGCTGTGGATACTGCGTGGGCGCCAACATAGGCAATGTCGTGGGGTGCTGGGAAGGTACCAGAGGCCTATCTTGAGGTGTCTGTTCTTGTTCTCAGCGGCCACACATGTTGGCGCGTTCTTGGTGGCATTTATCGCAACTTGGGCACCCTCGATGCTGGGCCCTCGCGATGCTGTTCCACTGCACGTTTGGAATAGTTTGGCTGGTGTACCTGGTTCTACACCGGTAGGTGTCTCAGACACGGGCATTCGACAGGCCCGACTAAGGCAGATCAACGAGATGACCGGCACCTCGAGTGGCTTCTTCATGACGGCAGGGCTTCTTTGCCATGTGCTCGAGTCCGAAGGCCGGCATATGACTGCAGAACTACTCACATGGATGTTCTTGGTGAGCTTGGTTGCCGGCCCTGCAGCCGGAGGCGCGGCCGTTCTACTGCTCAGGGATTCGATTTTGAGAGGGGAACCTCATGGCAATGGTGCTCTGCAACAGAATGAGAAACGTGTATCATAGCTTACCGGCAAAGACATAAAACTTGGTGCACTGATAACATGATGAGTGAGCGCACGTGCCTTGGTTGTCCTCCGTGGCGCATTTTTGCCCAGTAGTATTGATCTAGTTGACGTTGACAGCTTCTCAAACTCAGGACTCTGCTTGCATCTTTTCGCGCCGTCCCCAGAGCAAGACCAGCTTCTCCAACCCGCGGCCAGCGTCCTGAAGCGCTTTCATGCAAGCCTCCTTCACAGACTCTGACTGCAAAGCGCCTAGGGCCTCTTCAATGTCCTCTTCAGCATGGCTTTCGAGCGCCCTCTCCATAAGTCGACTACCGCTATCCTCATTGAGAGCGATGACGATCGGGAACGACAATTCACCATTTCGCAAGTCCTCTGCAACAGCCCCCTTGTTGTTGGCATACTCTGCTGAGTATATGTTCTTGCAGTCGTTCTGAAGTTGTGCAAACCATCTGAACCGCGACGTTAGCACTGCCACCATCAACTCGTACGATTGAGTTGGCCTGGACACCCGAGGAAGCTCACCCAAATCGACTCAGCAAATCATCCAGCTCATCACCACCGTCGTTCAACAACCTCCCCAGGAGGACAAACAAAGTACCCGTTTTCAGCGCGGCCATGTTTTTGTACGCCGCGATCCGCTCATCACCTTGATACTTGAACGACTTCAACCCATCCCGGCGCCAAACGAGGGACAGGTCCTGACCTTGGAGGATGTTCTCCAACGCCTTGAGGAGCTCCGCTCCGAGAACTGGGCGCTCCCGCAAAGCTCGATTGATCACCGACGTCAGCACCAAATAGGCCCTGTTCGCAGTTTCGGATGCTCCATAGATCAAGTGAGCAGTCGGCTGGTTCTTGCGCTGGTAGCTGTTGTCGGATATGTCGTCCACCAAAATTAAAGCAAAGTGCACAGCATCCATGATGTCAAGGATCAAAGTGAACTTGGCGGGGTCTTCCTGTTTCAACATAGGCCGGAACTCTTTGGCAAGGGGCTCGAAATGGTGTCGTCCGTAGATCTTGACGAGGTATTCGTAAGGACACCCGGCGAGTTGGTTGCCTTGCTCATGGGAGGGCTTCTTGAAATAACCATACTGCTGGATGGACTTCAGCATTGCCGGTTTGGAAGTGGTGGAGCTTTTAGCAATGAAGCCCATCGACACGCCAATTGCCAGCATTGCAATGTTGCCAACACTGACGTGATTTCCGAACCAGTCCATTGTTCCACGAAGAATGCGGTATGTTTGTTTAGTATCGAGAGTGCCAGGTAAGTGTGATCTGGGATCTCAGTTCGAGGCAGGTAGGGACTGGAATTTACCCCCTGATATAGATGACTGTAGATGTACATGGAGATGCGTGTCGTCGTAAATCTAGATCTACCTTGCACTCCTTTACAAGCATCTACCCGAGGTACTCTAGTGGGTTTCTGTGCACCTCGGCACCTGTAAGGAGTACCGCTAGGCGAACTTATTAGTCCCAACGGGTATAAAAGCATGATCAAATCCTGCAATGTGCTAGCTGGACAACATAACTCCCCAAACACCAACAACACTATCAGTACCGATACGTCATGGACGGCTTCGCCGACTCGCAGCCCCCACCGGCCTACGAAGAGGTCAAGTGGCTGGCTGACACCCTAGTTGCCTTCATGGGCATCGGTTGGCTCATCAACTATGCCGCGATGATCTGGCACTCTTATGAGGGCCAGACATACTGCATGGGTATTATCCCACTCTGCAACAATATCGGCTGGGAACTTGTGTATACGCTGGTCTACCCCTCGTCCAACAGGGTAGAGCTAGCCGTCTTTGCAGCAGGCGTCACGCTGAACGTCATCATCATGGTTGCCGCGACCCGTTCCGCGGAGACGGAGTGGAGTCATTCGCCCTTGGTCGCGAATCACTCTCCCCTTATCTTTCTTGGAGGAACACTCGTGTGCTTCGCCGGCCACGTCGCACTGGCGGCAGAAATCGGACCTGCATTGGCTTATTCTTGGGGGGCTGTCATATGTCAGCTCGTGCTAAGTATTGGTGGAGTTTGTCAGCTGCTGCAGAGGAATACAACGAGAGGCACGTCCTTGACTTTGTGGTAAGTGCCAAACCGTCTCGGCTTTCCATCAAATACCACATCAGTAACACAATCTAACGTCTGATAGGCTAAGCCGGTTCCTCGGCTCGTGTTGCACTGTGGGCTTTGCCTTCTTGCGGTGGAAGTACTGGCCCGAGGCATTTGGGTGGCTTGCAGGCCCGCTCGTTCTTTGGAGTCTCGCGACATTCTTGCTGGCCGACGCCACTTACGGAGTTTGCTTGTATCTGGTATCCCAGGCCGAAGCGCTGCCAGGAAAGCAGTCCAAGCTGCAGTGAGACTATTTCTCCTGCATCGTTGTCACAGCTCTGCGCGCCCGCATGAGATGGAGACCCGCTGACCGCCGGCCCCCCCCCCCCCCCCCGCCCGCACCACCGTTATGCACGTCGAAGCGAGATGGGGAATGGGACCTAAGATAGATTGCGCTTGGAGAGCTGGACCGGCTGTTGCCTCGCCCTATCGGCTCCGATATATCATCAGCTCATGCATCTGTACTGCATGCATCGTTAGACGCACGGGTTGATATCTCGTAGTGATGGCAACTGCATTCTTATTCCCACCCCTAGTGTAGTTATCATGCTGTCCGGTCTTGGCCCACAGGGCGGGGACGGGAAGACACATACATGCATGCTTGCAGCGGCCCGGTCTCCGGTTGCCCGTTTTACACGCTAAGTTTTCATCCTGAAAGCACCCACCAACGGCGGGGGTAAGACAGTGGAGCGCATGATAACATCGGCTACGGGCTGCTGTAGCGAAGAAGCGGCAGAGGTTACACCATGAGGTTACACCGTGAGGGCTATGAAACTATCCAATCATAGATTTCGCTCTTTATGGCCACCGACATAGCCGCAATCAAGGTTCCTGAGTCTTTGAGAACGATACCCATCTATCTCGACGATGATCTCATTCATGTGCGGGAAGTGCGGCTGCCATTGGGGAATGTATTGCGCACTGCGTTACGATTGCCCAGGTAACTGCCTCCCAATTTTACGAAACTTGAGAGAATACACACATATCGCTACCAACTTTGAGAATAGCCATTCTGCTTAATTACTAGTTTATCTAGCTATAATGTCGCAGAAGTAAAGCAGTCAGGCAAGGGTCCCGGCTCAAGCAGCAAGTCCATTTCCAGCCTGCTTCGACTTTCTCAACCACACCTTCGCTTGCATGTCTGGGAGCATGAACTTGCCAAACGCCATGTTTTGCGGCCGAGGACCAAAGCCCTGTATGGCAAAGTCGTAATTCAAGAGGAGATGCACCATGACCAGCTTGACCTCGTCTGAAACCATGTATCTGCCCGGGCAAGCGTGACGCCCTATGCCAAAGTGCATGCTTTGTTCGCTAGTTGCCGTCATAGGACAAGCAGCCTTGAGCTCGGGGTCATCACGCATCCGGGCGAAGCGCAGGCCATCAAAGTGTTTCGGGTCCTTGTAAAACTGCTCGTCTTCGAACAACGGGGAGTTGGGTGTAAAGATGAAACTGCCCTTGGGAACGTGCAGACCGTTGGAGAAGGTGTAGGGCTTCAGAACGAGTCTTGCAAGGGCAGCTGCGGCATGTCAACAAGCCGTTTTAAACAACGACTGGAGGTAAGCTACGATGGACCACGTACATGCATCAAGAGGGTTACACCTCTGAGTCTCCTTGATGAAACTGTCCATCTTGTGCATGGCGTCGATGGCGTCTTTGGTGCCGTCTCCATGCAACGCAAAACATTGCTTTATTTCTTCCCGGAGTGGTGCGACGTAGTCGGGACGGGTCGCAAGCTCGAAGATCGTATGAGTTACCAACTACCATCTGCGTCAGCTCTCTCTGGCTTGACCGAATGAGCATGAGCATACCTGACTGGACGTATGTAAGGCGGCAAAGACTGTGTTGGTCATCATATCGGCGATGTGCCAATCATTCCATCCATCTGCGCGGTGTTCGTCGACCCAATTCATCGAGAAGTCGAGTAGATCCTGGTATTCGTTGAGCTCATAGACATGCCAACAGGCCATTGATACTCACTCTCATGGGGTTTTTATCTCGTGAGTTTCTTCTTGACATGATCTCGTTATATACGACCGTCTGCAACTCTTTCACACCTCGTGGAGCTGCCAAGAACCTCGCAAGCATACTACAAACTTAGCCAAGACCTCACACGAGAAGATCAACACTCACGGTCTTATAAAGTCAGGGAAACAACGCAGGATCATGGCATCTCGGGGTACAGCGTCTCCAAACTGACAGCACATGTCGAGAAACTTGGGGCTTCTGCACAAAGGCTCCCCGAAGAGGGACTTGGTTGTAAGGCGAGCTATCACCTTTAATGCCAGGGGGAAGCAAGGAGCCGCTATCCAACCCGAGTTGCTGGGCGTGATATCCGCGGCGTGAGAGAAGAATGGTAAGTAGGACGTCTTTTCGGGTCCAGTGAAGGCCTGTATCTCTTCCTGGAAACCGTACAGAAATTCGGCGGAAAATTCTTTGAAGAACGGGTCGTTTGACTTGCTGGCTCGAGTCCTCTGCCAACTCAAGGCTTTCGCTATGACGGAGTTTGGTATCCTGCGAACGTCATGATGCTGGCCTGGTAGCAGCCATTTGAACTGAAACTCCTGAGTCCTGTCAGCGCGGCACTCCATACGGGAAGCCCATGGAAGATGTACTTCGGACATGACGGCCCGGAAGGACATGTGGTCTTCATCGAGGGAGTAGTATTCCCTCGTCATTGCTCGATCGCAAATAAAGACGTCCATTCGCGTCATGGTAGGTATCTGAAATGCCACTCTTCCATGCTGTTTACGTAACATTGTGAGTACAGATAAAGTGACACAATACCGACGAGGTATCTTGCCTTTGCGTAGCCCTCGTGGATAGACTCGCGCGCAAGCCACACGTTGCGTATAGCGGCTAGCCATTTCGTGAAGCGGACCCCAGGGCCAACAACCGGGACGTCGACCTTGTATTCCTGATCAACTTTGTACGCTCATCCACTGGGTAAGTATATCGAACCGTTTTGTCGTAGTCGAGGTAGCGCATCAGCATGATGGCCACCACGACCGCGCCAGCGACTGTGATGGTAGGCCACGCATGGGCTGGCACAGAGCCGGCAAGACGGTCGATCAACATGGTGATGGCTGGTGACTGGATGCAGGTGTTCAGAGACTGATGGAGCAGACTCGACTGACGGAATAATGTTGGAGTAGCAGGCTCATGTCTAGCCCGAGATTTGGCTGTTATGTTTGACAACCAAGCTGCATTGGTGGGGCTTCATGTAACGAAGCACGGCGGTGCTAATACATGGCTGTAGTGGCGAGAGGGCCCAGCCTTGTTTGCAAAGGACGCAGCATCAACTTCATTGCTAATCAGACATGTGATAGTATCGTGGTGTCTAACTTCGGTGTGAAGTTCCACATCCCACCCGACGCACACCATGCAATCAAAGCCCCGGCACAGATGAGAAACAGTACATGAGGTCTGGGCACAAATCCCCTCAAACTCTTGGCCAACGCCCATGCGGCATGGTGCCGATCTGCCCGCTCCGGAAGGCCCACAAACTCGAGCCGCTGTGCCCCTCTGAGAACTGCGGCTGAGGAGGCCGCAGGGAGGTCATGCAGAGCAGGGAACACGTATCTGGCAAAGAGCCGCTTCAGCATGCCGTCGCCGGCCTGCAGGCGGGTGAGGAATTCCGACTGCCTGCAGGCACTTCTCGTCGTGGCGAGTCGGGACGTGCTGAGTTGGCGTATGATGTCGTCCATCGCGCGAGTCTCGGTCATGGCCCTGCGGAGATCCCCCTTCCACAGTGCATTGGCCAAGACCGCGGCATCTTCAATGGCCATATTGGCACCCTGACCAATGTTGGGTGTCAACTGTACCATGTGTCAGTCATTCGAATAGGGAAGAAGGCATTAGTGATACTTACCTTGCGTACTGCATCACCCATGCACACTAAGCGACCAAAGTTCCACGTCTTGAACCATCCTTCCTCCAGTGGTGTCATTGTGAATATGTCACAATTGGCCCACATTTCCCCAAAGGTCAAGGTCGAATCGAGCCTCTTCGACTTTAGACTTTCACAGACCTCTCGGGCATCCTGAGTGTCGAAACGCGGTCTGTCCATGTAAGAGTATCGTTTGTCTGTCTTGATGATGACGAACCAAAAGACTTTTCTGTCCTTGCCATTGAACACGTGGATCGTGAGGTCATGGTCCAGGAGACTCAGCTGGACCCCGTCTTCCACGCCGGGAACTCCAGATGAGATTCCATATACGCAAGCGTAGTCAACTCGCAGGGCTGATAGCATTAGCCCCCATGTCCATTCGTAGCATCGGTGCGCACGCCTTACCAGTCTTTTCGGTATCCGCAATAGTCCCAGGCTCGGCATGCCTCCAGATCTCAGATCTCACGATGCTGTGGACTCCATCGGCTCCCACTACCAAGTGTCCCAAGTATTCCTTGTCGGCTGTTCTGACGACTACCTCAGATTCCCGACTCTCAATCCGCAAGGCCTTTTGGCTCGTATGGACTCGTTCTTTGTAACGAAGCTTGCTATAGAGAATTTGGAGGAATTTCTGGCGTTCGAGGAATGACACCGGATATCCAAAGCTAAATGCATTCTCAATCAGCTTCGTCGCGCCGAGGGCGGCACTATACTAACTTGGACCTTATTATGGACGGGTATTGGCTTTGGAAGAAGAAACCATCTGGAAAACGTATTCGTGCGAATTCCAGAGGCTCAATCACGCTTTCAACGGCCTCGAATATGCCGAGCTGATCGAGAATGAGAGCCCCATTTGGCAAAATTCCTATCGACGCTCCAACCTGAGGACTTATGTCTTCGCTCTGTTCAATGATCTCGTATGAGATCTCCAGCTTTTCCAGGCAAAGGGCGAGCGTAAGGCCTGCCACAGACCCGCCGATGATCAAAACCTTGAAGTCTTCCGACATGATGCCCAGGAATGAACGAAGCTTTCAATAATGATGACGACGAATGTAGTGAATTGCATGACAAGACAAAAATAGCAGAAGTGAATGGACTGAATGTCTGACTATCACGATACGCAGCAGGGCCAATTAAGTACTCGGCTTATATGTATGGATGGTTCACTGCATGGATCGTTGTACTACTTGGCCTGAAAAGGTTGGAATTGAGGTGTAATGAGCCTTGAACTCCTCCATTCATGTTCGACCAACTGTCTTGGAACTTGTGATCAATGACACCACAAACTTATGGTAGGGAAGCAGCTGAAGGGGGTTCCCTAGACGTGGCGCAACTAGCTGAAAAGATGACCCATTGATTCGAACTCGCTTACATATCTCTGCACTTGAAGTTGCACTGCATGAACGCAGGTCGAGTTGCAGGGGACTGGTGGAAGTAATGAGACCTGCATGAAAAGAGAACCACGGCTCATCTCACTTGCTTCCGCTTCTGCATTATGCTGCACTCCGCTGTGATATATCATTTGCCGACATTGAGTGGGACTCCTGCGCGAAGACGGCACTGATGCATACACCCACCCCCCACCAGGATGGGCTTGACTGAGTTCATGTCGTGGAACTCAGCCGGTGGCCGGCACATGTGTTCAGCTGGACGTCGGCGTCCAGGCCAAACAGTCTCCAGTCGGTAGCGTAATTCGGATTGGTTGTTCAAGCGCAAGCTACACATGCTAGTCATGCTGGTGAACTTGACAGTGCTCGACATTATTGCGAGAGTTTTGTGGCATCCGACGAGTTGGTGAATCTTAACGTCTCAAACAGCGTGGCTTCGCCCAATACACGGCATCATGCCTAACCTCTTGTTGACTCTCTTACTGTTACAAGTGCCCGTCATATGCGTCTGGTGGCTACTGCGTTTCTTCATCGACTACACCCGCAAAACGGGGGCGATACCTACTGTTAGACGGTGGCCAGCACCGTTCCCAGAATTCCTAGACCGACTGACCTACAATGACAATGCTGCTCAGCTGGTTGAGGAGGGATATCGGAAGGCAAGTCATTTACTACACTAGAGTTCTGTATCTAACCAGTTGTAGCACAAGGACCGACCGTTCAGGCTGCTGAAGATGGACATGGACCTTGTTGTCATTCCCTTGAAATATGCGTTTGAACTACGTGCCATCACAAGCGACAAGCTGGACCCCTTGACCGCAAGCTTCGACGACAATGCCGGCAGTCTCACGGGCATATTGCTTGGGAGCGAACTTCATTCAGACGCCATACACCGGCGTTTGACACCAGGACTTCGTAAGTCTCGGATGGTAAACCAAGACAGGCATACTTCTGACACTCTCCGTAGCGCAAATCATCCCCGTGATAGTGGACGAGCTGACACATACCTTCGACCAAGTGCTGCCCCAGTCTGATGGTAGGTGCTCCTTGAGAGAGATTTCGGCTTTTCACTGACATGTTTAGGTAAATGGACTGCGGTCAGCCCGTATGATCTGGTCCTTAATCTGTCCACTCGCGCTGCCGCCAGAGTCTTCGTTGGGGAGCCTATTTGCCGAGATGAGGTCTTCCTCGAAACCTCTGCTTCTTTCAGCCGCAATACCTTTGAAACGATTGCCACCTTTCGCAATCTCGGCAAGACCGTGGGCTATATGCTCGGAATCTTGGCTCCCAGCGTCAGGCATGCGCGCGAACAGTTGGCGTACGTCCAGCAGCTCCTCGGCTCAGAGGTAGAGAGAAGGCGAGCGTGCCCCGACGAGAAGCACGACGACTTCCTCCAGTGGTGCATGGATTTGGCACGGACCGAGGAAGAAGCAAAGCCGGAAGCGTTGGCACACCGCACGATCGGGATCTTGAGCATGGCCGTCGTCCACACAACTGCCATGGCCACCACGCACATGCTTTTCGACCTGCTGGCCAGCCCCGAGCTGCGAGAGTCGCTCAGAAGAGAGCAAGAGGAGGTCTTGCCAACGGGCTGGGCGGGGATCAGTCAGAAGTCAATGCTTAAAATGAGGCTTCTGGATAGCCTGATGAGAGAGTCGCAGCGGTTCAACCCAGTGGGCGAATGTGAGTCCCCGTCCCTGCGTTGCAACATGGCATGGGGCTAACCACTTTACAGTCACCTTCAGGCGTGTTGTCAGGAAACCCATTACACTGTCTGATGGCTACCAGCTGCGACCGGGGCAGCAGATTGCTCTGTCAGCCAGACGTATCAACATGGATGACGACACAATGGATGACGCTGAATCCTTCCGTCCATCTCGCTGGGCGCATGAAACGCAGGCAGCCTCATTCTCACACAGTAGCTCATCCAACTTGCACTTTGGCCTTGGTCGATATGCCTGTCCGGGACGCTTCTTTGCCTCGGTATGTGTTTGCTCTGACCTTTGCTTCTCAGTGTTACCTGCCCTGATCGTGACTGCGTCCGTTTCAATTGCTGATTAGAGGTTATTGGCAGTACATGATCAAAGCGATTACAAGTCGAATTCTTCTCGAATACGACTTTAAACTTGAAAGCGGTCCCGAGAATTGCCGTCCGCCAAATACCATTCAAGGTGACAAGATCTTGCCTAACCGGGACTCGGTTGTTCTCTTCCGTCGCCGCGCACTTAGCCTCTGAGTATATCTCGAGCCAGTTGCCTCTGACGAGAATTCTGCATTGGGGAGTCCATATCGATGGCCGGGCCCATGTTAGCTGATGGAAGTCACGCGGCAGAAAGTGACGAATCTTATTCTTGCTAGCCCGGGATATCCATCGGAGGCTAGGGGCATGATGCAGATTTCGTCGTCGATCAGGAGAGGCCTTGAGATCTATTGAAGTCTTTGACTAGGCCTACCTACCATATTCGCCTCATATTACACAAGCTTCTCCAGAACGTAGTGACGCTCTTTGTGGCAAGCCATTTGCCATTCGTGGACTCGTTCTTGAGCTGAGCTTGAGTCACAGCCCCTGTGGTTTCAGCTGCCAGAAGACGATCAGCCAAGAAGTCGGAGGCTCAAACTACTAACAACATGTTGTTGCGCCTCAATTCAGCATCGGAAACGACACCAGGTTTGTTTCTGCGGGAAAGCTGGACGATGTCGGCAACAGTCGTCTACAGATGACCCGTGTCTACCCCTGAACCTCCTGTGCCGTGCGGCTATCCCCTTCCCATTGTATTTGAGTATTTATACTCCTTTTTGTGAAGATTGTGGCTGTCATTGGCTGGTTGAAATGTTAAGCGACGGAGATATGGGCCGTGTGGCTGTATCTCCAGTTGGTAATCTCGGTGTATCTTGATGCGGCATAGCTGGTCCGGGATCCTGCATCTTGAGTGGTATGCAGTCAATGCCGCGAGATGGCAGGCATGTTGGCTAGATGCACCTGGCTCGATGCACCTGGCTCGATCAAGGCCACCCAGTGCCAGCTGCATACTCGTATGCAGCCATTCGATTTACGAGCACTTTGCAGACACCGCCGTGGGTTTACCACACGTTGAGTACGGATTCATAAGTTTACCCTACTGTATTATGTCATATTGCATGCAGATCCACTTTGATTATGTAGAAGCAAGACTCTGGGGTTGTATTCACCGCCGCCATTGGCATTGGATCCTCTCGCCCGCCTCGCCCTGATAGCCTGAGCTGACTGCGCAAGTGACACCGTGCATTCGCAAAGTAGGTCATAGTCTGATTATATACTTGTAGAGGGGGCTCACTGGTTGAGTTCCTCATGAAACTTGTCCACACTTATTCACTCCACTTCGGCACAATGACTACTGACAATGAGGCGGTGACAACTCCAGCACGCGGTAGCAAACATGCTGTAGACTTGGAATACTGGACGCAACACACCGTCCCTATTATCAGCTCCCTCCTGAAGTCTGCCGGATCCTACTCGCCTGACGACCAGGACGCGCACATACGTACCCTATCTGAACATGTCCTCCCGAACCTTGGGCCGAGGCCATCCATGGCTCATACCAAGTCCTTTTTGACACAGACCGGCTCCCCTCTCCAGCCCAGCATCAACTTCAACTCCGGGAAGCCTCAAGTACGCTATTGCTGGGAGCTTCTGGGTCCTCACGGCGGCAGCGACAGCGACCCGCTTGCGGTGGAGGCAGCGCGAGAGATACTGTCTTATCTTTCCACGGCCTTTGGCTTCAGCACACGATGGAGCGACGCCTGGCTATCCGCATTTGCTCCAACGCTTGAAGAAGCGAAGTCCGTCCAGGTCAAGCTCCCGAAGTGGCTGGCGAGCTTCACGTCGGCGGAGGTAGAAGTGCCCACCTTGAAGCGACTTCCCTTTGCCTTTGTTGCCTTTGACTTGAGTGGCCCCAAGACGTCCATGAAGGCGTACTTTAATCCAAAGGGCAAGGAAATCGCAACTGGGAAGCCAGCGATGGACGTGACTTGGAATGTTCTTCGCAGTCTGAAACCGTCTCTCAACACGGCGTCAATCGACATCCTTGAGCAGTGAGTTCAAGGCCTTGGTCCTTCGATGTTTCTTCAATTTTCAGACATTTGCTTACTGCGTTTGGAACAGATTCCTCGCCGAACGCGCGGTACCTTCCACAGTCGAGCTTGTGGGAATCGACTGTGTCGACGAAGCCAGTCTATCGGATGCAAGGGTCAAGCTCTACGTCTATACCTTGAACAACTCCTTCAACACGGTTCGCGACTACGTGACCATGGGCGGCCGTCTCCAAGATGAGACCACGTTGAAGGGCTTGGCCATCTTGCACGACATTTGGTACCTCCTGCTCCAAGAACCCGAAGGCGTCGACGACGACTACAACAAGCCCGTCAACGACGGCTCTATCCTCTGCCAGAAGCTGTACTTTAGCTTCGAGATGAGGCCCGGCAGGGAGGTTCCCGAGGTCAAGACCTACTTGCCGACTTGGAACTATGTACGGAGCGATGTGGAGACCATTCAAAACTACGAGGAAGTCTTCCGGAGATGCGGGTACGAGTGGGGGGAGGAGGGGAGGTACAAGAAGCTTTTCGAGAGTGCTTTGTATGGTTCTCTCCCTACCGTGATGTAAGCATTCACTAACCGTTCATTCTCAGCGGGCCGGTGAATCACAACCGCCAGAAGCCGGTCCATTGCGACGCATCGTTCCTATACTCCGAAAAGAAGGGGACATATCAGACACTGTACTATAGCCCACCGCTCGGAGAAGAAGAATACAAGTAGCTCGGGGGATCATTTAGTCCATTTGGTAGCAGTTTCATAGCATAGTAGTTACGACTGGACAATCTGAGGTTCATCCAGTCACAATTGGCGACCGGTCCTGTCCCGTCAAGACTCGAGTTATTAAGGTTATAGTAGCTTGACTCCATCTTGATGTTGTTACGGCTGCACCTTGACTTGCACCTATTAATATGTTGCCTACTGCAACTTAACTAAATGCGATGAGCTCTACAACTCAATAAGGCGATATTGGTAGCAAAGAGGATGCGAAGGAAACGGTGGTCGTCGTCACCACAGGGTACGGATTCGTCGATGACGACCTTATGGATCAAATCGAGTTGTGGAATCCAACCATCAGCCGCATCATCGAAGAGTTCATGTTCTCTAAGGACAGACTGGCAGCGCACTCAATCAAGACGTTTGTGATTCGCGCGCGAGACTTTGAAAGCGATACTTGCCAACAACGTCCAATGGTGGAGTTGGATGCCTAGCATCGCTAGGACTTCATCGACACTTGTTGCACTTCTTAGATTACTCCAATTAGACGCAAAGTTACCGTTAGAGCTTGTCAAGAACCTGGGCGTTGATAGCGTCTCGGCAGACATGTTCTTGCTAGGTGTGCTAGAGTCTCCTCGATCCACCCTCCGACAGGCCAACCACTTCCGATGCAAACCAGTATTCCGGGCGTTTCAATATCCGTCAGAATTCAAGTCCAAGTGTACGTGTGCATTCTCCAGGCTGCCTAGTGTGAATCGCACGACAAAGTCCGGTCGACCCAGTCGTCGTTAAGTGCAGTCACAATCTGGATACTGTCTGGTAAGTACTTTTACAAAGCCCGCATGGCTATATTTATATCGCCTTCTCTGGTCCTGGACTGCATCACATGTTCCTTGCTAAGTCCCAGTCCGACTGCTCTTATGTTTGCGGCCGCTCTTATGCTTATGACCGCTCTTGTGATGCCGATGCCCTCCTCCTATTCCACCACCACCACTACTACTGCCGGCGCCACCACGCTCCCGACGAGGCCTACTCTGATGCGTCCGGAGCGGACGACCGAAGCCTTCTCTCTCCTCCTCGTATGTCATTAGGGGAATGTTGGGACTGTTTTGTGTTAGCATCTCCCTAACCCAGCAGTGGCTCTGTAGAAAGCAGAGCGGGGTCGGGGAGTCTTACTCCTTAAGCATGCGCTTAAACTCCCTGTCGCCTGAAAAGCAGTTTCCCATGTTGAAGACGTCGAAGGTATACCGGAATTGTGATAAATGCGAGAAATACGGCAGACGGTGGCCTTTAATGAGAATTGAGGTCTCTGTTCATGTAGATTTGGGGGCGACTGGCTTTGAGATGCGAAGGTTGAATGCAGCCATGGTTGGGGAGCCAAGAGTCATTTATGTTTGACAAGGGTATAAAAGAGGCTGTAAACATAACCATGCTCTGAATCAGTGTTAAAGCTGGCCGCAATCATATGAGCGGCGATCAATGGGTTCCGGTCTTCTGGCGATTCAGAGTTAGCTCAACATCTATCCTGCCTGAGCAACTGCTGAGTACATGGATGCAGTACTGAGCACATTTGTATGTGATTGAGGCATAGAATGATGCACTAAAAAGTTTTCGGACTTTCATCACAAAATGGCAATGGTTCACGTACTAACATCGAATATCTCCGGGAGACGGCACACGGAATACCCCCAGGTCTTTTGTTCCACCACAATCTAGACACTTTCAATCACAACTCCAGTGTCAGCGCCCATGCCTCCTCTGGATCCTTCCCCTAGCCGAAGATCACCTTCCACGACAGGTGCTAGTGCCTGCGGTGCCTGTGGCGGCGCCGGTGACCGCTGCTGTGACGAGTATGCCTTCGATAGTCATAAACATGGTGGTTGTCGTCTTCCTCATCGTCGTCATCTTCGCCGACATGCCCTGTGTCAATGTCAACAACCGCTGAGTGGTTGGCCCAAGAAGACACCCTGCGGTTGCGTTCGTGGTGTTCACCGTCTCGGTACGAGTTTCGGCTGCGATGAGATCGGCCGTGGTGCCGTCCATGAGACCGGCCATCATAGTACCTTCGCTCGACTCCCTGCGGATGGTGGCTGATGAACCCCTTGTCAGTATATTTGCAATCCAGAAACATGATTTCCAGCTCGCTGGATGAAGGAGCATAAGAATAGGCGACTTACAATCGGCGATAGGTTTCGCCTCGATCCGGCGATGAAAAGCAGGACCCCATCTTCACAGTTTCAACTTTACGCTCTGCTGGTTTTGAAACAGACTCAAGCCTAAAAGTCTGGTGGTCTGATGAAAGTTGTTACCGATATGTGCTGCTGGGGCTTGACGCCTGGCTCTCGGGTAAAGAGAGGTGTTGTCTGTAAGTGCTCCAGAGCTCGCCGTTATTGGGGTAAGTTGAAAGGGGGGTGAAGTTCATTACACGAAGAACTTTTTATACCAGAGGCAAGGGCCATTTGACACTGAATGGATGTTGAAGTCAGAGCGTTGTGGTACGAGAGAAGCAAACTTGGCCGGAGTCTCCATTCAGAGCCGGTACACTGTCTGCTCGGGGGTGAGGCTTCAATCAAAGTTTGAATGTCATTCATAGACCCTTACTGTTCATAGTACAGTCATTCTAGGCGGTCACATAAATACCAGGCAGCGGAGAACTCATGACGGGTGTGGGTGACATCGTCATTGACTCTGCAGGCGGGGAATTGCTGGTTGATGCTTGAATAACAGCACCGAAATCGAAGCAAACGAGGATGCCGACGTAGTGTTAACTCAGGAGCCTTTAACTTCTTCGCCAATTGTACCTGAGCATGCCCAATCTGATCAAGTCTACCAGTTCATATGATGAGAACGACAGACCCGGTTGCACTGGGCACATGAACCATATAAGACGCAATTCGGCAAGAGCAACATGAGACGAGGTATTTGAGACTCTAGGCTGTACGTGTACATGACCATTCATCTGAACGTCTACAGGTACCGACTTTGTTCAATGTGATGCACCCTCACTTCTACATCCAGCGGCAAACAACTTAGCTGTTGCCCCTGCCGATATGTTCTCACGTTGTTCACGTTGACCGCATGAAGAACAGTGAATCCCACCAGAAATCAAAATTCTCCACATGGTCAGCCCTTTGCAATGTCTTGGGCACCTTACAGCTTGGGCATGTCGTTTTGAATGTTCTCCCCTTCCTGCCAGGAGTCCCAGGACTGCCTTGGCCGTCAGAACCAAATAACGCCAATACACCAACCGAAAGCCGTGACAAGGAGTTGACAATGGAATAGAAGTCCATGAACACCCCAGATGAAAACTATCCAACGCTGAGCTACGAGGACAAAAGGGCTCGCACACGACAGCGGGTACAAGAGCGCCAGCGACGCAGAGAAGCACTGGGTGCGGAGGGCCGTGATGCGGAGGAGTCGAGGACCACGCCCAGCGCACTGAACCACGCGCGCGAGCCATCGACGGTATCGGTCTTGTTTCCCTTGCGCTGGGGAGCCCAGCAGAGCTTGTCGAGCCGAAACGCCTTGCTTTACTGGGACGTTCCGTCTACTGGCCTGACGGCACGGCATTTCTCAGTACTCTTTGATGGGTAAGACGAGAAGAAATGTAGAGGCTATTCAGCCTTCACCATGACGGCTGCTAGCGAACAACATGCCCATCACTCCCCAGAACTTTGCAAGTATACACTCTGCGACTGGCGGGCCCTGGACTCGAAAGATTTCGACGGCAACCGCAATGTCGCGGGGAGGCCATGTACAAGGGGTAGCTACGGTCTGGTTGGAGCACGAACAGGACCGGTTGGAGAAGGCAAGAGAGGTGAGTGGAAGCATTAGCGACAAAAAAGATCGTCACTTTGCCTGCAAGATGTTGCGGGCGCTCGAAGCTGCGTTGGAGACTGGAGAGACGCCAGACCCGGTCGCAATGTGGAAAGCCATTCAACCACAAAGGCCTGTGCGGGTTCAAAACATTGTCGAGTCTAGCGAAGTCTATTAATTTATCATCTACAAATCCAAGAAGCTCATGGAACGACTGACAGAAGTATGGCGACGATGGGTGGCCGTGTTTCAAGACGAGAAAGAAACAGACCAAGGCCAAGTTGTTGGGCACAGGGCCGTTGCGTAAACAGCTCTGGGTGAATCCGTATTGGAGCCCTTGATATTTCCAGGGTGGCCCAGGACTTTTATCGATCGGAGCAAGATCCCGAGGCTTGACGACGGTGTGTGAAATCTGATTGAAGATGAATGTATACTAAACGGGGCTTTCTACTAATAATCCCTTTCAACAGACACTTCAGGCAGCTGTGAACAAATCTTCAAAGTCCAAGTTGCTCCGAAATACTTTTATCGTCGTTATAAGCAGTTGTGTATTTCCTGCCTTGGATGCTTTCAACATTGAATGCCGAGACCCGAACTCGTCCACGCAGGTAGTCACGGCGGCCGAACGCGACCCAACGAAGATACTCTTTTCTGAACTCCCGACCTGTTTCGTGTGGGCGTACGATGCCGACCGGGAACCGCCGGTATCAGCCACTGGCCGTGATACCATGGCCGAGGAAGACTCTGGGAGTGACAAGGATGCGGCTCACACCCAGGGGGCAGTACCGACAGGAAGCCCCTGGCAGGTGCTGATGGCTACGAAGGCCGCATCAAGGTCATATCAACATCGTTTTCACCTAGTTCTACTCTGCGCGGCTACAAGCGGTCCATGACTTGGAGGAACTGTGGCTCAAGGCCCAGAGGACAATGTGTGGACATGTACGAGCCAGGCATTTTACCCCTCTGAGCCAGAGTCCTTGCCATAGCTGATGCCTATTGAGAGGTGTATGGAAGAGTATTACGTAGGTTTTGGCACTGACTGAGCGTGCTGAAGATCCAGCGGGCTGGCTGGTGGTTGGGACCAAGGGCTTGATTGTACTGTGCACCTTGATGAGAAGAAACTCGACAAGAACAACATGGGCGACATCTTCGAAACTCAAGGTTATCCACGCCCATTCACATGGACGTCTGTGGTTCCCTTCTTTATTTCCCGTGTTGCGCCTTCAATCATACAGTCCCGTGGCGAACAGTAACGGTGGTCTTTGCAGGTTCTCGTGCTGTTCACGCTGACTGAACGAGGAACAGTAAATCTCGCGCGCAAAGTAATAGCCCCCAAACACGTCTAAACGCTGCCCCCGCCGGACTGTGCACCGGTACGCGGCGGCGACTTCTACAACCTTTGCCAACCGCCCGCCTGGAGGGGTTGTACAGCATAAAAGCTGAAGGAAACACGTCAATATAAAAGACTTACAGCCAAATGTGGTTCACGCCGATTTGAGCAATTTTGCCCTCGGAACAGGCGGTTATGTATGCCTCAGCGCGTGGCGTCTCTGGTTGGACGCCACGATCCTACGGCCCAGCCGCGCGCAGCCTGGCACGATGGACAATATGAACGCAGCGCCCAGCTTGGCAGCAATGAAGCCACGCCGTTGGTCCATGTCGTTTGAGGTTTGGCCGATCATAGCGGGGAGTAACGTTAGTCCGTATTGTTTGTTGGGAGCGTCAGGCATGGGCTCATGATGCCCCTGTCATATTGATCCCTCACCGACTGATGGGGGACGAGAAAACTCCACGTCTCCGAGCCAGAACATCACGAGGGCCATCAGCAGCTGCCCTCGCACACCACTCCGCCCATCTCAGCCGCCTTGGCCGCCGCGGGACAAGCCTTCACTAAGCTCACTTCGATAAAAGGGGAGACCTGAGGTGTACTTTGGCTTCGCAGATGGTCGCACCGACACTCAGCCTCAATGTCTCATAGCCCACCGTAAGGCTTCCTGGCTCCGCTGCAGTGGCACCCTGTCACATGCGCCGTCGCAACTCTCCAACCTGGCGGTCCCCGTCCTCTTCTCCGAACGCACGCTAAAAACGCACAAACGCCATGGCTTGGCTTGGCAAGGGTTGGTGGTTGGCGCAACGGTTTTGGCTGGTGGATGACGACGCCGGGAGCAACTGGCGTTTGCCCTTTAGTCTTTGCCAACGGCGGCTGGGGGAGCTGTCACCTGTGAAAACGGGCGTCATAAGAACCTTGCATGGCCCGTTTCTTCTCGTCGCCTCTTCTTGGATCAACTCGTCTACGGCTCTCGTCTCCATTACCATCCGGCTGGCCGGGACAGGGCCTCTCTGTCAGACGCCTCAACGCAACATCAACGCTGTTGGAGAAGCGCATCTCCAACCTCCCCACGGGGTTGTCTCACCATGTCCACCATCACCTCCGCGGCCCTCGCGGCGGCCACGACCATGTCTTCGGCCGCCGCAACGTCCACCGGCGAGCACCGGGTCCCTCCCCAGGGCGGTGTCATCGAAGGGTCCAATCCGTCCAAATACGACCCCAGCAACCCCATTATCCTCTTCATCATCCAGGTCAGTTGTCTCGCTGCTCGCGTGCTGGTGCTATACTCCTCAATCCATGCGCGTTGCTGACACGGCTCCCCAGGTGTGCCTCATCATCATCGTCTGCCACATCCTGCACTGGCCGCTCTCCAAGATGCGGCAGCCCCGTGTCATCGCCGAGGTCGTCGGCGGCATCATCCTCGGCCCCTCCGTCATGGGCCGCATCCCCGGTTTCAGCGAGGCCATCTTCCCCAAAGTGTCTATACCCAACCTGTCCGTCGTGGCGAACCTCGGCCTGGTGCTATATCTCTTCCTCATCGGCATGGAAACCGATGTCCGCTTCCTCGTCAGCAACTGGCGCGTCGCGACATCGGTCGCCGTGGCTGGCTTGGTCCTCCCGTTTGGCATTGGCTGCGCCTTGGCTTGGGGCGTGTATAACGCCTTCCGCAACGACAGTGGCCTCGAGCCAATCAGATTCCCCGTATATATGCTCTTCATCGGTATTGCCATCGCCATTACGGTACGCCAAGTTCTATTGCGCTGCTTGAGGGCCATGTTACTGACAGTGTCTCATCAAGGCCTTCCCGGTTCTCTGCCGCATCTTGACTGAGCTCAAGCTGCTCGATACCTCTGTTGGCGTCATTACTCTCTCGGCTGGAGTTGCCAACGACGTCGTCGGTACGTCTGTTTGCCATCTTTGAAGTGGTTCTGTCCGCTGATGAATACAGGCTGGGTGCTGCTTGCGCTCTGTGTTGCGCTCGTCAATGCCGGAAACGGTCTCGCGGCACTGTGGATATTATTGTGCTGTCTTGGATACATGCTGATACTGATGTACATCGTCAAGCCCGGCTTGACGTGGTTCCTACGCCGAACCGGAAGCATGGACAACGACCCTTCACAGAGTGTCATCTCTCTCATCCTTCTCATCGCTCTCGCGTCCGCCTTCTTCACCGGCATCATCGGCGTCCACCCCATTTTCGGCGGCTTCATGGCCGGCCTGATCATCCCTCGCGAGAACAGACTCAACATTCGCGTGACGGAAAAGCTGGAGGATCTGATCGGCGCCATCCTCTTGCCCCTCTACTTTACTCTCTCCGGTCTCAACACAAACTTGGGACTGCTGGACACGGGGCTTGCCTGGGGCTACGTCTTTGCGACAACAATCGTTGCGCTGTCGACCAAGATCATCGGCGCGTCCTTGGCCGCTCGCTTGAGCGGGATGGTATGGCGAGAGTCTTTCACCATCGGCGTCCTCATGAGCTGCAAGGGTCTTGTCGAGCTGATTGTGCTTGTATATTTTTCACGACTCCCCTCCCTGAACACTCTTTACTGACACTGGCGCACAGAACATTGGACTGCAAGCAAACATCCTCAGCACCAGGACGTTTACCATCTTCGTCGTCATGGCCCTCCTCACCACCTTCGCAACAACACCGATTGTTTCTGTGCTGTACCCCCCGTGGTACCAAAAGAAGATCGAGGCATGGAAACGTGGAGAGATTGACTGGGACACTGGTGCCCCCATCTCGCCCTCTGACACGGACGGGTCCAGCCGCCAAAAGCCCCCGATGGAAAGACTGAGCCGGCTGCTTGTGTACCTCAGGCTGGACAATATGCCGGCTCTCCTGAACCTCTTGTCACTCTTCGGAAACCCGTCGACCATGGAGCCATCGGTTCGAACCGCCGACGGCGCGGGAACACTTCAACCCTCCAGCAACTCGGTTCTCTCTGACGGCCCGAAGAGGGCTGTCTGGGCCCACGGTATCCGACTTCTCCAGCTGACAGATCGTGACTCCTCGGTCATGACGGTGTCACAAGTCGCCGAGTACAGCCGCCACGATCCGATCGTCAACACGTTCCGCACCGTCGGGCAGCTGCACAATCTCGCAGCGTCCGGAGAGGTTGCCATCATGCCCGAGACACGATTCGCCGAAGCCCTCGCCACCAAGTCCAGCAACATGTCATCAGACCTGCTCCTCGTCCCCTGGAGCGAGACTGGCGGCATGGGCGACTCGCAGATTCTGTCTTCGGCGACGGTGGACGACAAGATGGCCTCGTCGTATGGAGCATTCGTCAAATCGGTGTTTGACTCGCGCGATCACAACATCGCCGTCTTCTTCTCGCGGAGCGATTCTGACTTGGATGGCAAGGGCAACCTTAGCCGCATCAAGTTGACCCGAACATATTCCCTCAGTGCTCTGAAAGAGGACATGCCTACGGCTCCTCTCGCCAACAAGCCCTACCACATCTTCTTGGCCTATTTCGGAGAGGACGATGACAAGCTAGCGCTGCGACTCGTCCTCCAGCTCTGCGAAACGTCCAAGGCTACCGCCACAATAATGCGAATCTATGCATCTGCAACTGAAGGCTCGTCTGCTGCAGCAGGCGAGGACCTCTTCGAAATTGCATTGTCCAAGCTCCCTGCGGATACTGCCAGTCGGGTCAAGTTCGAGACGGCCACGGGATCCACGACGATGGAAGAGCTTCTGCAGTATGCCACGACGGAGGCGAACCCGGAGTCAACCGACTCCAAGGCCCCGAACCTCGTCGTAATCGGCCGTGGAAGCGGAGAGAAGATGGAAGAGGGCAAGTTGGATCACAAGATGAAAGGAGACCTGAAGCTTTGCTTGGGTGTTCTCGCGGGACACTTTGTCGCCGGTGGAGCGCGGGCGGACTTGCTCGTGGTCCAGTCCAAGAAACTTCCAGAGGCGTCTTGAGTTTATATCATGATTGGAGCATCGGCGAGTTGGATCTGGGTCAGATTATATCCCTCTTGAGTCTTGGGCGAGGTTACATTCCGCTTGGGTAGCATATGCATGGCAGCACTACAGGTCACAATTGTTCACGTTCATGACAAGTCAGCGTTGTTAAGAAAATGGTGAATTACAACTCCGACCTTCTATGTAGCGATGTGATATCAAAAATGAATGATCAGCTTGCATGCTCTGGTGTTCCCAGGTCATCAAATCCGACGGATTCTGCGCGTGTCGTGTCACATGCGACGTGCACCCATGTCGGCCGTGTAACCAAGGCCCAATGCAACCAACAAAATGCAGGTACAAGCAGCTAGTGCAGAATTACATTGATACATATTTTCTTGTTTGTATGTGTGACATTAGGCGGCCTTGACGATCTCTTCGTCGTTGCTCGCGTCCCGCTCGTTGACGGCAGTGGCACGGCCGTTGACGGCGTAATCGTCCTCGCCGCTGAGCTCCTCGAGGGTCTTGCGGGCAGTCTCGGGGATGAGGAGCGTGGTGAAGCATCCGAGAAGCATGAAGAGGGCGTAGATCTCGAGAACGTGATCCAACCAGGGGGAGTCACCAGGCTTGGTGGCGCCGCGGGTACGGAGGGTGGCGATGGCACCCTGGCCGATGATGGAACCAATCTTGCCAGAGGCAGCGGAGATACCGTGCGAGGTGGAACGGTAACGGGTGGGGAAGACCTCGCCAGGGACAATGAAGGTGGTGGTGTTGGGGCCTGAGACGGATGTTAGTGCCGTGTTTAACTGGCTTGACAGTCGGTATGCGAAACTTACCAAAGTTGAAGAAGAACTGGGCAACAACGTAGATGGCCAGGAGGCCATTCTGACCAATCTGGTGGTAGGCAAAGCCCATAATAACGAAGAGAATGGTAAGAATGATGAAGCCGCCCATCTGGATCTTCTTACGGCCAATGGTGTCAATCGTGGCAACGGACACCCAGTAGCCCGGAACGGCACCAGCCAGGACAATGATCAGGTTACCAATGGCAGTCTTGTACAAGTAATCGTAGACGCTGGTGGTATGCGAGGAGGAGAAGCCAATGGCGCTGAGAATGGTGGCGTTGTTCAAGGAGAGACCGTAAAAGGCAACGTCGAGGCAGAACCACGAGCCAGCAGTACCGAGCAGGAGCAGGGCGTTCTTCGTCTTGCCGTAGTGGCGGAAGAAGTCAGCCATGCTGGCCTTGGGGACCTCGAGGCTATCCTTGGCAGCGCGGCTGGTGGCGATGCGCTCCATGGCGTCCGGGTCGCCCTCGGCCTTTCCAGCCATGTATGCCTTGACGTCGTCCTGGGCCTTTTCGACATCACGGGCGACGTCAAAGGTGTATCGGGGCGTCTCGGGGATGGTCAGACGGACTAGAGTCATTGCCCGTCAGCAAGTGATCAAATACGAGTTCGTTGGCCTCAGTTGAGTACTCACAGTAGAGCGCAATGCAGGCGGGAACGGCACCGAAGCCGATGAGGAGTCGCCACATCTTGTCGACGGCAACCTGGCAGTCGCCGGAGCAGGTGGCAACACTTTTGTAACCCTCCAGCGTTCCCTTGAAGCCAAGGGTGGCGAAGAGCATAACAAAGGCAGCGGCGAGCTGGCCCATACCCTGCATGGCGAAGACGGCAGCCATCATGGCACCACGCCACTTGGTGGTAGCGAACCTGTAGTCGTCCGTTAGCCACATGGAATACCCGGAATGGGGCCAGATTGAGGACTTACTCAGAGGTGATAATGGACGACAGAGGGTAGTCACCACCGATACCGATGCCCATGATGACACGCCAGAAGATGATGAGGCCGATGATGTCGCAAGCGGGAGAGCCGCTGGTCAATGCCTGGCCCAGGGTGGCAAAGATGATGACGATGAGCTCGAGACCGTACATCTTCTTACGACCGACCATGTCAGCGAGGGCACCGAAGCCCAGCTGGCCGATGACGGTACCGGCCGACGTGGCCAGCTTGATGGCGCTGTCGGAGCTGGTGGGCATCACCCCCACGCCGGGGAAGTAGACGATGCCCAGCATGATGGTCAGCAGCGAGGCCGTGAAGATGTCGTACGAGTCGGTGAAGAAACCAACACCGGCGACGACGCAGGCGCGGACATGGTACCAGCCAAAGGGCGCCTTGTCGACCTCGGCGAGGGCCAGGCGACGGCGCTCGTTGAGGTCGGCGACGTGGGCGAAGTCGTTGTGGAAGTTGTGGTAGGCACTGTTGCCGCCAGACGTCTTCTGGACGACGGCCGGGGCGCCGCGGGCAGTGGTCTCGGCCATGGCTTGGCTTGGACGGTGTCGACGACTTCTTGAAAGCTGAGGAGGTAGCGGAACTGTTGTCGCCGCCAAGAAGGAAAGGAGAGAACAGGTCAGCCAAGGATGACGATCAGCAGTGAGGAGACGAAGGAGAAGACGGCCAAAGGGGGGACGGGTGCCAAGAGACTGGCGACGGCGTATATATATGACCTGCACCACACTGCCGCAACCAGGCAGCGTAAACCCCATTCCCTCGCCCGGCTCGCCTCGTCGCGCCGCTTCACGAGCAGACGCCACGGGCAGACACGGGGCCCATCCATTCGAGCTGATAAGCCACCCCGGGCCGAATGAGGCAACACCTCGACCGAGCCCTGAAGAGATTTTCCACGTCTGCGCTTCGCAATTCGACGGAGCGAGCGAACCAACGGCGCCGGAGGGCCATGCAACCCATTCTCCTTGAGGCGTACAGAGCCGGGGGCGTTTTGGACGGAGTCCAGTCTGCGGTGTTGGTGCCCTCCGGCAGCGTCGACTTACACGGGCTCGACGTCGCGGGCGCGGGCCAATCAGAGGCCGCGGCGCCGACACGTTGCCCAGGCGGCAGGCGTGCTTGGCAGGGCCTTGGCAAGGCTTGGAGATCGATTGCGGAAACCGTGGGGCCGCACCTGAGGGGAGCCGGAACTATTGAAGCCCTCCAGCCGTGCTGCTTGCGACCGAACGAGGCCCATTTCCACTTTGGCGACCGACGTCGTTGCCGAGCGCCCGGCTTGGCCTGCAGCTGGGGGATTCCCGATCTCGACCAGGGTGCCTGCCGTGGGCTGCCAAGTTGCGCCGTGTCGTGCCACTGTCCTCGACGCCTCACGTGCCAAGTGCTAAGCGGAGACGACGACTCGTCGGGAGACAGTGGACCTAATACCTATGTACTGTACTCGTACGTAGGCTTGCCAGGCACACCGGACTCTGCAGGCGCTGGAAAATCTAGCTGGAATTCTAGACGTTAAGCATACCCACTTACTCTAACAATCTGCCCACGTGCCTCAATCCAAGGGTCCAGCGCTGGCAACGGCAACACCGCACGCGATAGCAGCAATATTTTTTGCCAGCGTCGCCGACTCATCCGGCAACAAAAGGGACGCGCCATCTGCCCCGGCCTGAACGGGGCCTCGCGTGCTGGCCATGTCATCCTCCTCCGACTCACCCTCCGACTCGCCCTTCGACTCACCCTCCCCGCGGCCCAAGATGTCCTCAACGGCCACAACCACGACGGCCACGACGGCGATGATGTCGTCCAGCAGCAATGCCAAGGACGGCGAAGACGAGCTGCCGCCGCTGTCCTTCAACGTCGTCACCGCAGAAGACGACAAGCGCGACGCGCTGTGCCTCGTCACCGACAGCATCGCCCAGCAGCGCCAGACTGCCTCCCTGGCCGTCATCTTCCACCCCGGCTGCTTCGTCGCCCTCGCCGTCGCCTGCTCCTTCGCCTGGCGCCACAACGCCCGCGACTACGGCACCGCGCTGACCGCCGTCTCCGGCCTCGCCATCGCCTACCTGGCCGCCGTGCGCCTCTTCACCTCGCGCTACGTAACCCTCGCCGAGGAGTTCAAGTGGAAGGACTTCCTCGCCGCGCCCGACGGCCGCGAGGACCTCGTCGTCACGGCGCGCTTCGGAGGGGAGCTCATCGGCACACTCGTCCTGCGCCTCCAGGCGCCTGAGGGCCAGCAGCAGCAGCAGCAGCAATCCAAGAAGAAGGCCACGAAGCAGCAGCAGCAGCAGCAGCAGCAGCAGTCCCTCGCCGGCGGCCGCGGCGTCATCCGCGCGTGGACGACCAAGCTCCGGTACCGCAACAAGGGCATCGGCGCGGACCTGCTGCGCTTCGCCGTCATGACCGCCCGGAGCGCGTGCGGCGACGACGCCGAGGTCGCCTTCGACCCGGATCACGCCAACAGCGCGCTGCCGCTCAACCACATGTTCAACCGGCCGTTTCGGAGCCGCGACGAAAAGGCGGCCAAGGCGCTGGCGCACGCGCTGCGGGACTGTGAGAGTGGAGAGGGCAGCTTCCAGTGAGGGGAGAATGACGACAACATTGTATGACCATTAATATAGAGGGCGTTGGATAATGCTATAATGCAGTGTATATTGAAACAATACGGAGTGATGCCCCCCGTATGAGTGAGGTTATTACATGGCAAAATACATTTCAACCCATGCCGAATATCCAACCATTCAGCATCGCCAACTCTACAACTCCGTCTTCGTCTTCTCCTTCTCAACCCTCGCCGTCAGCGCATACAACTCCCTGGGCCGCCCCTGCGCATCACAGCTCGCAAACCGCCACCACCCGCCGTGCACCGCGCCCACCAGGTTCACCATCCCCCAGCGGATGGGGGACGGCATCGGCGGCCAGTCCTTCCACAGGCCCCCCTCCGCCGTGCGGTCCGCGTTGAGCAGGAAGAAGGGCACCACGTCCGACAGGCCGGCCTTGCGCACCGTGTCCTTGCCCCAGGCCTTGAGCATCTCGGCGGCCACGGCGCCCTGGAACGAGTGGCGCTGCGGCACGTTGGGGTGCGTCGCCAGGGCCGCCATGACGGAGACTTCGTGGTGCAGGTGGTACTCGAGCGGCTTGCGGAACGAGTCCATGATCTTGAGCAGCGCGCCGGGCGTCAAGGCGGAGGCGTTGGAGAGGGAGCCGAGGTAGGTGTCGAGCTCGTTCAGGCCATCAATGAAGGATTCTCTCTCATGTCAGCCGCGCTCGTCAGACGAACATGATATTGGGGCATCTCACCGTGCTCCTTGTAGATGTCACCCCAGACATGCTGGTCGGTAAGCATGCCCTTTATCTCCGGGAACAGGAGATCCTCTTCGTCATCGTGATGGCTCTTGATGAACCGGACCCACGTCTTCGAGTACCCGACAAAGTCCGCCTTGTCCTCGTCTTGCACATGCGGCGCCTGGAGAAAGATGGAGTTGTACCCCCGGATGAGCGAGTTGTGCAACAGCGCCATGTGCGTCGCCGCCGTGGTCAGCAAGTCATCCTACCACCCACAGTCAGCGCCTGTGTCTTGGTGATCGAATGGGTGTTTGCCCGCATAAGCGTGGGTGCTCAACTCACCTTGCCGGTCTGAGACTGCGGCGTCGGGACCAACTTGATGGGATGATCAGCCCACTGCTTCGTCGGCGCCGTCGTCTCATACGAGTACGGCGATCTACTCCGAATCGCGTTGCCCCAAAAGGCCAACGTAGAGAGGAGCACGGAGAGCCATATCATGGACATGGTGACGGGCGGCCTGGAGGCTGGCAGATCACCTCAGCAATTGTGAGAATCCGTGAGTGAGTAAGATTCGACCCTGGCATGAGACGAACAAATGAACACCTGTCACTGCCAGTGTCAGCCCACGAGCTTCCAGTTCTGTCCAAGGACCGCTCGTTATTAATAACCACGCCGTGATTGGCGCTAGGCTCCAGGCGGCAGTAGCGGAACCGCGGGGATGCCCCGGGGCGAACCGAGGCCATGCGGAGCTTGGTCGATCATACGGTTGCCGTCACGATGTGAATTGTGACTATAACGGGGATGCTGTTGGGCGTTACTGGACAGAGCCACAGGGACCTTCAAACTGAGTACTCGGAAATGTGAACAAAGATTTTCGCAACAAGACAGCTCTATGACCTTGACCGTATGGCCATCCAGTCCCAAGCAACGCCAAATGCTTCCAACAATGACCAATTAATGCCCCACGAGTGCCAGCTATGTCTCCTGCCCTTTTCGCCCTACCAGGCGACAGTTATAATAGCTCGCAGCGCTGCAAGCAATCCCCGCGAGTGCCTCTTTAAGCAAACGCCCCGACAAGGGCCATCAACACCGCACCGCCAACCACGGCCAGGTACGCGTGCAGCCGCTTCTTCCCCTTCAGGACCTTGTAGCTCTTCTCCGTCAGGAAGTCCTCGGCCAGCAGCTGCACCAGGCCCGCGTACAGCAGCAAGCCCGACGACACGGCGTTCATGAAGCCCACCACCAGCAGGCCGCCCATCGACGCCGGGTCGTACATCTTGTGGACTATCAGGCCAATCGCTTGGCCAACCGGCGTCGTGACGCCGTATGCGAGAACCATGAGCCACGGCCGAATCGAGTTCTTGGGGAACTGGACGGCCCCAATGCGGCTTCCCAGCGCCAGGCCCTCGAAGAACTGGTGGAAGCTGATGGCGACCAAGAACACCACAAACGCTGGGCCGGTAGCCACTGAAATGGCCATCCCAATGAAGATACTGTGGAACAGAATGCCCGCCTCGAGAAGGAGGCACTGCAATAGTTTCCGCTGATGCTCCTCAGGCGTGTGCGGCGGTATGCCCGGATCTGCCGTACCTCCATCACCCGGCTTCAGAGGCGCATACGGGCCATTGCGGTTGCCGTTGACCGGGGCCGGGTCCAGCTCGTCCATGTCCAAGTCCAGGTCTGAGTCCCCGTCGTTGAACTCTTGGTCGGTGGACTTGCGCTTCCTCTGCGCCGTGATCGGTGTCGACTCGGGTAGAGGCGAAACCCCAGCGACAAGACCTTGTGTTGCCTCCATGTCCTCCAAAGAGATGGCCACAGGTCTATGGCCGCCCATCCTCCTCCCTGCTAGGCCACTCGTGTCGTCATTGAGGTCCACGTCGTGAAAGTGCCCGTCGGCGGTGCTGCTCCCGTCGGTTTCGTCAAAGAAATCGTGCGCGTGCGAGTGGGAGTGTCCCGCGCCTCGTGCCGTCAGGAAGGACTCGACGCCGACGACGACAATGGCGGAGACCATGGCCACCAGCCCCGGGAGCGGCGTATATCCCTTGCTGAAGAAATACGGCAGGCATGGATCGGTCAGGGATTGGAAGGCAGTCGGCAGCAGGTGGACAAAGGCCGTCGCAAGCAAAACGCCGGTGCCGACATGTTGGCAATAGAATATTATCGTTCTTTGTCGCTTTCCGGTCGTCGTGCGTCGCGATATCAAGGGGATTCCGCATGCTGTTGGGTCAGGTTAGCTTCCCGGCGATCCAGGTTACCAGAGGACTCGAAAACGTACCCAGCGTGCTCAGCACCAAAATCAGGAGCAGCGCGAAAACATGCGCCACCGTATCATACCATCCCGTCTGCCTCGATCCGCATTCTGGCTTCTCGCCCTCTTCCTCTCGTCGGCGTAGCTCCTGCAGCAGCAGGTTCGTGGGGATGGACGACCACGTTGCGTCTACAGGGTCCAGTCAGTCAGTGCGCCACGCCACGCAGCAGCGCTGCAATGCTCACCTCTTGTCGCCTCATCGAGGGTACCCATTCTAAACGTCGTCAACAGTCTAACTGCCTCGAATCGGCGTCGAATCCAAGGTCATGGCGGCGCGAGAAAAGAAGCAGGTCCCCCTTACCGAGCCCGATCTAGGAGAAACGCGGACTCTCCGTCATTGGGAAGGTCGCGGTTAGTGGTGGACGCCTAATCCTCGGGCGGTGCTCTCGGGGCTCACAATGACTGCCAAGCTGCGTACGTGTTCTCGGTCCTGCAAGGGGCTTGGCGGATGCATAAAGTTGCGTATAGAGCCTCGATGCAAGCCTCGAGGTGGCAGTCTACCCGCGGACAATAAACGCCTTCGATAACAGCTGCTGCATTGTTGTGTCGTGGGCGGCGCACAGATGTCCATCTCTGTGGTACGCATAGCTGCTAAAATTAGATGTTATCCTACAGTACAGCGACATAGATCAATCATCCATCATCCGGCCCACCGGAACGCTAGCAGATCGACAGCCTGTCTGTCTCGCATCAAATGGACCAACCAACATCATGTCCGTGAGCTGGACAACGTTTCATTATCTCGTTAACTCACACAGCTGCTACATATACAAGCCCGCTATCCTACCCTACGCAGTATCCCGATCCCCCCCAGCCAAATTACCGACCAACGCGAATGACACCGGCCGCAATCAGCTTCTGGATCTTGGTCCTCACGCCCGGGTTTCGCATGTGCTCTTGCAGAGCCTTCGGGTCAGACTGGGCCTGCTGAAGAATCGACTGCATGACGGGGTCCTGCATGAGGCCCATGATCTGGATTACAATGTTAGCAATGCGCAGCTTCACGGTTCGACGTCGGTAACTCACCTCCGGGTCCTTTGACAGTCGCTCCCGCGTCTGCTCCTCCGTCTCGTTGTCTCGGGCAGAGTACATGGCGCCAAACGCCTTCTGCTGCTGCTGATCGATTTCGCGGGCGTTGGCACCCTTGTGGTGCTCCAGGTCCACCTGCTGCGCCTCCGTGCAGGCGTCGACGCAGTCCGAGTACTTGCGCATGCCAAAGTAAGCCTGCGCCTTGCGAATGTACGCCCGGATGAAGGTGGGGTCCTTCTTGATGGCAGCGTTGCAGTCCTCCACTGCGCTGGGGAACTCGAACAACTTGACAAAGGCTGCCGCCCGGTTGCTGTATCCACGGGGGTCCTCAGGGGCGCGCTTGACCATTTCCGAGTAGGCGGCCACGGCTCCCGGGAAGTCCATCTCCTTGAACTTTTTGTTGCCCTCCTCGCGGGCCTCTTCAGCCTTGGCCGGGTCGACGTATGCCGTCTTGTCAGACTCAAGCTTGGCGCGCTCAGTGGCACGGAGCTTGTTCAGGACGTCAGGAGTTCGGTGCTCCGTCAGGGACCGGTTGTAGTTCTCGATCGCCAGAGCAAAGTCTCCTTTCTTCTCGTACGCACTGCCAATACGGGCGTAGCTCTTGGCAATCAACTTGAAGTCGGCGTAGATCTCGCGGCCCTCCTCCACGGCCTTGGTACAAGCCTCGATACACTTGTCGTAGTCTCCCTTCTCAAAGTAGGCCGCTCCAAGGTTGTTGAGGTAGGTGATGTCCTGGAAGGTGTCCCAAGCCTTGCTGTAGTGCTGAATGGCCTCGTCAAAGTTACGCTTCTTGTAGTTCTCAGTGCCCAGGGCCTTTTCCTTGTCGGCCTCCTCCTTCTTCTTCATTTTCTCGAGAGCCTCTTCGTCGAGCTCCTCGAGCTCAGACACAGGCTCGGGGGCCCTCTTGGTCTCAGGCTTCTTCGGCTCGGGTGGTGCGTCGGGCATGCTCGTGTCTTGACCGGCGGACGGGTCGCTGTCGCGCATCTCCATGTCCACACCCATCATCACACCGAGCACCTGGAGCATTCTCGGGTCGGTGAAAAGGTCCTGGGTATTCTGGGGGTTCTTCTGGATTTGTTGCAGCTTGGCCATGAAGCTGGGGTCGGCCAGGAGAGCGCTCGTCTTGGGGTTCGAGGCGAGTTTCTGGATCAGGTTGGGGTCGTTGAACATTTGGCCCAGGCCACCCATAGGGTCGCCACCCATGCCTCCTGTGAATAGATGGTCAGCACAAAAGCCTCTTGCTCACGTTTCCTCTCCTTTGGCAAGCGTACCTGCTTCTTGCTGCATAGCCTTCTCGACCGAAGCCAGGCCGCTCTTCAGCTGCGCGTTGTTCGCGTCATGCTTCAGGCCCTCCTCGTACGCGTCGTTAGCGCCCAGCAGGTCACCCTTGCCGTGAAGCGCAGCCCCCTTGCGGCCCCAGCCCTTGGCCCAGTCAGGCTTGATCTCGGTCGTCTTCTCGGCATCTGCCAGGGCGCTGTCCCACTCCCTCTTGGAGGCATGTGCGGCGGATCGGTTGCTGTAGAGGATGTGGTTGTCGGGCTGGATGGCGATGGCCTGGGTGAACTTGTCGCTGTAAACAAGAGTCAGCCCAGCTCACAGATGAACTCCTTTGGCACGGCACAGGAGGGAGTGTGCAGAAGACGTACATGGCATCATCAAAGTTCTTGTCGGCAATGGCCTTGTTGCCAAGAGCTTTGAGCTCGTCTGCGGAAGCCATGTTGTGGTGTCCTCGGAAGATTGATGACAAAAATGGATCAGGTATGAACAATATCTCGTTGCTTTGCAAAATGTTGTACAGTAAGCCTTTGTTGTACAAGGCGGTAGTGGTATAGATGGGCAGAAGTCGACGTTTCCAGCAGTCGGGCTTGTTGGTGGGGAAGAAAAGGAAGAAGAGCTGCCTTCTAGCTCCTTCGATGGCCGGACCCGTGCTCGAGCACCTTATTGGCCACAGCTGGTGTGGGGCCATGATGTGCCACTGATGCTGTCCACGCTGTATTGCGAATACAACAGTGCTGAGTCTCTGATCGTTTCCGAGCAACGTCGGTTCGAAGTCCTTGCTTGGTTCTTTAAATGCATCGAAATTTGCGGAAATTGTTCTTTGCAAAGCGAAGGCGGCTTCAGGCTGTTGGGCGGACGCTCTGGCGCACAGACATCTGCTTTCGTGATGCCCTCCACTTACTCTCCAAGTAATACCCGTTACGAGGCGTTTCTGAGGTACCAGACCTCAATGCGGATGCTCTTTGGTATCACAAAGTCTATTCTAAAAGAAAACATCACTCATGTACTAGGTTTCTGGACCATATTGTCTGCCTGATTTTGGGAAGCTTACCTTGGGGTCGGCGACTCAGCTCCAGGGTAGCTCACAGCCTCTCAGAACTGCCGCGCATGTCTGTCCCCTGGGCTCAAAGAGCACGAAACTCAATTTTGGAGACTTACATACCCAGAGTGCAACGAAGGGAAATATCCTGGCAAGCGAGCAAAATCAGGTCTGCGGCGCTCTCAGAGCCATCTTTGCCACTGTCAGTTGAAGAGACACTACGGCAGCCCGCCATGGAACTTGGCGAATCCCAACCACGACTGATTTTGGTGTTTCCGAGATTGAACCTGTCGATGAAAGTGAGAGAGTCTTGACAAACATATCGGCGTTATCCAGTTCGGTGCGAGTCTGTCGCCACCGCAAGTCTTCAACATGGCCCTCGCACGGTTTGCCAGAGTCCACGACGGACTCCATGTCATCTCTGAGCTCGCCGTCCGCGGCCATGATACCACCCTCCAGCGACATAAGTACGGAAGAGGACGACCGGCGCAGGATCATGACAGGGAGCGACGTTCGACAAATAGGAGCTAATCTGGGGCGTCACCAAAAGAGGGTGCATGCCGATGTTAGTTAATTTACTCCGAAGGATCTTCAATTTGAGGAAAGCAATGCATTTTGATCTGGGGAAGATTGAGCCGGTCGACTTTGGATTCACCGCAGCCGAAGGGACACGGTGTCGTGCACGGACCAATTTCCGTGTTATTTACTAAATTACACGCAGTACTGTCTACAGTAGTAGTAGTAGATAGTGCATTCTCACTTTGTATTGCGGTCGTCTATGGGATATACTACGTCCCTCGTTGCAGCTTAGATAGATAGGTAGGTGCGTCAACACAGACGGTACGGGGTAGTCTCTAACGTCCTGTCCACACTCGGAGCCGGCCCGTAACCACTTTACAGCTCAATTTTTGGTTGCGGATCCTGTTGGATAGACTAGTTGACTTAGGCAGCCCTTGGCCGAGGAAAAGGAAGTCCTGGGGGTCAGTGGCTAGCTGACTAGCTAGCTGACTGGATAGCTGACTAGATATCTGATCTAATGACTAGATAAGTCATGCGCTGATCTATTAGTCGGGCTACTAATCCCTGGAAAAAGCAAGGAAAAGGCCGGCTAGGCACGGAGGCAACTGAAGGATAAAGAGGGTAGGTTTTCACTTACAAGGATGAGATGAACAAGACTCAGGCATCAATTTGATCAATGAATTGGAATTCAACCGCTATTTTGACCGATGAATTTGACCCCTAAATTTACCCCTATTTTATATATGATTTGGAACCGCATAACGCGACAGATCCCTCTCAGTATCCCATGGAAAGCCGTTTTTCCATATTAACTCCTCCCGTGATTTATCCGTCGACATTACAACGACGCACGAGTGGTTGCTGGCGTTTAAACTGACAATGCTGTAAAGCCCTCGGGCTATATGCTTTGTTACTTGTATAAGCGCCTTGTGAACGGTGTCGTTTGTGCCGGTGCGTATAATGCGGAAGTCAGAGTCATAATTGATATTGATGAAGATAACATCGACTTTGTAAACGGCCACATATCCAGAGAGATTGGCACCGGGCCAAGCCGACGGGTGAACTGAAGGGTCGATAGAGTAGTGAATTGGGCTTTGGCTAGACGTCGTTGGGTCTTGACTGGACATTGTTATAGATTGTTTGTCTTCGTAAAGTTGTCGAAACTTGGTTGAAGCGTTAACCTCCGGCTGGCGAAAGTGACCTTTAAGTTGAACGCCAAGGCTGGCACCATTGGACGTGATATCGTTTTAAATGATGAAGTATCTACGCCTCGCTTCATCCACCCTCTTCTATCGGCGAGACTTTATATTTTTCGCTCGTGCCTGCGGGCTGTCGACCTTCCGTATACGGGCATGACGAGGAGTGATGGAATGAATGGCAGCCATTCGTTCCCGCTGTTCTTATCTCAGTTGGACCCATAAGGTGGGAGCATTCCTGCTTGTTGCCTAAACTAACCATTTTCACGTGCACTATTGTACTTGCAGTACGAAGTAGTATTGTCGCATTGATATTGGCCACGGATGTCGGCCGCTCACCCGTTGAAGGATGACCATCCATGTTAGTTGTCGTGAAGGTTGGTACGAATACGGAGTGCGCCAGAGGGAGGCCGTTCATGGGTGCAGCAATGGCGACCACACTCTTGCCCAAGCCTCCAATGGCGATGACTTTCTCCGGCCCTGCCGGCTGCTGACGCGTCAGTCAATGCAGCGACATGGCCAGTGTCTCGAGCGACGTTGGGGTTTCTCCAGAAGATCGCCGGCTTGGAGGCTGGCTCAAGTGGTGCGCCTTGCAATAATAAGAAGAGAGCGCCCAATGGCGCGGTGAGAGACGCTGGCGAGCCGCTTCGCGCCAATGGGGAATCCTTGAGGTGAGCTTGCAAATGTTTGGCTTCTTGTCGGCAATTACCATTTATGCAGCCAATCGCTCATGTATGATGTGCCGCACAACAACGGCTCGCGGCCATGCAACGCAGTGCAGCCGTCGTGCACTGCGGTTTCGATGTACGGATACTTCGGCTGAGGCGCAACCATGACCTAGCGGTGCCTCACTAGCATCCGCCACGTACCTTCCTAAGTTATGAATTTCAGGAATGTAGAGCCTCTCAGTGGTGAGCGTCTTGAGAGACTAAAAGGGGCCCGATCCAAAGTCGGTTTTCAGGGTCCGCATCGTGGGGAAGGCCGAGATGCATATCC
Source organism: Tolypocladium sp. Sup5 PDA-1 (assembly GCA_000750105.3). Classification (NCBI taxonomy): domain Eukaryota; kingdom Fungi; phylum Ascomycota; class Sordariomycetes; order Hypocreales; family Ophiocordycipitaceae; genus Tolypocladium; species Tolypocladium sp. Sup5 PDA-1. Next base: position 846,306 of record JPHH03000009.1, read on the forward strand.
AACGATCCAATGCCTGCACGATACGCTATTCACAGTGGGGTGCAGGCAGTGCATGCACTTCAATATTGTTGGCAGCGCTTGGGTGCAGATGCGACCCTGGCTCCTGGACACAGACTCCCTCTTCCAATATTATAAACTCGACTCCGTCCTTGAGGCTCGACCGCCGACTCTGCCTCTCCCCCTCTCGTCTCCGGGAGGTTTTAAATACCGCAATTGAGTTTTCAGAGCCGCGACCATGGACGACGTCGCGGAGCATCACGACCTCCTCATCCTGGGCGCCGGCCTCTCTGGCATCAACGCGGCCCACGTCCTGCGCGAGCAGCTCCCGCACCGCAAGGTGACCATCCTCGAGGCCCGCTCCGTCATTGGCGGCACGTGGAACTTCTTCAAGTACCCGGGCTTCCGCTCGGACTCGGGCATGACCACGTTTGGCTTCAAATGGCACCCGTGGCCCCATCAGCACAAGATCGCCTCCGGGCCCGAGATCGTCTCGTACCTCGAGGATGCGGCCCGCAAGGACGGCATCATGGACCAGATCCGCTTCCGCCACAAGGTGACGCACTTCGAGTGGCGCGACGAGGACCAGTTCTGGAGCCTCACTGTCGACGCCGACGGCACCGAGAAGGTCTTTGGCGCCAATTTTGTCTTCCTCTGCACCGGCTACTACTCGTACGACAGGGCGCAAGACACCGTCATCCCTGGCCTCGACTCCTTCGCCGGCACGGTTGCCCACCCGCAGTTTTGGCCCCAGGATCTCGACTACACCGACAAGAAGGTTGTCATCGTCGGATCCGGAGCCACAGCCATCACCATGCTCCCCGTCGTGGCAGAGAAAGCCGCCCAGGTCACCATGCTCCAGCGCAGCCCTTCGTACGTCATCTCCATACCCAACAAGTCCGCGGCCGACGGGCTGCTGCGGGCGGTACTCCCCAGAAGCTGGAGCGACTGGCTATGCTGGTGGAAGGGGATGGGCTTCGAGATCGGCGCGACGCGGTTCCTGGTCAACTTCCCCAACGCGAGCAGATGGGCCCTCACCTGGATGGCCAAGAAGCAGCTGCCGGCCGACGTGGACGTCAACGTCCACTTCAACCCGCGGTACAACCCCACCGAGCAGCGGCTGTGCATGTGCCCGGACGGCGACTTCTTCAAGGCGCTGCACCAGGACAACTGCCAGGTCGTGACGGACGTCATCGAGACCGTCACGCCCCACGGCGTGCTGCTCAAGTCCGGTCGCAAGCTGGACGCGGACATCATCGTCACGGCGACGGGCCTCTACTTTGAGATCATGGACGGCAAGCAACCCATTGTCAACGGCAAGCCCATCGACGGCGGCGAGCACTACACCTGGCGCGGCGGCATGCTGGAGGCCCTGCCCAATATGGGCTACATCCTCGGCTACGTGGTGCAGACCTGGACGCCCGGCGCCGACGCCATGACCCAGATGCTCATCAAGGTCATCAAGCGCATGGAGGACAAGAAGGCGACCAAGGTGGTGCCCACGCTGGTGCGCTACAAGGGCATGCCGCGCAAGATTGCCGTCGACGCCAACAGCAACTACTTCCTCAGGGCCGCCGACAGGATACCCAAGGTCACGGGCGAGGACCCGTGGTACGGGCGCACGCACTGGCTCCGCGATGTCTGGAGCCTGTGGTTTGGGAGCATGGACGAGGGCTTGGTGTATAGCGCCGTAGAGGGGAAGAAGGATGCCTGAGCTCTGGTTTACATACTGTAGTGTCTTACAAATATATACTTACACGCACACATATCTCTATTTGCACTCGCCATGGGCTTAAATCTACAGGTACTAAGATCAATAAGGGAATAGAGAGGGAACAGAAGCAACAGAGGGAACAGAGGAAACAGAGCCGCGGGTCGCGAGCAAACTACAAAGATATGAGTGTGCGGCACTACATACAAATAGCAAGACTTGTAATGCATGTGTATCAATCTATGCTCACATAATTTCTCCATGGTGCCACAGACAGAGCGGCTCACACGCACATCCAGAATCCGTCCGAGGATTCAACGCTCGATGGAACAGGATCGTCAATGTAGTCTAGCACTTGCTTAGCTGACCGTCTGCTTTGAAGCTCTGGATCTAGAATGCCTTGGACGATCTTCTCGGTATGGTTTATCATATCAAGCTGCGTAGCCATTTCTTGAATCTTGGTCAACCGAGCTCGCATGAGGTTGTAGGCCTCCCCGCTCGCACAACGTCGAGCAGGTGCCAATGATGTTCAGTGGTGTCTGGAAAAGGAAACAGGTATAGGGCAGATATTCCATATATGGAGAGTAGAGTCGAGCGTCTGATCCGTAGAACTTGATAATTTGACGGCTGGCGAATGTATTTGCAACGGTAGTATTACCAAGTCAACCAATATGATCAATACGCCGCATCATAAGCTCTTCGTTTTTTCAGCTCGCCGCGATTGTGGGAATATAACTCTGTTGCTGCTCTTTCTTAGTTCGGATGACTTTGACTGCTGTGTTGCCGACCAAGTGTGGCTCCCACGGAAAACGCAGGCGAGGCCCTGGCTAGTAGCAATATCCCGAAGATGTGAAAGGGAATAGCTCTGTGTGTGGCCCTTTGGACGGCTCAATGATATATCGCCGGCTTGTTGTGAGGCATTGGCCGTTGGAATCTTGATGGTTATTGTCTCTCCTGGCTGTATGCCGACAAGCGGATTGGTGGTCTTAATAAGAGTCCCATAGCGGTGGATTCTAGCTCTGCATTCTATATGACTGATAGTAAGCTCCATCCAAGTTCACTTCAATTCTCAGTAAACTGACCTGTGCTGAAAATAACTGGACATGATGGTCCTCGTCTGCGGTTGGACTGTCTCCTAGAAGACGCTTGGACCGATTGTCGAATTCCCCTTCTCTCCGTCGCCTGAGCCCGGCTTTACCAGCATCAGCGCTTTGGAATGTCTTTTCCAAAAGAAAACGCCGACGAAGTAAGAGGAAGTCAGTTGAAAGGAACCTGGCCTTTGTCTGGCAGCAGTATGCGCCGGGGACCAGGTTTAACAACATGTGTCGCTCGGGAACTAACTCGCCTCAGGGTGACCTCGTCGATATCGTTATTTTCCTGGATCGAGGCAATATCCAGGGGTGTTGGCGCGAAGTTTCGAAGGATAAGATCATCGTTGGCACTATCGTAGAATAACTCGCGGTTAAGAATGGAAACCTTCAGGCAATACCCAGTCTGTTTTGACCACTGTGTGACAACAAGAATATCCCCACATTTCCCCTATTCCTGGGTGTCCCTGGGTGTTCCCACCGTCCATTGCTACTTCCCCGAACTACGTCGAGTCCATAAAGGCCAAGGTATTTCAAGATCGCTCATCATACCTATCCAGTTAGCTACCTTACCTTACAGTACCTTACAGCCCCTGCAAGGTACCAGATGGAAATGTAGACGGAGGAATTGACATCTGTTTGACAGTATCGTCGGATGCCCAATTCACTGGCGCAGTCCCGCTGCGTCTTCTCACTGCTTTCTACCTTTACTTCACAAAGTCCCCTGCCTTCCTTACCTACCTGATATCAACTGCCCCTCGTTCTGTCGACCGCTCACTCGCCGGCCAGTCGATCATGTCGTGGCACGACTGGCCGAAAGTCAACTTCGACAGACAGCCCGATTTCCAGTGGCCTCTCGGGGAATTCGGTCTAGAAGAGTCCGCCTTGTTCGAGGAGCGACACGATCGGTTCAACACGACCACCTACGCCATCCAAGACCCTCACGCATTCCACCACGATGTGACCGAGATTGCCTGTCTTGCGCACAACAATCAAGACTTTTACGCCCGTATGCAGGAGAGGCGCGACAAGCGGATGCAAGAGCTGAAAGCTTTCTGGCGGAAGATCGGAATCGGTCATATCAACTAATTCAGCCAGCTGACGGACACTCCATTCCATCACTATGTGCGACTCAACAGGTTCCAGAGCCTTGATTGCATTGTCTCATTTTGTGCTTCGTTTTTAGGCCCTGACTTTCTGGCACAGGAGCTTTCTTCAAGTATTAACCGTCATCTACTCGGTACCCCACCCTTCTATATACGACTTTTTATTATACTATTCATAAGTAGACCGTAAGCGGAGGCTTAATAAATAGCCAGAGACGCTATATCCATTACTACTCGAGTAAGCCACCGCCAGGAAGAGTCCGTAGTAGTAAGAGCCTTCCCCCCTAGCGCGAGGCTTCGCTATCCAGCGTCCTATCCTTATGTACTTTCTACTAAGGATTCACAACTATTGTAGCTAATAGACCCCAGGTTTCTTCCGAACTCGAGTGGCACGACGGACATTAGCATTAGAGACTGGGATTCACTTTAACCTAAGGAGATTGCTCTACAAGCATAGGCTACCGCACAAGTAGCCTACAGGCACACGTCAGGTATCAAGGTTAAATGCTCAAGCGTCATACACTTGGGCGAAGTTAACGAGCATCAACGGGGCGGCTTGCCCGGTTTGGAGCTACCCCGAGGAGTCCGATGAGAAGATGGCGCCATTGGCAGGGTATGGGTATGACGTCTTTGCTCGAACATGAGCTCGCACGGCAACGGCCTCTAGAATCTCATGCTTAGCCGGAAGAAGCGAAACTCTATTTCTATTACATCAAGAAGCAAAGCTAGAAGGTACTGCTCACCCACCTACGTGGTCTCCTAAATCAACCTCGAATATATACCTTTACTGTAATAAGCTATACACGCCCACACCTCAAAAGTCACGATGCCTAGATGCAGGAGAACTTTCTAAGAAGCGAGAAGCCATGTAGAAGTACCGACAAGATAAAGAGGGTGAGCGTTACCGCTCGCCATTGGCCCTTCGTAATAATGAGATCGTTGCAGGATATGGGGAAGCCGCCGAGCAGCACCCCCAGCGCAATAGCCACTAACACCGCCCCTGCTAAAGCAGAAGCAATTATCGACCACGAGATTATCAGAGTCAACTTTCTATGCTCTTTCAAGCATACCTTGAAAAGGGAAACTTCCTCGCGGTGCGATGAAAGCGCGAGTGCTGAGCTTCGTGTTTGTGAGACACGCCCAGTGACCATGTCATCTTCGTCCATCGTATTGTCTGTTTTGCCGGCCGAAGCTGCCTGCCTCTTCATTTTCAACGCTTCTGAATCCGCTGCATTAGTTTGAAGGGTCCCAAGGGACATTGGCAGGCCACTTACTAAGGAAGCCGTTGATGATAAAAGTGACCGGTATACACAAGACGCTAAGTGCGTTGATCTGACTGTAGTCCATCTGAGTACTGACTGGCGCATCCGAAAACCACGGTTGTAGGTCGGTACTGAGAAGATTGAAGAGAATTTGGGCAATACCGAAGAATACAAAGAAGAGAACCCACATGAGGTCGCTGAAGAATGAGTCCTGTGCTTCAAGAGCCACGATATAGAGCACAAGCGCATACCGCGACGCCTTAGTGAATACGGACCTTAGCCGAGAGCTGCACGTGCCGATATGGACGCTATCGGCCCAGACCTCCTGGTTATCAACTGCTGTGTCGTTGAATGAGTCCATGTAGCGGGCGTTCTGAGACCCCCAGCCACAGCGGTAGCCAAGTGTCGTGGCAATCCAGCTCTTGGGGCTTCTCCGCAACGCGGGCAAGTAGACTCCAAGCAGGGCCCCCAAAACAGGGTATGTTATAATACCTCCGATGATGGTTAGTAATGCCCAGAATTTACTCTGGACCAAGACATCGTCGTCATCCCAGGGCAAGATTCCATCTGACAGGCTCTCCAGTGTACAGTGAATGATATCTTTGGGAATATAGCTGTTGTATGAGTTGTTGGCAAGGTAATCATGCATCAGAAGGCCCATAAAGACCGCTCCAACAAGCGTCTCCAGATATCGCGTAAGCCGGAGCTCGGCGCCTTCTCTGCCGAGAAGGGCCATGTTTGACAAAAATACCGTGCACGAAAGAATGCCTGTGTCAACGGCCGTGGCAAGTACGAAGAAGGAAGGGCTATCCTTCGCGTCCCTAGTAGTCCACATCCAGACGACTAGTGAGAATACACTGCAGAGGTGCTGAGGAGCCAGCTCATCAAGAAGCTCTTCATAAGGGAGTGGTCTCTCAACCACGAGGGTAGTGTCGGTGCCGCCATTTGTCGATTTGCCCCAGGGGCGACACCGAACGACGTTGTCGAAGCCATTGGTTCTGTCTTTGCGGATCGACCAACTGAAGTAGGCGTAGAGGGTCGCAACAGCGTTCAACGCGACGTAGGCGGCGCTGACGGTCATGACCTTGTTGATCGTGCTCGTTAGCCTGCAATTCGCCGGTGCTGGCATATGCAGCGGAAGAGCGTCTTACACCGACTCCAGTGACATCAGGGCTGCCCGTTGCTTCATTTTGCCCCGTCATATGGCAGCCTTCATCTCGGAGAGCGTTGGACATTTTCAAGGTGTGCGTGATGCGCTTGCCCACTACAGAGGATGTATTGATAGTATAGGGAAGTCCGAAAGGCACCTCATAGAAGCTGAAGGCAAACCGCCGGGATAGTGATAGTTGGAAGAGAATGAGTCTGAATAATACCTGGAAGATGAAGGAAGTCTGATCGGTAGCGATAGTAGTGATGTTTGACCGGAGCCTCCCAGCATGGTGGCGTCTGGTCTATATCCATGTTGCTTCGCAGTACAGGGATCAAGTGCTCATGCTGTGATTCGAATGAAGGCTTCATCATGCAGGTAGTACAACGCAAAGGCTGTTGCAAACCATTGTCAAGGCGGACCCAGCGGGCCAGGTCTAGACGAAATGGCACGCAATTGCCTAGAGAGCAATCAACCAAACAATCTATATACGGCCAAACATGGAGCCTGCGGCTGAGCCTGTGACTCCTTTGCATGTGCTTAGCGGGCGCTGGTTTGTTTGTCCTTCTAGGGCTGGGAGGCAGATTCGAATGTCTGTCGCACGATGGCTCCCTACTTGAGACATAACGTGCCAGCAAACACTTGACGCTTCATATTATTATTGCACCGTAAACTGTAGTAGGCTATGTCATGTTTGCTCCGCGGCAACCCATCAATGATACGCGCGCAAGCAAGCGTGTTTGCGCTTGTTCATGTCATCTCACCCAAATGTCGCTGTCTGGCACGGTCCATGCCCGGAGATCCTTCCAGCACCGTTGTCGTCTTCGACGACCCCCCATGCGCGAAGATGAGTAAACAAGCAGCTCTGGAGACCACACACAAGACACTGCATTACGTAATACGGACTACATATACGCGTAAAAACGTTTCCGGGTCCAGCAGAGGGCTCTGGGCTTTTCGGCCGCATGGGGCTGGACTAGACACCATTGGCACGGCACTCGATGGCCAGCGCGGGACTGGGAGTTGAGGTCTTTCAAAGGCTCGTGCCGCATAGATGTGTACAATGGAGAGAATAAAGAGACTGCGCATGCGTGTGAGTCGAGGCATTGCAGACATCCTTTCTGTGGTGTTTTTTTTTCAGTCTCCAGACACCTTAGTATTACTTGATCTGCTTCGATATCAATACCCTCTGCAACACCAGACATCAAGATACCGTGCAGTCATAACTAAACAGCTCAACATATGCACGGAGTAGGTACATATATAAAGTACGCACACAGGCCGTTGCTATGTTATGCCGAACATATATATACTAGACGCAATCCTCGTCTAGCTAAACGTAAGTACCAATTGAATCGAACCCTTCGCGTTCTCTATACATCTGAACTCCCATAAATCTTTTGATTGATTTTACAAGCCAGGATAATATAACTAGCATTGAAGCTGTTAACATCTGAGGCCTTTCTCCCCTGACACAATTACATTCCAGTTATCTGGGTGGAAAACCTGGGCCGCAAACTCGATCATCCCACATTGGTGGGTCTCATACACCCTGCGGATTGCGTCTCCGATGTTGTCGAAAGAGTCCAAGTACTTGGGTTCGTGTGCCTAGGATATTACTTAGCAATAGTTCAATGCCCCTGTGGACTTGAAAATTACTAACGTCGTTACACCACCAGGCTGCCGTATTCCAGGAGCAGCTCACTCGTCCACAGTCTCCGGGCCCGCATCATTCCTCGGCTTTCCCTTGATCCGGCCTAAATGTTCATAAGCCTCCTTGAGGAGCCTCCACCAGTAGACACTACTTCCAGGCGCGAAATGGCCGCAGATGACCTTTGCGTCATCAGGAAACACATTCCGGCGGCTTAGATCCGACGTGGTCGTGTTTTCGACGGGGTATTGGGTATCCCAGTCCGGGTTCCGCTTGACAAGCTCGGCGCGAACCTCTTGGATCGTTTGAGGACGGCGGTCTCTCCCGGCCTGACCTCGACTTCCCACGACGGGATGAAGGTACCATAACCCGCGCGAGGGGCGATAAGGCCGAATGCCTAATGCACATGGGTTAACGATGGCAGTTCTCGCTCGACAGTGGGCAGCCTGCACGTGACCCCAGGGCGAGAGAGTAGATTGTAATGGCGGCTGTGGCTAACTTCATATTGTCTGTTGCGGGTGCGTGTACGTTGCTGGTGCTTGGGGTAGAGGTTAATAGCCAGAGACAAGGCGGCGGTTTTCGCGAACGAAGACGCTATCTATTTGTATTCGGCATCGAGCAGAATATGTAGCGCATAAAGTCGCTACCGTATAGTCATGCTTAAATGCGATATTTTTACATAGCCGTGCTCTAACGTTTATATCAGGAGCGAGGATCAAAGCCCGAGCCGTGTAGTATAATCTACGCTATTCCGTATCTTAGTGACTGCTAATAAAGGTCCATACATGCCCTGGGGCTTACTATATAATTCTCATCTTCGGTAACAATAGTAAGCTATTTCGTAGACCTGCATGAGCGTATTTATTATATAGGGAATCTCGAGACCGTGCCCTAGGCAACAGACATTGAGCCCACGCACCGTTTGTCCCCGGTCGCAAAAATGTGCTTCTGGTTGCAGACTCCTTTCTCGGCCTGGACTGGCCGCTCTGGCGCGTCGATCTGGCCACGGGAAAGAGCGAAATCCCGCAATAGCTTCCCGAGACTGGCTCTGGCTTTGACGAGCCTCTAGCCATTGGCCTCAACGGTCTTCACATCCACGAGGGGCAGCTCTGGTGGAAAGGCTATGTCAAGAAAAGCCTCTACAAGATCAAGATCGCAGCGAACGGGCATACTGCTTGCGGAGCAAGGGCCTCTATGACATTTCCACATCCTCTTGATCCAACCGCCTCGGCGTCGTTCCCAGGCTGTCCAGCCCCCTCTCACGAGCCAACTCGGCACCAGGCCCAGGCGCATTAATTGCCGCGTCTTCAACCTTGCCCTGACCCATCCCTTCTTGGTATTTCCGCCCTGTCTCATCCAGCAGCGCCTGCACTTCGCCTTCTCTGTTGTTAATATCCTCCTTCTCCCGCCTCAGCTGCTCAACCCTCGCGTTCTTTGACTTGATATCGTCCTCCATGCCCTTGAGAGTAGCTTGTAGCCGAGCGAGGCACTCCGTCAGACTCGGAAGGGGAGTAATCTTGGGAGGAACCTGCAAAAGGTCGTCCGCTGGGCCCTTCTTGGGCTTCTTCAGGCCATCTAGACCGGCCCTCGTTTGAGCTGCTTCGTAGGCAATCCGTCGCTCCGCGTCACTGTCGGAAGAAGAATCCGACGTGTGTCCTTCTGCCGCGGTGATGAGTTCGGCCATCTGTTGCCGCTCCCGCTTCCGCCTTTCCTTTGCAGCGCGCTTTCCCAGTGACAGCCCCCCGTCTTCGACATACTCGTCAAAGCCCTCTCCAAGATCCTCGTCCTCGGGAAGTAGTCGGGTGTCATCTTTCTTGCGCCCAAACCTGTCCTCCTCGTCTTCGTCCTCGACGGAAAGGAATCCTTCTTCTTGGGCTAGCCTTGCGCGCCTCTCCTTTCTCTCGCGTATTTCGGGCTCGGAGAGGATCTGAGTACTGGGTTTCGGAGATGGCGCGACGGGAGTGTCGACCACCAAAGCTCCCTCGAGTTCAGAAGCATCCAGTTCCATCTCGTCGGCGTCGTCCATGTGTAGGGTTGAGAGGTCGCGTGGCGTATTCGGTGTTGATGATTGGAGTTCGCTCAAGTACTCTTTGCTGTACTTTGGCCTGTCGTCTTCGTCATCGAAAGATCTGGTTGGAAGACCCCTGATAGCCATCCCGCGCTTTGCTGCCCGGTTCTCCACCGCTCTCTGACCCAAGGGTGCCCTTTTCGGCGTGATGGGCTCGTCGGCTTCGCCATTTTCAGCATCGCCCGCGGCGCCCCCAAAGGAGAGTCTCGACTTGGGAGGCTTCTTCTTTTGTTTCAAAGAGCTTGACCGACTGACGTTTGGTCGGACAACCGCCGGGCCGTCATCCACTTCGTCGTCATCTTTGGCTGTATTATCTCCTCCACCAAGGCCATCCTCGTCCGCAAGATTAAAGGTCTTTCGCAAGCCCGACTGCCGAAACGGTTTTCGTCCTGATTTCGATCCAAATAGCGGTTTCAAGGGTTCTATCCACACACCAGTCAGCCTTGGGTCCATCAGCAGAGGTCGCAAGAACGGATTTGAGAACTTACCCTCTTTGGCGCCACCATTTTCTGTCGTTGAAGACACTTCGCCCGCAGCTCCATCCTCGTCGGCAACTTTTATGACGCGCGCTCGGCGCTTGGCCGCAAACGAGCTCATTTTGCAGTTTTGCTCAAAAGTTGCAGAAGTTCGAGATCGCTGGATGGCGTTGCTAACATGACGCGCTGCTGCATTATCTTATCTCCACGTGACCCAAATTTCTGGACCCGGCCAGTGCAGCCTTGCATCTCGCGGTCCCGCGACGCTGAATGCTAATTCCAAGCTCACTCATCACCATCCACACATCGACTGCTCAAGATGGCGCCTCCCCAGCCTGAGCTCAAGAAAGTATGGCCCCCTCGATCAGCGAAACGATGCCTCCTGCGCGCAGCTTGCGGGACTGGCGTGCCGTCCCTCAGCGAAACGTCGACCGTCGTGTGTCTTGAAACGCATTGCTAACGTTGTGACTAGTACCTCGACAAGAGACTCCATGTCCAGTTGAACGGCAGTCGCCACATCGAGGGCACCCTGCGCGGGTATGATGTATGCGAACCACGACGCCCGAATGCGGCAGAGTCCTGGGCTGACAGGGATAGGTCTTCTTGAACATCGTACTGGACGACGCTGTCGAGACAAAGGACGGAGGCTCCCGGATTCCCATTGGCATGGTGGTGCGTATTCATACTACTCCAGACGATGTCTTCTCTGCTGTTAGCTTCGGGGCTAATCTAGGTCACAGGTTATCCGAGGCAACTCCGTCGTGATGCTGGAAGCCATGGACAGAATCGGCGGTGGCGGCGGCGGAGGCGGCGGCGGCGACGACCGGCAACAACACCACCGATGAGCCCTATCACGACCTGACGGCGGACGAGGGAGTTGAAATGATTGTTTGGCGTTCGGACAAAAGGGCGACGCAGCTTTGGGCCTGCACAAATCTTTGTCTTCTAGGCTTCAGGAGAGAAACATATCCACAGGGTCGACACCAGCCAAGGAGACATCCTACCTACGAGCTCTGGTTGGCCCAGAATTTCGCATCATAGCAGTCCATCATCCTGCCGCCGTATGCCCTTTGCCAGCCCTTGACTCCGCCCTTTAAGACTGCGGCAGTGATGCTCGCCTCGCCCACCTCGTCGAGGTAATCCTGCATCCAGCCCGCGCACCTCGGGCCCCGACCACTCGAGCTTCCTGCGGCTAATCAGTGACACAGTTCGGTTCATTTTAGAGCGTGTCTACGTGTTCCAGTCCTTACCGCAGTAGAAGATGATTGTCTTGATCCCCGCCTGCTTACAGAGCTGGTGTATCACGGGCCGCGTCTGGTAGAGCGTGTGCGCCGGCAGATTGATGGACGTGGCCACCGTGCCGCCCTCCCAGTCCGTCCTGCGCACGTCGACGAGCAGGAAACTCCTATCGCTGTGCAGCCCGAGCGACGAGTGGCTCTCCAGGAGCTGCATGACGTCGCCTGGCTCGAGGCGATGGCACGGGGCTTTGGGCTCTGGGAACGACGCCCACCACGGCGGGGTATCCGCGTCGTTCTGCGCCGCTGTACCGGATGCCGTGGACATGTTGGTTGAGGTGTTGTTTGGCCGTGAAGACGTACTTGATGCTGCCTAATAGCTGCGTGTGCTCGTAAGCTTGCGAGTTTCCAGAGGGGTGATATGGGGCTTCTTGCTAGCATTGTCTTTTATGAGGTTGTAGTGAGAGGCCCCGAGGTAATTCGATCCAGAGCGCTGGTAGCGCCCCGCCGCCACCGCCTTCCAAAAGCAATTTACCTTTATGCCCTTCGACCGCTGATCACACCGATGTGTCTCGGGAACAGTGATTACTTCGTATACCGTTGCAAATAACTACGGATGTGCCGAGATGATGTGCCGATATGTTCATGTTTAAATAGTTGAAAATAAAGTGGGGTATTCAAACTCCAGATGCCTGCATGTTATGTCCAGCTCCTTGTCTATGTGCCCCCGTTCCCTATCCCAGTTCCGAAACGCCGTCATATGCATCAAGCCTCCCGCCATGTTACCATTCCCCGCCTTGCTCATTGCTCGACCGTTCCCATAGAATTCATGATAACCGCGCCCCAGTCCAGATACCCATCAAACCACACAGTTGGATCTATGCCGTCCAGTAGGTCGCTCGTCCACGGGGTGCTCCCCAAAAAGTTTTGTATCTGCGTCTGGTCCTGCGCGAGGCTGCCAAACTGCACGTCTCCAGGATTTTCCATCCCGGGGTTTGGATTTTGCTGCGGATACGAGCCCTTCCACTGCCCGGTGGCCACGGTATTGTTCGATCTGTTCTCTCGATTGGACGCCTCTGCTCCAGCCGACACGAGTTCCGCCCATCGCTCCAGCTTCACGCGCGTGATGCGGACCTTGAGCGCGCTGAAGCTCCAGACGTTGTTGTCCATCTTGCCGGACTCGGTGGACGTGATCTGGAACGTCGAGCTGACCTGCTCGAAGCGGCTGCACATGGCGGACAGAATCTCGGGGATGTTGACTGTGAGGCCAGGCTGCGTCTGCAGCTGGGTTTGCAGTGCGCCGACCGCGGCGGGCAGCCCCGGCTCCGTCTCGTGTACGCATTGGCCTTTGCCCTCGCAGCGATGGTACGCAGGCGATGTTCCAATGCCGGAGTCGGAGTTTTGAGGCAGCTGAGGATCTGCGTTGTACACGGCCAGGCTCGAGTTTCCAGCGCTCGAGCAGCGCGGCATCGGCGTTCCGCCCTCGTACATGGTCCTTGGAGTAGCCAGCTTCGCCCACCGTCCAAGCATAGTGAGCGCGTACACCAGCTGTGCGGCAATGGCGGCTGGCTGGCGATAGTACGTTGAGACCGGAACGGAGAGCCAGTTTTGAAACCACATCTTCAACGCCGAGCTCGCCTGGTATATCTTGTCCAGTGGAGTGCCAGCTCCGACTGTGCCCGTAGTGAGAGATTCTGAGAGCTGTCTTATGAGAGCCATATCGGCTAGGGGTGGTTCGTATAGCCGAAGTAATGCAGTGTTGAGATATACTTGCATCGTGCCTGCTTAATGTCAGAAAGGGTAGAGGCCTAACTGTTCGTAGAACTTACTGTCCATCTTCAAGCTCTGTGGAAGATTGTTGCGGATGCGGTCCAGCTCATTCTGGAATGCGTAGATGTATGCCGATGTAGGGGCAGTAGGGATACCGGGAAGCTCTTCCGCAGCTTTGTCCCTAGCATTGAGCTCAAAGATTCGCTCTGTGAGGTGCTGAATCCTCACGAGAAAAACGAGCGTCGTATCGGTCTCATACTCTCTGCTCGCCTCCAGGTCGTTGACACATTCCTGAAGATACGGGGAATACCGCATGGACTCCAGTCTTCCAAACGTCGTCGCCATGCTACGAGACGTCAGCAGATGCACTTTTCGTCGAATGCGGGAGGGGGTTCTTACGCAGAGGTCAAGAACCATGCTGCAGCCAGAGCCCTCCGCTCTTCGTTGGTACGTCCTGGAGGCTCGACGGGCCTGGCGACCATGAGACTCGCCTGCTCCCGGAGACCTGGCGGCTTGTTTAGGCCCAACTCGGCGATCAGACTCAACGCCAGGGCGAGCAGATTGTTCATCTGGGCGTGCATGAAACAGTGGTACTGGTACCACCCCAACATGACAATGATTCCTTGCAAGAGATCCAACGAGCGCTCCGAGCGGATGAGCATAAATTCTGCGATGTGTGCCATCAGCTGTGCCATCTGTGCCCGCATAGACCTCAGGCTCCGGAACGAGGCTACCATCCTGATGGCAGACATCAGAAACGGCCGACTGGAGTGCAGAGTCGCGGCGGTGCAGTTAGACGGGATGATGACAAAGGGGTAGACGGGCTGCATCTCGTTCCGGTAGAGGTCGAGGAGGACATCGTCTGAGTCTGGGGGCGGGGGCGCATCGCCGCTCTCTGGACGGCAGATGCACTTCGAAACCGCATAGGAGTTGTACGTGTCAGGGATAGCCCAGGAGTTGAAATCAGGCTGATGCGACACGGTCGAGCTTGCTGATGGCGTTTGTTGGTTTGAGGCAGGCGGCTCAAGCTTTGTGCCGTCGTGGGAGGGACTCTGGGTCGGGTGGCCGCTGTTGAGCTCCCCCGTTGCTTGTAAAAGATTGACAAGACCATTGAGCCTCTCCTCAATCTGCGCTGTTCGACTGGGCATTGTCAGTTTGGATGTTGCTTGACCAGAGTCTGCAGGGCGGTGCATATGCATTGACTCGCCAAGCACTATCTCATTGAAGTTGTGACTGGCAAGGATACTGGGGCCGCATGGGAGGTCAACTTACGATGGTTTCGATTGTCTCTTCTTCCGAGGCCGATGTACCTGGCCCGCGCAATCCTTCAATAGTCGTTGGCATCTTGATGGGTCTGTTAGCTCGCCTCACAGCCAACTGCCGGATCAGCCGGGATGGCGCAAATCAAATGCCGGCATTCGTCTGAGCGCCTGGAAACAGCTCACCTGTCGCACTTGGACCCAGGAGTATCGTCAGTCCGGATACACTTGGCCTTGGCCGAGGCGCATGGCGCGCAAGCCGCTCCCCATTTGGCCGTCGGCATCTTGTTCGACTCCGGCGATTTGCTAGGCATGTTGGCGGCCATCACTCATCGCCACCGCATGGCCACCCTTGCACACTGCAGGCAACGCGCGCCAAACCTCGATGGGCGTCTGGATCAGATTTGTCGGCAATACTCGATCAAGTCCGGCGGGCTTTTTCCTCTGGGCGGGTAAAAAGAGGTCGAAGCTTTGACGAGACCAAGGGCCAACAGTTGAAGGCGGCGTTCAGGCCTGCATCCGGAAAAGTCCGTTCTGAGGCGACATGGTCCGATTTGCTGCAACGGCCGGCGCTGATTGGCCCATGATTGCGAAAACCGGAGAATACCCAAAACGCCGTTGTCGTCAGCCACGCCAGTAACTCCACCGTGATTCGTAGGTGTGCGTGGCGGGAGGGCATCTTGGGCATGAAGGAGGCGCTGCAGAACAGGTTCCGCTAGACTGCGGGACTCTGGGATTCTATTATGAATATGTTCGCTGCACGGACGAGTGGCCAGACAGGGCGGCTCACTCAACCAGGCATAAGCACAAGACCCGTAGCGCCAAGGCCACGTATATGAGCTTTTGAGCTGTATAATGAGGGCCTGCGGTCTACCAAACACTATTAACAGAATGGACTCGCAAATCTGACTGCAAACGACGCCATGTATCGTATCAATACACCATATGGTACACTCCCATTGCCCACTGGATTGTCATAGAAAACGCTAATCCTCCACTTTGAGTCGAGATCCGAGTTATTTGGCCCTCGACACGCCCGCGCCAATGACACCAGGGAGCTTCTCCTCTCCAACATTAAACAGCATCGATATCGCTAGCCACAGGATGCCGACGAGGGCCAGCGTAAAGCCTGCAAAGAGCCAGAAGGCAACGCTAATGTCCGACTTAGCACACGATGGGCCAGCCCAGTGAGTCAAGCTGCCAGACTCGCTTCGCGTGCTCAAGCAATGGCAGGCATAGCAAACGTCTTTGCCATCTTTTCCATCCCGGTTGGCGTACTTGTTGAGGCACGCACCGTGCTCGGAGCAATTGCCCGTAGCAGAAATACAGCTCTCCTTAGAGTTGAAGCATGCTGCAATAGCGCCGCGAGAAGCGTAAAACACCGTGTTGTCGGCGGCAGATGAGGTCGGAGCAGCGGGGGCCACCGTCTTTTCCAGGGAAGCCATGACCTGCTCCGTCTGCCGACGGCGCAGCTCTTGGGGTTTGTCTGACCAGGGCTTGGAGCTCGTGGTCGAGGGCAGAAGAACGATGGTCGTCTCCAGCTCACCAGACTTGGCAAGCTGGGACAGCTGAGCAAGCTTATGGATGATTTCGTCGAGGACCGTGGGATCCTGGGACAGCTATTAGTTTCACCCACGATAAGATCGAAAGTCGGCAGTTCAATGTCTCAATTACCTCCTTCACATTGTACTTGGCGACAGCAGACTGCTTTCCATTCCAGCACTCCTCGAGCGGGTTGACGACCTGCCGCATGTCGCAGTTGTTTCCATTCGTTACCCCGGCGTTGTGGAAGTCGAGTGCAACCAGGTCATCGTGGGCCTTGGAAGACGGAGGATCGGAAATCGTAAATTCGGGCTTCCTCTCGAGCGCATATCCCAGCTCCTTGATCTGCTTCTCCGTCATCCCCTCCAGCATCATCACCAGCTGGCTCGGCTCGCCATCGCTGCTGTCGGCGAACAGCGGCGGAGACGCCTTTCCGAATCGGTTCATCACGGACACAGCCTCTTGGGTGTTGACGCCCTTGGGAACATCGTGAAGGGAGGGGCCGTGGCCGATGGGTGCTAGACGTTGCAGCAGGACCAGGCGCGCGAGGCTGGGCGAGAGGGACGGCGTCGTCGAAGAGGCCTCGCGGGCCGGCACGAGGTAGACTTCGGCGTCTGGTTGAGCAGCGGCAGCGCAGCCCGCAAGGGTCGCAATGAGCCCGGCGGTGAGCTTCATGATGGTTGTTGATTCGTGAAGCTGAATCGTTGCTGGCGAGCTGACAAGCTTCCCACGTCACCAGCCAAGGTAGGTAGACATGATCCACGTTGACGGGGGCGCTGGTTGGCACGTGTCGGAATGTCGGCGCTGGAATACTCCGATGACCATTGAGCGCCCACCACCACGGCAACCCAGGCACCTGGTAATAGCTTCGTCATCTTTGTGAGCGATAACATAACGGCATCAACTTCCGTTCTTTTGCATCCTTTATTTCAGCGGCAATATTTCCTTCGTCGTCTTTGCATATCTGATCCCGAGTCGGACCTGCGACAACGATACGGCATGCTGCCTCGCGCGGCGGCGGCCGCCTCTGGGCGTGCCTCCATCGCATCCATTGCCATCGCACGATCTCGAATAGCCGTTCGCCCATTCTCCTCATCAAGAAGACAAATGTCGTTTCTGCCCTGGAGACGGAATCAATCACAGCAGCCAGTCCCGGTATACTTTGCCCGGGCAGCTTCCCAACCTAGATCAAGTTCCTGGAGGGGTCGACTTGGGTATGCTCTGCGACGAATGTGTCACCAGATCTGGACCTGGAGCTGACGAGTGCAGACGAGCGGCGTTTACGACCCTGGCACTGTATGCGTGCTGGCAGATATTCGCGACCGTCGTTTTCGATCCCCTCCTCGACTGGGCTGACCACGAGTGGGACTCATTGTCGGAAAAGGAAAAGAAGGAGATGGAGGATTTGTCAGAGGAGGACGAGCCGATACTATTTCTGCCTTTTCCATTCACGACGAAAGAAGTCCAGCAGCCGGCATACAAGGGTTCCGACCCGGAATGGGCCATGTTCCTGGCTGTGAACAAAGACCAACAGCTTCAGAAAGACATCAAGCGTACGTTGCGAACCTGGCTGGGCGTCATGTGGCCGAATACTTACTCTATTGCAGTTGGCCTTGCTGAGGTCATACGGCGCGGCGTGGAGAGAAATCCAGCCTACGTAAAGCTGCTTGGGGGTAAAGACATCAAACTCAAGAAGCTGTGGCTGGACATCATTTACCCGCCTCGGCCGCCTGCGAAGCACTATGTCTCTGGGTAAGCCGCCTTCACTCATCTGCGTCCCTGAGCCCCAGTTAATCATTCGCCAGACTCATCATCGACGACGATGGATTGTTCTGGGGAGACCGGCCCATAGACTCTCTAGCCGCCAGCCACCTGAACATGGCCCTGTACCCCAAGGCTGTGGCATTGACAGTGTGGACATTCGTCAATTTCCTGTTCAAGCAGACGGCACAGGACGTTGCGAAAGCTCTCGGACTGGGCACACCGCCGCCTCCGGAGACGACCTGGCAATCAGTTGCGTTGAACCGAATGAGGGAGCGAGGCGCGTTAGGCGGTCCCGGGAAACAGCCCGCTAACGGGCCAGAACAGCCAGAGAAGCCGACAAGTTTCCCCATACAGACCGCGGGCGGCGATATCATCGGCACACCGTTCGGCGGCGAGAGCCAAGTCGACCCGCGCATCCAAGCGGCCCTCCAAGCGGCCTCCATGACGTTCTCGAAGAACTGGCAACCCGCCAAGCAGCCTCCCAACCGCGGCTGCATCCGCGTGGACGGGTTGGTGGAACTCCAGGGCAAGGCGGCCGTGATGGCCGTCTACGTCTTGGGGTGGTACGATCCCAAGCAGAGGAAGTATATGGGCATCCAAACTGGCCTCAAGCACTTGATACAGCTCAAACAGAGACCGGCAGGTGGCTGAGGCCGGTGGCTTGGACGTTTACCTCCGCCTTGGATTGAGACGGGAACATGTATGAATAGCACAAGCATGGCTCGGCGCTGGGAGGGGACTCGATTTTATGATACCATAGATCCAAGGGACTTTAAGTTACGGACTACCAGGACAAAATGAATCCGCATGCCAAGTGTCCATCCTAGGGTTGCCCACAAGGCCTGCCGCATTGTCACGTCGCCAGTGGCATCAACACGTGGACAGTGTTAGATGTGATGTATATTCCGTACAGCACCCGTAACAGTCATACATACCTGCTCTCCGAGAATCCAGCTCCCCTCAGTTTCCTCTCCAGCATGAGGCTATCCACATAACGCCACTGATCGCATCCAGATCGCCCATCTTACATCCCTAAGCGCTCCTCGAAGCATCCATAGCACCGACACCAGGGTCAGGCCAAGAAACAAGATCAGATCCAACCTGCAAGCCTCGCGTGGCAGAACAATAATTAACTTCGCATGACGTTCGCAAATACCGTAAAGACCTCCAGCTCAGCCTCGGGGCCGCCTGGTTCACGCTCGCTGCGCGGAATGGCAGCAATGAGATGCGCCTCGATGACGTTGACTCCCGGGTGGAGAACCACCTCGAAGGCTCGCTCCTGCGGTAGCTGGTTCGGGAGGACCTGCATGCAAGGCTTGAGAGGCTGCTTGTCAATCATGACCCAGAGGCTGTACTGCCGGTCGTAAAGAAAGTCTGGGAGCGTGGGCACAATGAAGACGCGGTTATAGTGCGGCGGCAGGCTAACGGTAGCGGACTGCTGTAGCTCCTTGGGTTGCGGGAGGACTGTGAGAAGATTCGAGTGCTCAACTTGCATGTTCGGGTGCAGCTGGATCCGCAGGCGAGAGATGAGAGCATCATTGATGCCTAGATATTCGTTAGCAAGCAAACACACCGCAGTCCAAGACATTCCATGACGCACCTTTTCCAGCCCGACGAAGTCGCTTTTGTTCCACGTAGCTGCCCACCGGGTTGATTGGAACTGCCTGGGGTAGAGGCTGGGGTGGGATCGCAGCAACCAGAGGACGCGCAGCTGCGGGGGTACCACCAAGTGATTGAGCAACGACTGCCGGAGACACGAGGGCCATCTCTTCCGTTTTGAGGCCAGCTTGTGCCGACGGGCTTGGTGACGGAACAGAAGCCGAGACGCTGCGGGTCGCATCCAGACGGCTGGATGCGCGCGTCACACCGTTAACTCCGCCAGCGGGAGTATCAGCAGACTGAGACGCCGCGGGCGCTGGGGAGTCGGCAGAGCCTCCGCGACCACCCACATGGATGGTAATCTTCTTCGCGGAGCTCGGAGTTTCGGTGCCTTGGGCCACCTTCAGCTTGATCTTTGGCGGCTGTGCAGGCTCTTGCACAACGGCTTGCGCCTTCTTCAACTCCCCATGGAATGCTTCCTGATGGGATGTTAGCATGGGGCAAATGATGCATCGGAATCAGATACCTACCTCGAGTTCCTGTGCCAGGTCGTAGATTTCACTGCCTTCTTCGTTGTAGAAGTATGCGTTTGTCCACAGCAACTTCGACTTTTCCTCGAAAGCGCTCCAGCTCTTGTAGTCGCTCACACCAGTCGGATCGCCGCGTCCATGGACACCTTTGACCGACTTCTGAAGCTTCTTGAGGGACAAGGGGTCGGTTATAACCCGGTAGTAGTCTTTCAAGGCCCGAGGTGGCAGGTTGTGAAATGGCTCAAAGTATCCCTCGTAGCTACATTGGCGTTAGACAATAAGAACCGGGAGACAAGGCAGGAGAAGCGTACTCTGGCTCGTAGTAGCGGAGAAGCTCTTCCACAATCTTCTCCTGGGCTTGCTGGAAGCTAAGCCCCTTGTAAGGCACATTCTCATACTGGTGATCAGGCTTGCCAGGAGGGATAGATAGCCGCGGGCTCTCCTGAGCCTGCGAGGTCGAGTTTCTCGAAGGGCGGCCCGATTCTCTCCGTTTGAGAACAATAGACCGCCTTCTTGAGCCGCGTGCGACCTCTTCTTCCTCTTCTTCGTTCTCACCTTCGGCGTCCTCGTCTTCAGCCTCGGCCTCGCCTTGTTCTTCCTCTTCGCCCTCGGCATCTTCGTCCCCTTCGCCGTCTTCTGGCGGCAACGGGGTCGGTTGAGCTTGGTATCCACGAGTCCCATATGCGGGATTTGTCTTGGTCATGTAGTTGCTCAGAGCCTTCCGTACACGCTCGGCATCATCGAAGACGGAAGAAGATCGCGGGTAGAACTCTTTCGCGTTGGAAATCATTCTCTTGAAATAGCTTTCGAGCTCTGCAAGAGTCCGAAACTTGCCATTGTTGAGTTTCTCTTCGATGGTTTCCAAGGAAATGGGCATTCGCGTTTGCTTGTAGTATTCTTCGTTGCCATCCTGGGGGAGGAGTGTCTCGAAGTAGGTTGCAACTAGTCGTCCGCTGAAGGGTGGCTCGTGTCAATATCTAGACGCGCCTCTTCTTGAGCTCGAGTCAGGGGTTGTACCTCTTATCCGCAGTGCGCCGTATCTGCTCCAGAAAGCTCAACCCATATGCCGTCGTCGAGTCTCGCGACTCGCCTTTGGAGAGGTCAAAGTCCTGTAGAGGGCCGATGGTTAGCAAAGCGTTCCATGCTATGGCTGTTTTGCGAAGATACCAGGCGCCAGGCGAGAGCTCCATGATCACCACCAAACGGCAGATCGTGGGGACAGATAAATGTGCGAGTCGCAAGGGACGAGTAGACTTACCGTCACCTTGCGTCGCTTGGACGAGCGGTCGTCGGAATCCGACGCCGCAGTGCCGTTGGCCTTGCGTTTAGTATCCATCATGAAGCAATCTGCCGGAATCGCGATGGCTAGCGCATCACATGCTATCAGGCCTCACTCCACGCGATCAAGTCGTTGAGGCGCAATGGCTCGTCCAACTCGGCGTCGCAAGTGAGAATCGGCGACGCTGGCGCTTGATGAGGTGCGGTCGACGCGTGCTGGGACTCGGTCGCGTTGCTCCCGTCGGCTGTTCCACCTGGGCGTCTACAGCAGAAAGGCGCAGAACTTTCGGGGTGCCGGCGGAAGCGGGCGAAAATAGACGATGTCGAGGAGCTCTTTGGACGATTTTGCAACAGTCGGGTCCCTAGACAGATTGCTGTTGAAGGTGCTCAGGGCGGGTTGGAGAGTTGGAGCTTTTGCTTTTCGAGGAGAGTACGAGATCAGGGACGTACTGGGGACGTGTGATTGCGCTATGCCTGATTCGGCAGTAAGGCAACAAGGCAGAGATGCTTCAAGCACCACAGTGACAATGGGATGCGCATAGTCGCCCTGCATAAAGTCGTCTTTAATTTAACGTCATTTGCCTTGTCCCTTTGTTAATAGTTCTCATTGGTCAATGTCAGCTTGTTTTGCAATGCGCTCTATACGAGTAGTACCAGCAGTGACGAAGTAGAAAGCGGCGTTTAACACCTTAGAGCTGCTCACTGCTAAAGCAGAGCGGCTGTTCTACTTCGTACTTTATAAAGTTTAAAAGAATTGAATTGCCAGGCAAAAAAAAAGCCTTTCGGGTACCATAAATTAAAAGCCGTCCCGTCAATGTTCAGGTTTGCATACGCGGCTGAGTCCAATTGATGAGCCTATCCTGTCAGCGCTGTGGCGGGGCAGCAAACAATCCCCCCACCATACGTAGGTACGGATAACCCGGAGCTTCGTCCTTCCATCGTCGCGATTGTGGTTTCGCCGACATCCCAAGCAATCACTATGGCAGACTTAAAGACGCCGCGCGACCCGCCTCCAGAATACTCCGCGGCCACGGCCGAGCGCGGGGCTGGACCCCGTCCGAGTGGCTCGGTGCGCCGGCCCGTCCTGCCTCTCGACCTCCCGATTCTCAAGCACCTCAACGCGAAGCGCGTCATCCTCGCGTCTGCGTCTCCTCGGCGCAAGGCCCTGCTGCAACAGGTGATGCGGCTCGAGAGCCACGCTTGGGTGCCCGTCATGCTGACTAGGGGGTAGATCGGCTTGACGAACCTGGAAATTACGCCATCGACCAAGCCGGAGGATCTCGACAAGGGAGCCTACGGTCCTTGGGAATACGTTGCCGAAACCGCTCGCCGGAAATGCCTCGACGTCTACACGACATGCCTGGAGACGCATCTTGCCTCCATTCCCGAGCCGGACCTTGTCATCGCGGCCGACACCATCATTGTGACCCGCGACGGCCGAATCCTGGAGAAGCCACGAAGCGAGGCGGAGCACATCAGGATGCTGAAGCACATGCGGGACACGGAGATGCACCGAGTGTTGACGGCAGTCACGGTTCTTGCGCCGAGGGAAGATGCGCGGCATCCCGGGTACAGCATGACGAGCCACACCGAGGAGACCAAGGTCTACTTCTGGGGCGAGGACAACGGGCTGCCGGACGATGTGATTGAGTCGTACGTCAAGACTCGGGAGGGAGCGGATAAGGCCGGTGGCTACGCTGTGCAGGGCATTGGCGGCATGCTCCTGGTCAGAATGATTGAGGGAAGCGTGGACAACGTGGTGGGACTGCCGGTGAGACAGTGCTTGTCCATAGCTGAGAAGGTCATCTTCCGGCAGGACGAGGATGAGTTTGATGAGGGAAACTCTGACGAAGAGGTCTGATTTATGATGCAGATGCTGTATGGGCTTGCGTTTGAAATTGAACGACTGCGAAGCTAGAATCATGTGGTTGCGGGAAACGGCGGTATGCGCAGCCATTGGCTTTGGATTCGGGGTCTTGTAAGACCTGCATAGCCAATAGACTCAACTGCGTGTCTACGTGGACCGAGAAAACGGACATGCAAGTTTCATTTCTGGTCAAAAGCCGACGGACTGGGTCAGGGATGACCATGATCCTCGGCGGTGACGTCAAGGACGCCTTTGCAACAGCCTCGAACCGAGCAGCCTGCGGTTCCTCCCGCAGCCGAGTGCCATTACCCGGTGTGAACCACTCAAGCCTACACTTTATCGTCGGCAACGTCATTCAGATTCGTTGAAAAGAGGCGGGTGTGAAGCTGCATCGCCAACTGCAGCGAAAACTACTCGCTGCAAGCACTGTTTCCGGAAATGCTTGCGGACAGGCAGGTCGGGCAGGACAGGACATGACATGTGAAAGCCGCGACTGGCTGGCTGCAGGAACCAGGCCCCCCGAAAAGCCACCGCTGGAACGGGCCTCGCGTCGGAGCCGGCGCCGCTGCCACTGCGCTGGGCTGCCAAAACTGCTGATGCAGGGACCAGGGTGTGGCAGCAGGAATCTGGGGCAGCATCCTTGCACACCTTTCGAGCAGGGCCAAAAGTGAGCATGTGATTCGCATTGGATCCTTCATCAACGCATCCTTTTCCATCTCGCACCACCACCATCGCTAGCCACCCAAACCACCGAGTCGAGCAGAACATTCTTTACGGGCAGAAGCGCAGCGCAGATAATGTCGTCTCCGAACAATACGTCGACGTCGCCCGGCGAAGGCGGCCCAGGCGGGGCGGACGAGAAGCCGCGCCTGACGGAGGAGGAGAAGAAGCAGAACCACATCGCATCAGGTAACGCAGTCCCCCTCCAATGCGAGCGACCGTCTCGCACATCGCCGCGCACCCGCTAACGCATCCGTGACAGAGCAAAAACGAAGACAGGCGATTCGCGAAGGCTTCGACCGCCTAACAGAGCTCGTGCCGGGTCTCGAGGGCCAGGGCCGCTCCGAGGGACTCGTCCTCAAGCGCACCGTCGAGTTCATGCGCCAGCAGCTCGAGGAGCGGCGCGCGATAATTGATCGCATCGAAAAGGCCGGCGGACAAGTCGATGACGAGGCCAAGAAGTAGGCGCGCCTGTCGTCGAGCTGCGCGCACGCACACCAGAAGGCTAACCTACGATTGTCGCAGACCCGTCAATGGCCAGAACAGCGGCCGTGGGAAAGGTTGAGCCAACACTGCGCTTCCGGATATTCCCGACACTTCTGCGGCGTCGCATGGCACGCCGTTTGCCTGAACCAGGAGACGCGCTCCCGAGGCAGGCCCCAGATTCGCGACGTGCCGAGGAGCAGGCCAGCGTCAGCAGAGGAGCCCGCCGTCCCACCCGCCGCTATCACATGACGGGGCCTAGGGCACATCGCCAAACATCACCATCACTGCATCAGCTTCAAGACATAAGGCCCAAGAACGCTATGACGCAGGGTCTTTTAGGGCCAGTTAGATGAGGCGGAGCACAAAGACAAGATTGTAACTCGGTTATTATATGAGGGGAGGGGTACCCGTCCAAGTAGGCTATTGGAATGCATCTACCATGTTGCGCATCCTATCGCGCATCTCTGTGGGACTCATCCTCTCCTTGCCGAGGCTGACCTGCCTGTTCTTTACGTCTTCCTCGCCAACAACCAGTATCTGGCTGTATCCGCTCGTGCGCGCCTCTCTGATCTTGGAGCCCAGCGACCTCGCCGTGGTATCCACATCCACGGCCAGGCCGGTAGGATTGACCAGATCATCGCCAGACGGTCCGGAACGTTGAATCCCAACAAGGACGTCCCGGACCTCTTCAGCCCAATCCAATACGGGCTCCGATGTGTTGACCGTGAGGATGATGGCTTGTCTGGGATTCAACCAGAACGGCCATTTCCCATTGTATGACTCGATGAGAAGCGCCATCAATCGCTCCACGGATCCGAGGACTGCGCGATGTATCATTACCGGTCTCACGGGGCCATATTCGGCAAGCAGTCCTGGGTCCTCAGTCGTCTCGCCTCTCGCTTCGTACTCCGGGGCCGGGGCCTGATACTCGAGCTCGAATCGCTTGGGCAGCTGGAAGTCCAGCTGGATCGTCGCCGTCTGATGCTCCTTTCCATCCGAGTCCTGTAAGATGATGTCGATCTTTGGCCCGTAGAACGCCCCGTCTCCTTCATTGATGCTCCATTCCATGCCTGACGAGTCGAGGGCGCGCTTCAGTCGGTCCTCTGCTCGGTTCCACTCTTCCTCGGTTCCGATATAGTGGTCCTTCGGTCGGGTAGAGAGCGCCAGTCGGTAGCTGACCCCGAGTCGCAGGATGTTGTAGACGACCTTGACAAAGTCCAGCGTCTTCTTGATCTCCTCCTCTACTTGGCTCGGCCGGCAAAAGATGTGCCCATCGTCCTGGTGGAAGCGCCGTACTCGCGTCAATCCGGACAGCGCCCCGGAGATTTCGTTTCGATGTAATGGGCTGAAATCGGCGTACCGAACGGGGAGGTCTCGGTAGCTGTGCAGCTTAGACTTGAAGATGAGGCAGTGGCCTGGACAATTCATGGGCTTGAGTCCGTATTCGCCGTCGGCCTCCTCTTCCGCTGCGTGCTCCCCGCCGCAGCAAACCTTTGGCTCGGTATGGCTTTCCTTGGTATTTCCTGTCACCGAGTACATGTCATCGGCGTAGTTCTCCAAGTGCCCCGACTTTGCCCATAGCGACTTCTTGTAGATTGTCGGCGTGATGACTTCTTGGAAGCCATAGCGGACGTACTGCTTGCGCAGGAAGTCGACGAGCCGGTTGAATATCCGCGCGCCGTTGGGCAGGAATATCGGCGAGCCGGGGCTGTAGATGGACGTGATGAAGAGTTCCTGTTGCAGCCCCAGCTTTCGATGGTCGGGGGGCTCTGCTTTCTCCGGCTTCTTCTGCGAGTAGCGACGTCGGGACAGGCATGCTGGACAGGTCCATTGTGATCGCGCCAGCGCAAAAACGGTCGATCTCGCAACCCCTGGGCGTATCATTGCGACTGCGCCCGTCAATTGCGCGCCGAATCTCGTTGTGGTGGCTCGGGGTTGTGTCAAAGTCCAAGTCGCAAATTGTTGGCTGTGTCTGAACTGAGCTCGTTACTGGATCAGGCATGGTCCCTGCCGCGCCACTGGGCCAGGGTCCTGTGGCTGTCTTGCACGAACAGCATGGCAACAACAGGATGATCAGGGACACCTGACGCGCTTGATGCAGTGTCAAACATGAGACGAAAATAACGTCCCTACCGAGTACCAAGCTCCAATGGGATGCATTACCAGCAATAAGGATACACGCCTGTTGTTAATTCTCCTCAAGTGCGGCGTCCTCCGTATTGGCGTCTACTTCTGGCCTACCTCGCAAATCAATGACTTGTAAAACAAAACAATAGATACCAGAGATATTTGATTACATTATTGGCAGTTTGAGCAATTGTTGAATACATGTAGATTACCGTATGTGGCTATATCAACATCTCTTCGACGCCTACAAACATCAACCTCGTATCACCTGTGGCACGTCTGGCCGTGCCCCTCCATTTAATGGCAACCCCACCACTACTCATATCGATGGTCTCCAAATTTCCAGCTTCCTACAACCACAACCTCACCGTACTCCGCCACCACCAAGTCAGAGCATTCCCTGTGCAGGCAGAGGCTCAAAAGCTCGTGGAGACGTGTCCGACGCCGCTGATACGGCTCTCCCAGCCAAGATGAGCTTCTCCATCGAAGTGCCTGGCGATGCGAACCCGCTGGGTGTCGAGACGCTCTGTCGAGCCTTGCAGTCGGCAACCTCCCATGACTACGCCCAGCGGCAGGCTGCGGGCCAGCAGCTCTCTTCATGGGAGCTGCAGCCAGGCTACTACTCTTCGCTACAGGCATGCGTCTATCTCGCCTTACGCAGTGTTCGTTGGCTAACGTCCTCCTGACAGGCCGTTTATCTCGACAAGAACCTGCCGACCGACATGCGATTCCTCGCGGTAATCCAGCTCAAGAACGGCATCGACAAATACTGGCGACTGTACGCGCAGGTCAAGAACGGAATCAAGCCGGACGAGAAGAACTTGATACGGTCAAGGCTGTTTCAGGGCACCATCGACGAGGAGGAAAAGAACCTGGCCCTTCATAATGCGCTGGTCGTGGCCAAGGTTGTTAGGATCGACTATCCCGCGGACTGGCCCGAAGCTCTTTCCGATATAATCGGCCTATTGCGTTCTTCGAAGAACGACAATCAGCAGCATCTCTACGGCACACTCCAAATACTCCTCCGAGTCGTCAAGGAACTTGGCACCGCGCGTTTGAGAAAGTCACAGACCGCGCTGCAGTCTGTCACTCCCGAAATTGTTTACGTCCTCAGCGAAATTTATTCGGAAAAGTCGACAGCATGGGTCTCGTTCTTGACCGGCGGACAGGGAAGCGAGTCCGAGGCGAACCTGGCCATGCTCAACAGTCTCTTCTCCCTTAAGATCCTTCGACGCCTCATCATCCTCGGCTACGAGCGACCTCACAGCGACAAGTCTGTAGAGCAGTTCTGGACCCTGTCCCAGAACCAGTTTGGACAGCTCCTTGGATTCGTAAACCCAGACTCCACGGTCCCCGCCGCGTACCAGGACGTTATCGGCAAGCATCTCCTGCAGTTTACGAAGCTGCACATAGACATGGCCGAGCAACAAGCTGCTAGCTTTTCCATGCTTCCAAACTCTCTGTCTCTGGTCCACGCCTACTGGGATTTGGTCGCCAAGTTTGCCGAAGTTTTTGACAAGTCTGGCGGGATTCGTCAAGGCTCAGGTGATGCCGGCACCGCCAAGGCAAAGGTCGAAGGCCCTTTGCAAGAAAGACTGGCGCTGAGGGGTCTGCTCCTTCTTCGTGCCTGCGTGAGAATTGCTTTCATGCCCGCGCAGACCTTCAAGTATCGAACTCCAGAGACCAAGGCTGAGCAAGAGCAAGCCAGGACGATCATCAAGACGGAGCTGCTGAAGGATGATCTTGTCATTCAAATCGTCAACTCCATCATCACCCATCTCTTTGTGTTCCGCAGGTCGGACCTCGAAGCCTGGGAGGAAGATCCAGAGGAGTGGGAGCAACAGGAGCAGAGCGAGGGCAACGCTTATGAGTGGGAAGTGAGGCCATGTGCCGAGAAGCTATTTCTCGACCTGCTCACAAACTTCAAGCAACTCATCATTCCGCCCCTGCTATCATACTTTCAAACCGCTCAAACGCCACAGGCAGACATTGCCACGAAAGAGGCTGTGTACACCGCCATGGGATTGGCGTCTGGTCATGTTTTCAAGGATTTCGACTTTGATGCTGTGCTGGTTTCAACGCTCGTAAACGACGCGCAACAGCAGGGCGGTCTATACAAGGTGCTGCGGCGAAGGATCGCGATTCTCATCAGCCAGTGGGCGCCCGTTGAGCTGTCGGATGCCAGCCGGCCAGTGGTGTACCAGATATTCCAACACTTCCTGAATCCAAACGACGAAACCAATGATCTGGTGGTAAGAATCACGGCGGCCAGACAGTTGCGTTGGATTGCAGATGAGCTTGGCTTCAGCGTCGAGGCGTTTTTGCCCTACACATCGGATGTTTTGACTCAGCTCATTCAACTCATCCAGAATGTCGACGTGGACGAAACGAAGCTGGCTATTCTTGAATCCATTCGGATACTGGTAACTCGTATGGAGGAACAAGTCTCCCAGATCGGCGACCAACTCATGTCCGCCCTGCCAAGCGTATGGGAGAAGTCAGGGGCAGAAGAGTACATGATTAAACAGGCCGTCATCGCGATTTTCGCCGCTCTGGTGATGAGCATGGGAGACAGCTCGCAGCGGTACCAAAATTTTATGATCCCGCTGCTGTCTGAGGCAGCGCGGCCCGGGTCGGACTTGCACGTCCATCTCATCGACGAGTCGCTTGAGTTGTGGAACGCCATCTTGATGCAGAGCAATGCACCCCTCGCACCAGAGGTTATCAACCTGGCGGAGATGGCACTCCCACTCTTGGAGTATCAATCCGACACGGCTTCTCAGGCGCTGAGTGCCATTGAGTCCTACATCTTGATAGCTCCGGGTGCCCTGTTGGAGGACAGGTTACGCCGGCCAACCCTAGCAGCTTTGTCTGGCACTTTGGACTCCAAGAGCCGTGAGCAAGTGCGGCTCGGTACTATTTGCATGGAATACCTCATTCGGGCGGCAGCTGAGCTTGGAGGCTCAGACGGAATCTCCGTCGTGATCCAAGATATGATCGAGGCTGGCTTCATGAACAAGATTATGACGAATCTCCGAGATGCCTGGGAAGCACATCAGACAACCGGGCCCAACAGAAAAGTCAGCAAGCTGAACACCATCACCGAGGGCGACTACTTGGCCATCTTGGCACGCTTATCTCTGGCCGAACCAAACCTCTTCGTACACATGCTCACCACCCTAGGCAGCCTAGATCAAGTCTGGGCATGGCTTTCTTCGGAATGGTTCTCGCACCTGTTCAGCATGGATGACATTGAGCGGCAAAAGCTCTACCTCCTCGGGCTTACCCGCCTCCTCGAGGTTCCGTCGCCGATGCAGGAGCTCGTCCTGGGGAGTCTGCAGGACTATTTCGACATGTGGACAACTGTGGTCATGGACCTCCAGGACGGAGTCGCAGACGGGTCGGACACGCTGATCTGGGGCGAGCTGGAGGCAACCGAGTATGATACCCCAAAGATTGTGGCAGAGCGGCAGGTCAATGCAAAGGACCCGGTGCATTCGGTGCACGCATTCGGCTTCGTGGCACCCAGACTTCAAGATCTGGTTGCCCGGGTGGGAGGAGAGGCTGCGTTCGAGGAGCAGTGGGCGGTCAACGTGGATAAGGAGGTGCTGGGCAGGTTCCAGGAGATTGCCAGGGCGTCACAGCAGTAGGGGACGGGGACAGGGAGTGCATATGACGTGATGAAGCAGAACGACTGGATGATTGCATAGATCATGATACACCTAGGCATGATAATTGCGGTATAAGACATGATTGACCAAACAGCGCCTGGAGCTCGGGGTATTCGAAGGTGTTGTACCGGATGTTGGGATCCTTCTGTGCGGGCAGCTGCTGCTCTCATCGGTCGCGGTAGATCTTGTGGTACGCGAGTGCGTCGTACGCGTCGTATCGGTGGCGGTTCTTGTCGTCTGCGTACAGCGGGAAGGGCGTCGCGGCGGAGTCTGTGGTCAGAAACTTGACGACGGCGTCGAGCTGGGACTCGAGGGGGCGCCATATGCGTCTGGTCCAGTA
Source organism: Tolypocladium sp. Sup5 PDA-1 (assembly GCA_000750105.3). Lineage (NCBI taxonomy): Eukaryota > Fungi > Ascomycota > Sordariomycetes > Hypocreales > Ophiocordycipitaceae > Tolypocladium > Tolypocladium sp. Sup5 PDA-1. Next base: position 877,000 of record JPHH03000009.1, read on the forward strand.
CAGCCGGGGGAGAGGATCTAGACGTCGTTGCACTAAAGCGTATGAGTGGGTGGTTCGGAGCAGTAGATGTGTGGTAGAGTACCATACCTCGCGTCCAGACTCGCCCCGATCGAGGAGTATGACGCCCCAGAGTATCCTGTCCTCTGCCCAGAATCCCGCGCCATCTGCAGAGCCGAATGGGTACCGGTCGTAGTCTTCGTGGCAGAAGTGAAAGAAGCTGGTCTCGTGGGGCGGTAGAGGTTCTCTAACCAGCCATTCATCAGGCAAGAATTCATCTCGCCGTACGGGCTCTTGATAGGACACGACACTGGCAACGTCGCCTCGTTGGAGTTTCTCTTCTAGGTTGAAGAGGTGCACTGCAATCGCGTGGCTTGCGACTACGAGCATTTCGAGGAGACGAAAAGTTGAACTGCCTACTCCCGACAAACTCATCTTGGAATGCTTAAACCAACTATGAGTCAAAATGAGTTAGCAAGCAGTTTTATGTGAGGGCATGGATAGGGGCTTGAGGGCAACGCATCACATACGGAAGACTTGAACTGCAGGATAGACGGGTCGAATTCGTCTCTGAGCGGCCTGGCTGTCTCCAAGGCGCCATCGCAGAGCTGAGTGCGAGCCTTGATCGGGTTCCCTTTCAAATTGATGCCTCCTCCTGCAGTTTCACCCAGAACCTTGAAGGTGGAAAGCCCGTCGATGATCTGGGCCATGGTAAACTCAGCCAGTTCCGTCGACAGGATATTCGGAAACGCTCGTGCGAAGACGCTGTAGTGATCTAGGTCGAGCAGGGAGTGGAAAACCGTCGACTCGACTAGGCCTATTCTTGAGACCATTTTCGTCGGAGATTCTGTCAAATGTTGCTGTAGAAGGCAAGTTGAACAATTTCTCCGTTTGTGTCGTAGTTCATATCATCCCTCGGTGGGCTGTGCCTCGTCCAAACTGGGGGTGTACACAGCGACCCAGACGATGCGATGAAGCTTGACCGTCGGAGAGCCGCTTGTTGGCGTTGTTGAGAAGAATGGCAGTTGGGCTATAGCTAAGGAAGGAAGAGGAGAAAGAACGGGTGCCTCACGGGGGCGAGATGGGCTTTGTGCTGTCGCCTGCAATAACAGCGAGACTGGGCAGTGGATATCGCGTCCAACGGCCTCACGTCCAATACCTTGGACAACTCAGCATTTCGCAGCAAATCTATGGTCCCGTTCCTGTGGTCCTCTCTACAGTAAAATGTGGCATTACGGCACAATAACCGCGCTCATGATACTCGTGGTGAGATATCATTCATTAAAAGTTCCAGCTTACAGCCGGCTGCTTCCCTCCTGCGGAATCTTGACAACAACCTTGCCCCAAGTCCCTCTCCCTCCCAGCGCAACAAGCGCATCCTTGACCCTCTCCAGCCCGACAAACTCCTCGTCCGAGTACTCGGTCCCCTTCAGCTTGCCCTCCGCGACCAGCTTCATGATGCCCTGCCAGACGACGGGGATCATGGCCCGCTCGTTGATGGCGTACGCGCCCCAGTGGATGCCGACGAGGGAGATGTTCTTGAGCAGCACCTTGTTCATGGCCACCTTCTCGATGTTGCCCGCCGCGAAGCCGACGATGAGGATGCGCCCGTTCCAGGCGGTGCACTTGGTGGACTTGTCGACGAGGCCGACGGGGTCGTAGACGATGTCCACGCCCTTCTTGCCGGGCGTCAGGGCCTTGACCTTGGCGGGCCACTCGGGGTCCGTGTAGGAGAGGACGTGGTCGGCGCCAAAGGCCTTTGCGATTTCGAGCTTGCGGGGCGTCGACGCCGTGGCGATGACGGTGGCTCCAAACGCCTTGGCGACTGCATTCACAGTCAGACGGCTAGATCTTGGATTGGACTAGAGTCTCATGTAGACTTGACTTGACTTGACTCACCTTGCACGGCAGCAAGTCCGACGCCTCCCGCCGCGGCGTGGACGAGCACATGATCGCCCTGCTTGATGTTTGCCCTCACCACCAGCGCGCCGTAACTCGTCGGCGCGGTGACAAACAGCCCAGCCGCCTCCTGGAACGACCATCCCTCCGGTACGGGCAACAGCGAGGTCTCCTTTGCAACCGTCTTGGTGGCAAACGCCCCCTGCGAGGCTCCAAAGACGCGGCTGCCCGGCGGGAACCGGGGCTGCCTCTCTGCGTTGCTGGGCACAGAGATGACGGTTCCTGCGAACTCGGCGCCGGCAACCCAGGGAAAGGCTGGGGGAGGTGGGTTAGCGTGACGATCCGATGGTAAAGAGTGATGGGGGATGCGTACGAGGCTGGTTCTGGTAGCGACCTTGGACCTGCAGAATGTCGAAGAAGTTGGCCGCCGAGGCGTGGACCTGGATGAGATACTCGTCATCCTTGGGAGTCGGATCCGGCAACTCGGTGACCTTGAGGTCGGCCGGGCCCTGCGCATCATAGATCTCATCAGCAAGTCTGTTATCGAGGACACGGTATGAGGCGGGGATACCGCACCTTGACGTATTCTTTAATCTCAATTCCACGCATGATGAAACTCGTTTCTGGCTCCTCTTCTAAACCGTCGTCGAGCGTGGTTCGAATGAGGGCTCGTCTAATGATGGCGATGCAGAGATGTCGAGTCAAGGTGAGGGCCGTCGTCCCCGGCTCTCCTCTGTCTGGGGTAAGCCGACGGCTGTGGGGATGCCGAGGCATCTTCGGAGCACGTCACCGAGTCCGGCTAGCGCCTCCGTCCTCCCGATCCGATCCCGTCCCGTCGGTGGGGCTGCCGTCGAGTTGGCGATACCTTACCCTCGGACCTCAACCTTTCTTCAACTTCAGCACTGGTGTTGGTGCACTTTGGCCCTGATCTGGGTTTGTCGTTCAGCTGCACAGAGAGCCAAACACAACAGCCAAAAGCAGCGTGGTTGCGCTTTGATGCCAGGCGCTTCAGCGGTCCGAGGCAAGGTGCAATCTCGCTGCGTGTGAGCTGAACCCCAGCACGGTTCGTTCCAAGATATTAACCGCAGTGTAAGCAAATAATGCGATCTAGGTACGTAGCCCGCCACCATTTGTTCCAGATCGTTGATCCAGATTCTGCACTTGAGTCTAATGAGCATCAATGTTATGGCCCGGTATTCACGGTGATGGACGCCACAACTGCCGAGGGAACGTACTCTACTGACCTATACGGACGTATGGATATCCCCTGTCCACTCAGGACATTTGGATAGATTGAGAAAGCGAATGCCTTTGCTGCCAGGTACCATGGCCGTGTAGGTGCTTGGAGCCTTGTCCCACCCGGCGCAGTAAGGCCGGCTTCGTCCCGGTTCGGTTCATGGCAGGCGCCGCCAACCCGGGAAGGACTTACTCGTACTGCAGCATTTTATCAGAAGGCGTTGTACGAAGTACATTGTCAAATATAAGCCGATAGGCACGTCATTCATCTGCCGTTTTGTTACAAGTCAGCTACGGCGCCGAGTCAACATCTACGAAGTTAAGCCAGCATTTTGCCGATCACTGTGGCTGATCACCTCGTTCATGCATCCTCAGCAAAGGCCGACCGGCTAAATATACGGAGTACTCGTACGTAATTAGTATGTACAGGAACTAGACGTCCTTTATCAAATAACTAAAATTACTCTTTCATTAAAGCGCAAAACCATCATATGAGCTATGGCCCCACGCTGATTATACACCCGTGTCGCTTCTACAAACAATCAAGCAGCCGGAATCTGATAAATTATGTCCGATGCGATGCTCAAGGAAGTTCAAGGAATGAGGCTGCCTATTTTCAGCGGAGTTACATGGGTGGACATTGGGGAAATAGGCAGGCTGTTTAGGCGACGAGGCGATGTGCAAGGCTTCACCCTGGAGCCTAGGGGAAACGGCCCGGACGAAGGGATTGTGGGGAGGATTGAAATGAACACCGGGGGTTCATTCCCGGGTATGGATGCTACGCATGCGGGCATGGGATGAAGACGCGACCTACGGGCTATCCGTAGTTGCATTTGCTAGATGGGCTGTCCTGGGAATGAAATGGGTTCATGGAAGTGCCGTGCTGGGACTTGAAGGCCACTGGTTCGAGAGTCAGAAGCGAAATCCACCGATAGGTGCCGCCTTACCAGAACGTGGAGGATCTGCAGAATGCGATGCAACCAATGTAATGCAGTGACTGTGATGCAGTGACTGTGATGCAGTTCGGTCGAACTACTCCGAACCAGATGTTTTCACGTTGGTGGAAAGGCCTCTTGGCGGAGAACATGCAGATGCAAGACGACCAACAATCCTGTAGCTCCGAGGCTTCCAGGTTGACAGAAAACGGAGACGACACGGGAAGATGACTGCGGTCGGGACGGATCGGGGTCAGCGAGGCGCCAGCAGCCCTGCTTGCTGAAGTACATAAGACGGCCAAGAGAATTGCTCTCAGCAGGGGAGGAATCGGGGGAATGCAACTCTGTAGTTGACGCACGATGCTTGGTGATCAGCCATGTTGTCTAACCGGTTACAGAGACAAGCCCACTCGCTTCATGTTGGTGCTCAAGCTCAGTCATACGACAAGCAAGCCACTTGCGAGTGGACGGTATTATTACTTCATAACGAAGCACCCAAAGCAAGCCCAACCCCGGGCAGCGCGCCACGATGAAACGCGGGGGGCCAGTCGCAACTCGGAACCCTCTGGCAGCCTGTATTAATACCTGGTCTGATCTTCAGAGACACGCGCAATCCCGCGTGGCCCGGCCTGCGTTAGGGTCGCCGAGCTTGCACCACCCGGCAGCACGACGCCCTCCTGAACGGCTCGGTGCTGGCGTTCGTGTTCGCTGTCTCGGAGCCTTTCGCCGAGCGCACGGCCGCCCGCAGAGGAGAACCGCGACGCGCCAGGCTGATGACGGGCACGCAGCTCAGCGTGGCAAGGGCCCGCGTTTCGGCGTTGACGGCGGCATTGGATATTTGAAGGACCGCCGCGTGGACTTTTGCTTGTATCCGTACGGAATGCCGGTTTGTGACGGGAGTGTTACGGGCGGGCGGGCGTGGGTGCGAAGCGCCGCCGCTTGGCTGATGAACATTGAAGTTTATTGAACTCAAATCAGAGGGTGCTTTGGGCATGCCTCTCTGGCCCAACCACATCTGCGACTTTGCAATTTCCTATTCGCTCGTATTATTCCCGAGCAGCTGAATCCAACCGAGGGCTGCATGGCTCCTCCAACGCGGCGCAGCACCTCCTCTCCGCTGGTACGAGGTAGCCTTCAATGATTAGCCAAGATTCCAGGCCCAAAACGTAGATTATGTATTATGCCAATGCACCCACGGGTCCGTGACAAGGCCATGTCTTGGATGCTCCGTCAACCGCGCTGGAGAACCTCCAGGGCCATCTTCCAACCATCACCAACATGCATCAATCCCTCCGCCGCGCCATCGGACCCCCGCAGCGCCCGTCCCGGCTTGCGCCAGTCTCGCACGATTCACGAAAGAGCCTCGCGCCATAGTTGCCTGCTTCGGCTGCTTGGCTGGGGGGGCCTGTGCCAGCGTGCGCGCTGCTCACTTGCCCAGCGGCCTTGAAAATCACATGGATCTCTTGACGAGCCTGGAACGCAGCGCCCGCCGCCCGCGCGAACAGACGCCCGCCTCGACATCGGGGGACCGTGCCTCGGCACTGCGGTGCAGGGATCACTCAACCGCCGTCGGGCTTGCTGGCTGCGTACGGAGTAGTGCATGCCACACTGCCACGGCCGCCATGATGGGCTGGACTGGGCTGGACTGGACGGGGCTGGCATCCCAGACCCGCGGTCAAAGCTAGGGCTCAGGGCGCCTTTCTACGAGTACAATTGGATTCACGATCCATGCCATCCATGCCATCCATCCATGCTTGCATGTCGGATTTTGCGGGGGTGGAGACGCACTGAATGTCTGGCTTGCCCGGGTCCCCCCCCGGTCTGCTTCTCGATGTGGAAAACGGGCACGGGAGACGAGTTATATCAATCGGGTTTGGCCCTTGCCGGACATCCCAGCTCGCCTTCTCCTGGCTTCCCGAGTTGCACGATGAGTCGAAAGCGGTGCCGTTCCAACAAAAGGCTTCAAGCGTGAAACCACCAGCATCAAGAGCCTGATACAGCTCGAGGTTGTCTAGACTTGGCTCTACTCAACTCGACGCCGCTCCCTCGCTTCCACACCACCGCATAACAAGAGTCGGCATGAGACTGGGGCTGGGAAAATGCCTTGTCGCTGCCGCCTTGCTGCCCGGGCTGTCTCTGTCCTTTGACGGCATCTTGGCCAGATCGGATGCCGCCGTCCCCGATGCTTTAACCAAAGCTCCCCGCTGTGCTGTAAGCCGACCCCTTCCACTTCACGAAGCACAACTTCGACAGTCCCCAAGGAGAGTGTAGCTGACTCTGCATGCGCATCAGCACAGCTGTCTGGCCGCTGCCTGGTCAAACCCAGCATGTTCCGACACGGCATGCACATGCGCAAATGCAACCATAGAAAACGAAGCCACAAAGTGCTTTCAGGCAGCATGCAGCCTCCCCGATGCACTGGGTATGTACAAATTGCACCACGGGCCCATCCCGAAACACCTATTCGCGCCGCCGTGATGACACACGTATCGCATCCTTGACCACGAGAGGGGGGGCTTGAGTTGACCAGAGCTCGTTTGATAGCAACCAAGAACCTCACGGAGACGGTGTGTGACCGGCCGAGGAGAGACAACGCCCCGAGATACGAGGTCATGAACATCACCATAGGCGCCGTCACGTCCGTGATCGTCGTCTCCCGCACCATCTTCAAGCAGTTCTTCAGCTACAGACGCAGACTCGGCGCGGACGACTGGGTGATTCTGCTGTCGCTGCTCGTCGGCATCCCCTGCGTGGCGCTCAACGCGCAGGGCTTGACGGCCCATGGTTTAGGGAAGGATGTCTGGACGCTTGAGTCCAAGGAACTCACCACCTTCATCCTCTACTTCTACGTCCTGGAGATCCTGTACATCGCCTTGATGGCGAGCATCAAGCTGGGTCTCTCGCTCTTCTACCTCTCCATCTTCCCGGGGACCACCATCCGGCGGCTACTCTGGGGCACCGCGGTTTTCAACGTCCTGTTCGGCATCTCGTTTGTCGTCACGGCCATCTTCCAGTGCTCGCCGGTAAGCTACTACTGGACGCAGTACGTGGAGGCGACGCCGGGCAGGTGCCTCAACACCAACATGCTGGGGTGGGTGCATGGCGCCGTCAACATTTCCGTCGATATCTGGTTGATTGCCATCCCGCTCAGCCAAGTGCGTAGACTCGAGCTACACTGGAAGAAGAAGATTGGGGTGACTATTATGTTCCTGACGGGTGCCTTGTGAGTGATATATTTCTGCAATCATTGACCCTGTATTATTGGCTTGCCCAAATGCTCACACCTCTCTACAGCGCTACAATCGTGTCCATCCTGCGACTCCAGTCCCTCATCCTCTTCGCCAACTCAATGAACCCAACCTGGGACAACTGGAACGTAGCCTGGTGGTCGACCATTGAAATCGCCACCGGCCTCATCTGCACCTGTCTCCCGAGCATGCGTCTGATCCTCGTGTGCCTCTTCCCGCGGGTCTTTAGCAGCGGCGCCAGCTCCTACAACGGCACCTCCCGCGCCGCGCCGGGCACCAGCCACAGCATCATGGTGCACAAGCAGATTCGCGTCTCCAGCATGGAGATCCCCATGGAGGACGACGTCGCCAAGTATAGCAGCAACAAGTCGTGGGAGGTTACTTCTACAGAGAGTCGTTGTCACAGCGTGGCTGATCTTCAGCCTTGACTTGTTTTCGTACATATCATCACCGCAGTATACGGGTGTGGGAAAAGGTCTGGAGAATGGCGTTATAGGTCCGTGACATCGGAAGTCGCGAAATATCACTCGCTTAGCATAACATGAAGCAGCGTGTATTCCCATCGAACATGAGTCTGCTGCGATCCCTTCCGGCCCGTGTCTTCAACCACCTGAACTCGATGCAACCTCCGTGGATCCGGGTAGTTATACGAACGAGGGAGGAACGGATAACTTCCATTTCGGATCTTGGGGGGGAGGAGCGTCATAACGGCATCATATTGACATGTCAAGGTATTTCCTATCCAGGCCCCCTAATACTGTACTGCTCGAGTAGTGCCGCCATTCTACGCACCGCTCAAGCCATCCACCACCGCCCACTGTGCCATCACCCGAGTTTGCACTCTGGTCAGCATCCTATACCATAAAGGCCGTTCACGCCCTGACCGCCCCTTGCCTACGAGTACCTCTAGTCGAGAGCGCTCAGCAGGTGCTCAATCGCGCCCTGGACGCTGCCTCCGCTCCGTCTCAGCGCCGCCACGTTGCGCTCAAAGTCGTAGAAGCCCATGTCGTTGAGCTGGCGCAGCTGCTCCGCGTACCGCTCCTCCGGCGGGCGGTTGTCCGGCGGCGAGGTCGGCCCTGCTGCTCCTCCGCCCAGCATCTGCATCATCTGTTGCATCATCTCCGGGTTCATTCCAAAGGGGTTGGTCTGCGAGGCCCCTTGCGCCGGGAATAGGGCCGCAAAGGGGTTTGCCGCCTGTTGGCCCTGGCTGTTCTGCGCAGCCCCCGTGCCCTCAGACTGCGTCGTCCCTTGGCCGGTTGCGGTGCCCTGGCCCTCTCGCGACTCCTGACCTGGTGTTGCGCCGGCCGCAGCTGGCGGCGCTGCGAAGGGGTTGGGGCCCATGCTGCTCAGGGCCTGGAGCATCTGGCTCATGTTGGCGCGGTTGGCGCCGGCGGCACCGCCGCCCATCATCCCAGGCATCATGAAAGGGTTCACAAAGGGGTTCTGTTGGTTGTTCGCAGCACTGCCGTCGCCAGTCGCAGCACCCTGGGGCGTCTCATCCGTCGATCCAGGCGCCGGGAAGGCCTCGTCGCCGCCGCCCATCATCCGGCGCATCTGCATCGCCTGCCTCATCATGTCCGGGTTGCTCATCATCCGGCGCACGTCGGGCGAGGTGATGAATTCGCGGGCGCCGGGCATGTTGCGCAGCATGGGGTTCGACTCGATGAGCATGTTGACAAAGTCGGGGTTGTTGAAGGCCTCGTTCATGGCCTGCTGGACGTTGGGGTCCGACATCATACGCTCGAGACGCTCGTCGTCCATGGGCGGGCCCATCTGTGGCTGGGTGTCAGTGCGAAGCGCGAAGGTGAGGGTATCATGGCTCGGTGGAGAGGCTCACGCCGCCGTCTGGGCCAAACATGTCCATGCCCGGGAGGTTGATCTGGTGGCCCGCGTACCGGGCGCCCGTCAGGCCAGCAAGAGGGTTGTTCGCGGTGCCCGAGGCCATGTTGGCGGGGATGGCCTGGGGCGCGGGGCTCGACGTGGACGCGGGCTGGGTCGGATTGCTGGCGGCGCTCTTGACCATGTGGATGGTGTTGTTGGGCTTGATCTTGTAGGAGCCCAGCGTGTCGTCGTTCTTCATGACGCGTCCCGAGTAGATTAACCGCTGGCGCTCGACGGGGATGTTCTCGAGGTCGGCGCCCGATAGCTTGGTCTTGAGCTCCAGGACCGTCGCGGCCTCGGCCATTGTGATGGTGTGCGTGCTGTCCGACGACGTCTTGACCTTGAAGGTGACCTGGGCGTCGCCGCCCGCTTCAGCGTTGTCTGCCATGTCGACGACGGCTGCGGTGTTGGCTGCAGGTAGCTGGAGCTGGTGCGCGGCTTCGGCAGTGCGGGGATGAGGCGCGGTCTTCGTATTCGCAAGAGAGAGAGATGGGTGGATGCGCCTCGGGCTCTCGCGCGGCGTCGCTGCTCGGCAACAGACAAGAGTCGCGGGCCTGGGAGCGGGCGCAGAGGAGGTGCACAGGTTATCGCGGCTGCTCGGGAGACGTTGAGGAGGGTTGAGGAGGCTTCCAGGAGGCTGTGGCGAGAGATGGAGCGCTCAGACCGGCGACGTGGGGCAGCTGGCGGGCAGTCTGATGTGGACTGGGCCAAGCAAGGGCCAACAGGCCAAACGATGACGCCAAGGGAGGGACTGGGCCCGTTATCAGTCAGCGCGCTGATTGTGCTTGTTGTTACAGCTGGCAATGCGACGTCCGGGTGTCTTGGAGAATGTGAGAGTAGCCTGACCGGTCAATAGCAACAGACGGTTAATTACCCTGTCGCGTTGTGTGAGAAGGAACATCCGACTCGCCCGCAGCAGCGTATAAACCACTGTTGGCTCACGGGTTCCATCAGGGTCTATGACCTTCTGGAGCCACATTATACAAAGACGACAACAAGAAAGCAGAAGCAAGGTGAGTGAAGCGCGCTCACAAAACGAAGCTATGGAAATGTGCTGCAGTCACAAAGCTCACTCCCACTCAGTGGCATTATTTCAATAAACCCAAGACAAAATCTGTCGCTCGAGAGCAACCTACGGAGGCAACTTTGCATTTAAACTGCTGTAGGGTAGGCTGCGGAGCTAAACTTGGCTGCTGTTGTGGCGGGGGGCAGCTCTCAACACCAACTGACTCTTGCAGTCTCACAACCACAACAACAACAAGGTCCATCTCGCACTCACTACTATGCGGCGCCACATCATGCGACTGTGATTCACTCGCTCACTTGGCCTCTACCGCCGGCCATGAGTCCGTCCCGACCGTGATCTGACAGCATGAGCATCTTTCATCCCGTCGGCTGCTCACCCAACTCATCCCCCCCAGCCTCACCACCAAACATGCAACCGGCATCATGATTCAAGGAATCTTCTATGCCCGGTTCTTCCCGAAAGAAGGTACCCCCCATCCCTCCCCATGAAGACGCAAAACAACAAGAACCGCTACTCAACGCCGCCGGCCCCCAGGACCCAAGATCGTCGCCCAGTCGCCCCCCGGCTGCATCACCCCCTCGGACGGCATCGCCCGCCCGCCGCTCGTCTACTTCGACGTCCTGCAGGAGTACATCATCCCGCGCCAGGCCTTCTGCAACCGCTTCGTCACCATCAACACACCCGACGGCAAGCACACCATCCTCGGCCACCCGGTAGTCATTGCGCACACTAAGTATCTGCGCAATGAGTTCATCTTCAACTTTGGCCTGCTCGTCGAGGCCGACGTCGACCAGACCCCCTACGAGCGCGTCGTGAGGTGCCTCGCCACCACCTTTGCCGAGATGGAGAAGCAGAACGAGTACCTTAGCAAGGGGGAGGGCAAGGAGCTCAAGGACGGCGAGGCGAGGCGGCCCATTGAGAGCCTGCTTGAGATTATCAAGGAGGACCTCAACAACTATGGCGAGTGCATGATTCCAGTTGGTGAGTTCGCTTATGAGAAACCCAAGTCCGGCCGATGTCGACATCACCTACTGACCAGTTCTCAGACGAGGCAAACACCATCAACATGAAACTCTTCCCGCACCACCCCATCCCTCCCGCCGTCCAGGGCTGGCACGTCCCCGTCGCCAAAACCAAGTTCTCGGAAATCGTCGATCCCACCTGGGATCTGACCCTGCAAAAGGTCATTGCCAAAATCGACGGCGTCTCCGACGTCCGGCGCATCGCCCACGAGGCCTCCGTCTCGCTGGACCTCGCCAAGACGGCCCTCCGCCACCTCCTCTACTACGACACCATCCTCCTCCTCGACATGTTCTTCTTCGCCTCGTGCTACGCCCCGCGCCCGGGCATCCACGACTTCGTCCGCAACGTCGACGGCATGGTCGACGAGTGCGCCGGCTACGTCTCCCACGGCAGGGTCCGCGTGGCAAACTACCACCTCATCAAGCTCATGACGTGCTTCTCCCAGGGCAGGAGCATCAAGGAGTGGATCATGATGAGCCACGAGAACGGCTTCGACGTCCTGGCCTACGTCGACGTGCGCCGCTTCGTCCAGTTTGGCGTCATCAAGGGCTGCCTCTACCGCGTGCACAAGTACGTCATGTCGAAGCAGTACCTCGCCTCGCTGGCCACTGGCCAGAGCCGTCCGGTGCCTGGGGGAGACTCGCTGCAAAAGTACACGGACGGTAACCACCATTTCGACCAGATCATCACGGAGAAGAATCTTACGGACGGGGAAGTCATGGAGAAACTCAAGGCTCTACCAGTGCCAAAGGGGGATCTCACCGTGTGCTACCGGTGATGAGTCGACTGTGTTGGTAGAATTACCTGAAGATGAGTTGGATGTCTGTCGGTCCAAATACCCGATGTTTATTTGGTTGTATCTGGGGGCCTCTCTCATGATCAAAATACTGTTCTATGGGCCAGATGCCCGCTAATGATTTATCATGAGTGTCGACTGGTCTCAGCGACCCTCTGGCTTAATTCGTCTTCTACATGGACTCTATGGTATCATACAAAACCAAAGACTATTGTACAATATGCAAGTATTACAGTGGAGTTTTAGCAATGAGCTTCCTGCTTTAGATGCCCTTATTGCTTCGACTTGGAAGCATCCTTCCTCTCCCTCACCCGCTCGCGCACCTCTTGCTTGTTCGGCAGCTCAATGTCCGGGTTGTTCGCCACCTTGAGCGTCTGCGTCTCCTTCAGCGCCCTGTTCAGCTGGTCCGGCGACAGCTCCCCGCCCTTTTCCTCAGCGTCCTTCTTGAGCTGTTCCTTCATGCGCCGCACCATTCCGGTGTACGGCTGGCCGGGGTAGAAGTTGCCGCTCTGCTCCCATTCCTCGTCAGAAATGAGCTCCACGATGCGGACGTTGTGCTTGCCCTTGCGCAGAATCAAGATGCGGTCGTCGATGAGATACTTGGCTGTCTCCTCGGGGAACCACATCTTCATGGGCGTCCAGGACAGGTTGCCTGGGACCAGGCCTCTCGACTGGCCGGGTTGGGCGGCCACGTACGCGCCCTGCTGGGTGACGAGACGTTGGCCGTCGGTGTTGCTGCTAGCAAGGCCAGTCGCAAAGAGGAGCTTGGCAGGCGACATCTTCATGACGGACCGAGGGAGCTGAATATCGCTTCGAGGGGCGTTGTTCGGGGTGATGATTCCACTCTCCTCAGACGGCTCGTTGATGACATGGGGCAGCTCTCCGCCGAAGCGGAACTTGTGCTGCTGCGCTTCCTGCAGCGCCTTCTGGGAGCCGTGGACGAGCGACAAGACCTCAAAGGCCAGCGTGTGCTGCGCCACCCTCTTCGCAGGGTCAGCTCGGTGCTGCACCATGACCTCCTGGATCTTGCTCATCGGCATAAAGGTGAACAGCAGGAGCAGCTTCTCCACCTCCTCATCCGACCGTCGCATAAAATAACCGTAGAGTTCAAATGGCGAAGTCTTAAACTCGTCCAGCCACACCGCATTGCCTGCACTCTTGCCAAACTTGACGCCAGCAGAGTCAGTCAGCAGGGGAACCGTGAACCCCATGGGTTCATGCTGCCACTCTGTCGGCATCCTGGCGTAGGGGGCCTCCTCGGTGTCCCGTATAACCTTGAGGGCGTCCATGCCGGCCACGATGTTTCCAAACTGATCGGACCCGCCGATTTGCATCTGGATGCCGAGCTTGTTGTACATGTGCCAAAAGTCCCAGCCCTGGAATAGGGGGTACATGAATTCTCCAAGAGACATGCCGTCGCCCTCTGTCATTTTCCGCTTGACTCTGCGACCATGTTAGCTTCCATATGTGGTCCGAACGGGCCAGGGGCAACTTGCGTGTCGCGGCCGAGCATCGGCCCAATCCTGGTATGCCTCGCCAGCCTCTTGGTGAAGTCGTATATCGACAGGCCTTGTAGCCACATGTTGTTGTTCAGCAGGTGGCGCTTCGCCGCCCAGTCCTTTTCGTATCCGTACTTGTCTCTCAACGTGATGACATTGCGCCATAGCCTCGTAAGCTGGTAGTGCAGTTTTGTGACGTTCTTGGAGATGTCCGAGTTCGAGATGTGCTCGCGGCTCTGCAGACGGCCAGTGGGATCGCCAATTCGAGCGGTGGCGCCTCCTAGGAGCGTGACGGCTGGGTATCCGTGGAACCACATCCAGAATAAGGGCATGAAGGGCAGGAGGTGTCCGATGTGCATCGAGTCGGCAGTCGGGTCGACGCCGACGTAGGCGCCTATTCGCTTGATGCGCATGACTTCCTTGATCTTTTCGGGGTTCCTGCGTGCGGCATGCGTCAGAAGAGCGTCCCAGAACGTATCAATCTGCCCACACCAACATACCCTGCAACATCTTTAATGTAGCCTCGCTCGTCGAGGAGATCCCACACATGGCGCTCCTCGCCGTTCTGGATCCTTTGCGCCCTGTTCTCCCAGCGCTCCTCGCCGGCGGCAACCTTTTTCAGGTAAGACTGGGCAATGCCGCGTGCGCGGTGAAGCTCGGTGAGCGACCAAGGCGATTGTCTCGACGCGCATCGTGGGCTGGCGCGTGGTCGTGCTTGGGCCAAGCTCCCTATCGTTACTCGGGGACCCATTGCGAGGCGAGGACGGTGGCCCCGAGGGCTGGCCGTACAAGCTGTTGGAGCTCAGCCGTGCTTCCCTATCGTCCGTTCCTGCCTGTCGACAAGGATTGGCGGCGCAGAATGCTGGATCGCGTGATGTCACATTCACTGGGAGCTGCATACAGCGTCCTGGAGAGCTCCCTGGAAAATTCACATGCGACCAAAAGGGTGCATCCATCTTCAAATGTCAGCCAATCAGCGCCACGCATCACGCAGACAGCGGCAGCACGTTGTTGCGCGCCGGCGATTCGGCTGTATGACGGGCATCGGAATGCGCCCAGCCAATCAGCGAGCTCGCAATTCGAGTTCCTCGGCAATGCCTCCAATCCATGATGGTGAAGTCGAATTGACGCTTCCCTGCTCCTCGCTTCCCCAATCCCACGCTGCCCGTCGACGACGACACCTCCTCGCTCCAGGCGCCTCGGACACTCCCGGACCACTGCAAGAACCATGGCGTCGATTGTGAGTCCCTCGCTGCTGCGGCAGACTGCGCTGGCCTCCCGGTGCGCGGCCCGGAATGCCTTCGCGAGGCAGCCCACGCTGCCAGTCGCCGCGCTGCACACCTCGAGCAGGCGCTCTGCCATCATACCGCCGGGACCCCGTGAGACTCACCCTACCCTGCGGCCCTCGAGCGGTTGAGCCGCTGGGCTCGCCGTGCATATGCATGACCTGTGCTAACGCAAGCGTGCAGAGAGAATCGAGGGCGGAAGTACGGCCTACCCTACCCCGGCGTGCATATGCTCGACACCGGCGACGGTTGATACTGCTCTGTCGACGATTGAAAGCTGACACTCTCCGCGATACAGTCAACGACCCTGCCCCCATCCCCGAACCCAACGCCGCCCACGGCTCCTACCATTGGACCTTTGAGCGCCTCCTCGCCGCCGGCCTCGTCCCCCTGACCATCGCGCCCTTCGCCTCGGGCTCCCTCAACCCCACCATGGACGCCATCTTCTGCTCCGCCGTCCTGCTGCACTCCCACATGGGCTTTCAGCAGTGCATCATCGACTACGTCCCCAAGAAGAAGCACCCCAGCCTGCGCAAGTTCACCTGGTGGGCACTCAACGTCGCCACGCTGACCGTCGGCGTCGGCCTGTATGAGTTTGAGACCAACGATGTCGGTGTCACCGAGGCCATCAAGCGGGTGTGGAAGGCATAAAGGAAAATGAGGGAGGCGTAAGGGGGGGGATTGACGCTGAAATGCGTACCTGATATTACGTGCCGCCCGGCCGGTTCAAAGCTACGGGGGCGCCTGTATAGAAGTGTCTCGTTAAACAAGACGAATGTGTATTCCTTTGTTTGAAGTTGTTGGTCACTCGCTTGTGACGTGTTGATTCCGGTGTGATGGCCTGATCAAGTGAAGACTCGAGCAATACTTCCACTGACGCACAGGTCCCGAGACTCCAAGGGCATCTCGCCATCGAGACACCAACACCGTGCGACCTCGGAGTACAGGTCGTCCCATGATTGGCCTGCAATACTATTCAGCGGTTTTCAGTGTCCCGGAACTTCTGTATCTGTGGGTCCTGCACATGACCATTAACTTCTACTTTGCAACACGCGTGTGGCCTAGGAATCACGATCTCGCACTTTCTCCTTACTGTTAAGACCAGCGTCTCCGTCCCGAAATCTGGCACCGATGCAATCCAATAAGCGCCTCTTACGAAGTAGTGATTGTTGAGGCTGCTCGCTCCTCTAGGAATCGAGAACTTTATCCAACACCTTCTTCGAGGGGTAAGTCCAGTCCGAGTAGTATACTACCAACGTGGAGGGAACCAAAAGTCAGGAGTTGTCGCCTCCGGAATCAGGGGTTGGGGGAACTTGAGGCCAGGAGTTGCCACCAGTCGAATCTGAGGTAGCGGGGGTCGAATGGGATATGACAGGATGCACTGATTTTAGCAAAATTGGAGAACCATTCATCGAACTCGATGATGGAACTTATTACTCCCTCGGCGTCGGAGGGATGGGTAAGCTTACCGCTGACGAACTTCAAAGCGAGCCCAAGGCCAAGGGAAGGCCTAAGCTCTCTGAGGAGAAGATTGCAGTGCTGCGTGAAGAGTTCTTGATTAAGTGAGCTACACTCCTCGTTGCTTTACATAGATATATAAGGGGCATCTAGATCGGTAAGATGAGAGGGGACCTCATCGTCACACACACGGCAATTGAGTTCTTAGTTTTCCTCTCCTTTTGATAGCAGGCCTTTGTCGCCCTGCTCCTTGGTTTTGACTTGTTGCATTACTGTCAAAGAGTTGCCTCTGTTTGGGCAGGCTCTGCCTTTCCCTCCACAGGGCCTATCGTGCCACCTTTCGATCCAGGGGTCGTCTACGAGTATAGCTAGATGTGTGCGGAGTAACTGTGGCTCAGTTGGCAGCTACTTGAACAGCACATCATCTGCTTGAATGAACTTATATTCGTCTGTTTGACGGACACTCTTTGAGCTGCCAGTATACGCTTGCTAAATATTTTTCGCGCTACAGAACGCAGGTATTGTGCGCAGTTTCTCGGTACCTTCATACAATTTGTTCCCATCTCTGATGCAACCCCTGTTCCCCTGAGGATACGGTGTTGAACGGTATCCTCCACCACTGCAGTTGTTCGAGACGCAAGAGCCAAACACTTAGATAGTCAGGCTCGTAATATCGGTGCCGCCAATGCGGTCCATCTCAGGCGTCGGCGGCGGCAGGTTCTCCACCTTGGTGCAGACCCAGCAGCTGGCGTACATGTTGACCCTGTCGATGCACGCGCCGTCGATCCTGGCGCCGTGGCGCTTCGCCGTGAAGCCGTGGCTCTCAAAGACTTTGATGTACCAGGGGCTCAGCGCCGACGAGCGCAGCATGACGCGGCCGCCCATGGCGAGCGCGCGGTTGAGCTTGCTGACCTGGGCGGCTGCGGCCTGCGAGCCCGTGTCGAACCAGTCCATGCTGTCCATGACGACGGCGACGGTGAGGGTCCCGGGGGTGATGCGAGCAATGACCTCTTCCAGCTCATCCGTGTGGATGCGCAGGCCGTCAAGCGCGCCAGGGCGGGACAGCTTGGCGTGGACCTCGGGGCGAAGATATTCGAGGGGGCATTTGCGGGAAAACTTGCCTGCCAGGCAGACGTAGTAGTAGGGGTTGTCGGCGGCGATGTGCGTCTCCTCGGCCACGGGGTCGAGGGTGTTGACCATGTAGTGCCAGATGGCGTGAGAGCGAGTGTTCTTGGCCAGGGGCTTATCACCCTTGACGATGTCCGACTCGGCATGGTCACCCTCGATCATGGCAAGCTGATTCTTGGGAACACCAAGAGCACTCCAGAGGAAGCTCTCCTGAGCGACAACCAAGTTGCACACAAGCTTGGACAGCAGAGCGGGACGAATCTTGTTGCGCCAGATCTCGCGCTGCTCATTCAGAGTCTTGGCCTCGAGGATCTGCCTGACTGCAGACTGCAGGCCAAAGAGACGGGCGACCCAGCGGAAGACTCGAATAGCATGGCGAGAACCGCCGGTATCATACAGTCCGTAGCCCTTGGAGTTTTGGAAGACGTGGGCGTTGTTAAGCCAGAACTGGAACGCACGGCCCGACATGTGAGGAGACAGCTTGGTTACGAGCAGCTCGCGGAAGTTGGGGTGCTTCCCTTCGCCGAAAATCTTCCAAAAGTCCTCGTAGGGGAGGGCAGTGTACGATGCGGCCTTGAGCTCCAGGAGGTGGTTCTGCGTCGGGTTGAGGTCGACCGCATGGACGCGGGCCGGGCTCTGTGCGAGGTAGGAGAGGATGTTGTCTCCAGCCGAGCTGATGGCAATGACCTTGTCCTCGGGCCCGAGCTTCAGGAGACGCTCATCCACACGAGCATCCTCCCAGGTAAAGGCGTAGATGTACTCGTCGTTGAACTGGGTGTGCTTCTGGAGCTGGTCATCGTAGTAGATGCGCCAATGGTGGTTCTGGTAGAAAAAGGACGGGAGCGGCAGGTTGGCAGACAGGTTCTGCACCGCGGTGACAAAGGCCTTGGAGTGGATCTCCGGCGCGGATCTCTCGATCGCACGGGTCAGAGCATCGCCCTGGTTGGCCGGGAACAGGTAGGGAGACTCCGTCGCCAAGGCGTCGATGCGCTCAATAATCTCATGAGGCAGACTGGAAGGCGAGAACGGCTTCTTGTGGCAGCCAACCCAGACGTAGTAAGGGATGTAGCCCAAGGAGCGGTTCCGGCCGTTGATGTTGAGGACGGTGCCGAACTTGTACTCGAGATAGTCGCGACGGCTAGGCTCGAGTCCAACGCGGTCAAAGTCGAACCAGGCGCGCCAGAACATCCTAGACAAGGCGTTGACATGACGGTCCAGGAGGCCACCGGTATAGTTGCGGAACGAGAAGTCGATCTTGTTCTGAACATAAAAGTCAACCACTCCAAGCATGCCGTGAGGGGACAACAGCGAGGTCACTGAGTCAATGACAGAGTAGTAGTCAGGCTAGTTCGCAGACCGGTCAGTTATCAGGACCCAAGGCGTGGGATGTGTCGTCACCAGAATCTTGAGGAACCCACAATCATAGACAAGCTGTAAGACATGGTCACCAGGTCGGCACCGCCGTGCTCCGGGCGCTGCTGCTTGAAGTAGCTCATCACCGGGGATCGCAGTGGGTTCTGGGTGGTATTCACGCCGCTCTCGTAATGCTCGAGACGGAACTTGCGGGCGTCTTCACAGACAACGTTGACGTTCTTCCATCCAAGTCTCTCGAATCGCTTGCGGGCAACCTCGCAGAGCGAGGGAGAGAAGTCGACGAGATAGACGCTGGAGAAGAACTCGGGAACGTTGACGAACTGGGCCATGGCCTCAATGTTCCAGCCAGTGCCGCCGCCAATCTGCCATCTTGTCAGCCTACTACCAAGGGGCTATTAGGGCGATTGCCGCAAACTGACGTCAACCCAGATTCGCTTGCTCCGGTCCCGGCCGGCAGCCTTCATCTCCTCGGTCTTGGACTCGAGCTGGGCGGCCACGAGGCCGAGCATATCCTCGCGTCCATGAAGTAGGACCTTGCGAGTGGCATCGTAGGCGCCAGCCTGCGTCTTGTAGAAGCTCTCGAGGGCATCCTGCTGGTTGGCCCGGGAGTCTCCCTGGTGGGGTTTGAGGAAAGAAGAGTAGAAGAAGAGGAAGAAGGACCTGAGGAGGCTAGGAGCCTGCTTGCCCTCTTCGCTGGATCGTGAGGAAAGGCGGGAGAGGCAAACGCCGCCCACTACGGCGAGTGCAATTCCAGCATAGAGGGGTTGGATGTCGATGCCAAAGGGCAGGACGAGGTTACCACCCTGGGAGGGTTGATTAGCACGCGCGCGGAGTTGGGCCCAATTGGGTCGGTGCAAGTACATGAGAAGCCATGGTATTCTCTCATTGTATGGAGAGAATAGCTTGGGGGGGAAGGCAAACGGCTCTGAGGCGTGTTGAAAGCACTCTGAGCGGCAGGGTTGAAACGAGCAAAAGATAAAAGGTACTCGCAAGCCGGGGGCACGAGGGGTCGAGGGGCACACCTATGTATATACCAGACGCAGCGGTTTATTATCTCACTCGCATACTGCGTACTTTCCCTCCCCTCGTTCGTCGAGAAGAGTGGGCAGGGCAGGTAAGGTAACCTTGAGCCGAGACTTGTCCCGCTGACAAGGGGACGCGAGCAAGGTCTCACCAGATGCAGTCCGCCAGGAGCAGCAACGGCCGAGCAGAGCCACGCAGAGGCGTACACTCTGGTGAACGACGACACATCTCCAGTTCTCCACTGCCCACGTCCATGTCTCTGTCCACAGTCCACACGTCCACAGCCGGCCCCGCCACCCCGGGATGGGATCAGCACCCATCGTCACGGTGAGGCGGGGCCAGATCCGGCACGGCGTGGACCAATGGCTGGGGCACATGCGTACGCAACGTGCTCCGTCAGGGGCCTCGCGATGGAGGGTTGACGCGCCTAATAAACCCGTGTGCCGATGCCATGATGGCCTCTCGTCTGCTCCCCTCTATGTATTGTCCTCTGGCCATCGTGCTCGATTCAACGCCCAGTGTGAGTGGGCCGAGCGTCGCCCTGGGGAGGCTTTGCGTCGATGATCGAGGCCGCTGTTGGGCAGGCGAGCAGCCGACGCTAGACGGCCAGCGACAGGAAATTGAGAGGTGGCTGTTCTCGTAATCGAGCAGTCGTATGTACTCGTAGAAGCCGCAAAAGCCGCAGAGGAGGCCGTCGAGGGGCCCTTCTGCTGGGCGATTGCAGCTGGTAATGGAAACAGTGCTGGGGTAAGTGATTGGTGAGGCTCTCGAGTCTCAACACTCTCGGCAGAGGATGCAGGGTACTGTATGTACTTCGTACTCTCTGGCATGTGGTGTGGATGAGGTGGAAGTTAGGTGGGCCTGGTGGGTTGTGCCTTCTCACTGCATCCAGGCTTGGCCCTTAATAGCGCCCGTCTTAGCTCAGCGCCACGTTCGTGCAGCACGGCAGCAAGCAGCAAAGCCCCTGTATTTCGTACCAATAGGATGGGTCCAGGCCCGCACATGCATTGGCCAGCACCCTCGCACTGGTGAAGGGACATGGGGATGCAGGAAGCAAGTTGTTGAGAAGAGCAAACGACGACACGAGGCAAACTGTGGGAACTGGAGGGAGGTCGAAAGAGCGGACATGCATGCCGAGGAAGTCTTGTGACGGTGTCCTCAAACCGGTGCTGAAACGGGAAGAATAGGAGCCGACAGCCAGCGCAACAGGTTCCGACTAACACCACCGCAACTGTGTACGTACTTGGTATGTTTATTGATGAAACGTAGTAGAATCATGTGTTTCTGGGCTTTGGGTCTCGTGTACCAGGCTCCTTCGAAGACGTACAGAGTACCTAAGGTATCTCACAAGTCGGTTCCCACGTATCGAAAGGTCAACCCGTTGATGACCTCGCCCGTGTCGCTAAATGACATCCTGCACCGCACAACTTCAAACTTGTCCGTAACAGAAAACCGAAGAGACTCTTCCTCTTCCTTGCTCTTCACTTCAAGACCTTTCCCTACGACAGTCGGCGCATTATCGCCCAGGCTAGCATCGGCCATGGCATTTCGCGACAACAGCCGTGCCCCATGCACCAATGCCGGCCTGTACTGCGGCTCACCCGCCATGCCGAGAATAAATGCCAGCTCGTCGGGGTCAGCCAGCGGGCCGTATACAAAGTACCACACCGGATACTCGTCCTGTCTCGGCCGAAAGTCTGCACCCGAGTCGGGGCGGTTCTGTGGCATGGTGGTATCCAGGCCCAGAAACGGCGCGGCGGAAACAGTACTGAGAGACTTGGCCGCCTGAGTGAGCTGCAGGAAAGTCGGCGCATTTCCAAGCCCATTTTTGGTGAAGTGAGCGGATATTGCGCCCCGGGTCTGCTCGTCCACGCCGCAAAAGCGCGCCTGTCGCCCCGAATCGTCGGTGCCGATGATGAGCGCCGGAGGCTCCGCCAGGCCGGCGACGACCCGCACCGCCTCCGGGTCGCTCAGCGGCGGCTGGAGCTTGATGAGATACACTGTGGCGCGCGTCGGCTCCGCTCGTGGCTTCCTGTCTGGAAGCAGCCCGTGAAGCTCATGAAGTTTTTGAATCGCGGAGCGCTCATCTAGGTCGAAAATGTCCATGTACTGTTTGATCATGTCCCGCGGAGGTCGGCCGCCTTCGTTGGACGCAACTGTCCCCACGATGGATTCGAGCTCTCCCAGAACATCCATGGCTATGAGCTGCCGGCATTCATCTTTTCGAAGCAAAGGAAAGATAATGAATGCAGGATTGAATATTTGCATATTTATACGCGGTGTCTGACCTGTTACTGCCTGCTGCGACTCGTGGCACGCAGCGGCTGAGCAGCCCACTGACTCACCGGAGGTCTGGGTAACGCAATGACTGGCATAAGCCCCAGTTCCGTCTTATGCTTTCAAATGTACTATGGGGCGAAAGCGGTAATATGTCGTGCTGTGAGTCTACGAACGAATGGCATTTCGGCTCGGGTGCCATGTCTTGGGACGACAAGCTCAAGAGTCGAGACTAACTTATCCGTAGTAGCCTCCGAATCAAGACGCGCTTTGGGCATTTGGCACCGCAACAGGCAGGTGCTCCATTCTACGTGAGAAACGTTGCATTGGAGTCATAAACTGGAAGAGACCACGAAACAGGTCGCAAAGTAAGGAACATGCGCCAAATTGTAGAATGGCCAGGTTGCCGCCAGCATCAGTCCTGCGCAGGCAATCATTGTGAATGCAGAGTGATACATGCCGCTTGCGATCTTGGTGACGCGCCCACAATGAGCGGGACTTTGTTTCTCCGAGTCCGGCCGCTTTCTCCATGGCGGCGGATCAGGAGTCCTCACCCTGGCCAGGCACCTACACCAATCACGACCTCCCATCTGTGACGTGCAGGCGTGACGACGGATGGGCAAAGTACGAGGACGAACCGCGAGATATCTCGATACCATCAGAGCGCATCTGGCCGACCTATGAATCGCTAATACCCGGCATCACCTCGCGCCACCATGGCTCCCCCATCGAGCCAGACGGGCTCTGGCAAGAAGAACGCCGCCATGCCGAAGCCGAGCCGTAACTCCACCCCGGCGCCAGCAAGCCTGCCGCCGCAGGAGTTCTACGACCCAGACTATCTCAACACGAGGGTGATTCTGTTCCAAAATCTCACGTACGACGACTTGGTAGACCAGGGCGCATCCAACGCCACGGTGCCCGACTCGAAGAGCGTCGACACGATGCTTGACAAGCTGAAGAGCCTTATCAACATCATGGAGAAGCGCTCTACATTCTACGACCGAGGGATGCGGCATCTTGCCGATGAGCGCAAGAAGCGCCCCGAAGACTACGACCACATGCGCGCCGACGGCGAGCAGGAGGGGAAGCGGCCCAAGCATAAGAGGAAGAAGGGCTCCGACTCAGTGGCCCCGGGCGACGGCGGTAACAATGGTGAGTAGTCCTGCGTTGCTGGTTAACTATTGCGCCTGCTCTATTGTGCTGGGCGTCGGCGGTTGCCGAGGTGATGTAGTGAACGGAAAGAGAAACCCATCCCGCTAACTATCACTGCCTGCACAAGAACAATCATCTCCACTACGCGACACCAAACGAAAACACTCGCACTCCGGCTCCGCCAGTTCTTCGCTCTCTCCGATCGCTGCAGCCTCGCCATCTGCGATGGATGTCGACAAGAAGCCAAAGGAGGACGAAAAGGAAGAGGAGTCGAGCTCCGAGGACGAGGGCGCACCGCCGCGAAGAGAGCTGCCTCAGTCGCAGACATTCGGCGATGACCCTTCGACCTTTCCCGATCCCACAGTCTACGAAATCAGAGATATTCAGCCCGGCATGTCTGACGAGGAGAAGAAGGAAATCTACTCGGTCGCGACGTACCCCAAGAGCGACCTCGCGGACATGATCGCGGGAGACCCGCCCGACAAGGACTTCAGCAACGCGAAGCCGAGCAGCCAGATCAACTTCACCACGTTTTCGTCGTACATTGATCCGTACTTCCGGCCATTCGCGGAGGAGGACCTTGCATTTTTGCGAGAGCGGGGAGACCGTGTGACGCCATTCGTCATGCCAAAGCGCGGGAAGAGGCACTACACAGAGGTCTGGGCCGAGGAAGATGGCGCCATGTCGGTTGACTCGCCTCAGCAAGGGCGGGATAAGCTTCCACCGAATCAACCCAGAGGCACCATCGACAACATGACGGACGCCGTTGGCGAGACGGACGGCTTGTCGATAGGCCCCTTGGCATCGCGCTTGCTACAGATGCTTCGGCCCGAGAACCGCACGCAGCCGTCAGACGACAAGCCAGCCATTAACGGTGTTGTAAATGGCGATGTCAGCATGAATGGCGACGCCAACGGCGATGAGCAGCAAAATGTCAACGGAGAGGACAAGACTAATCCACTGCCTGCGGCGACGTACATGGCGGAGTCTTCCACGGAGGCATGGAAGAAGGCGACACATCCCAAACTCGAATACGCGCAGGTGGACGAACGTCTCAAGCAGGAACTCAGGCACATTGGTTTCCTACCCCAAGAAGGGTTTGAAGGCGACTACGACGGCCACTTTGACGACGAGGTCGCGGGCAGGCTACGTCACCTGCAAGCACGGCTCAGGGACCAAATGCTCATCAACGGAGCCCGCAAGGCGAGATTAACAGAACTTGTTCGAGAGCGGATGGCCCATCAGGAATACCAGACGATCCTGGAGGACCTCGACTCTCAAGTGCAGGCGGCGTACCTCAAGCGCACGCGAACAATGGGCAAGAGTAAGAAGACGAAGCGACCGGGAGGCGCGGGCGGAGGCAGCCACTTCGTGGGCGGCGCAGCGGGCACGGCGAGACCGGGCATTGGCGACCTGACGAAGATGCTCATGGAGCGGAGGCGACGGTGGATCGACACGATCGGGTCGGTGTTTGACGACGAAAGCCTGAGTAGAGTACCGCGCGTGTCGAACCCGGAGAGCTCCATCTTCAAGAAGGACGACATGTCGGAGCTGATTAAGAAGGAAAAGGAGCAGTGGGAGGAGGAGGTCGACGAGGAATGAGATGCCTCTGCCAAGGCGGGAGGGCATTCTGATGGGTAAGGGGTGGGTTAGTTTATACCAGGCATGTCACTGCCGTGCGTACATGGCACCTGTCACGTCACCAGGTGTCATGTGTGCGCTTTCATGTAGTTACGAGGTGCCGGGGAAGGCGTTTGGCGGACCAGGATGCTTTGTGGGGGGGATGCTCAGAGGAGGCAGCGGGGGCGGGAACGGTGTTTTCTTGCGCGGCGTTGTATAATGTATGCACAGAGCATGCACGGGCCGGGAGTCTGGTTACACTGCTTAGTTGAACTTGTTGAAGTGTTTGCCTATCTTGTGAAGTACAGTTTGCCCGAGGCACCAGAATTCCGGCAACCTTCTGGCAACGGGGATGCGGTCCCGACGTCTTGGCCCCAGAGTCTTGGCCCCAGAGTCTTGGCGGCATGGCTCTCCAATCACCAGCCAATCCACCGCACTGGGGCCCGGAGTCTGTTCTTCCAGAAACCACCTTGGAATAAAACGCCCGTCTCGGCCCGTCGCTCGCCTCTGGAATGTGCTACCAAGTGCATTCGTACGACGAAGCCCCTTTCCAGGCGCAGCATTTCCACGGACAGAGATTCCGTACCGTACCGTATTACCTCTGCAACGGCACTGGCTACGCCCACGTCAGCGCGCGTCCTCGTCCCGTCTGCCCATCCGTCCATCCATCTGTTGTTCCCCCTCGGACCAGGACATCCGACGGCGGCCAATGACCTCGCGGCACCGGCCTCTGATAACGCTAAGCCCCATATCTCGTTGCGCCCGCCCGCCGGGCCTTATCGCTCGACGACGACAATTTAGTACGTACGCGGATCAATCGGACAACTGATTTGTTGACCGGTCAATGGCAAGCCTTCGGGGGGAGCAGCCGGATTGGATTGGCAGGCGTCTCGGCCGGCTGGCGCCCATGGCCGAAAACGGGGGGTGCTTGTCTGTCGCTCGGCCAAAGTTGCGCGATGAGAGAGACATGCGCCTCCTCCTGGACTTTTCTATCCTCCTACCTGAGCTTGATGATGAGATAGCGCAACGGCTTTTTCTGCTGCTGCTATAAGAGGGAAACTACTCTGCGTGACGCGCCATGCACCTTGTGCCGAAAGAGGTTCGTTCGTGGCTGGCCCCTCGGGTGATGATTCGTCACCGCGCAGGTGTCTTAACTTCAACACACAAGACCGCGGCATGCTAACACCATCGTGGACATGTAGCTCGACAAGCTCGTCATCTCACAGCTGGGGCTCCTCGCGCAGAGGCGGCTGGCGAGAGGCGTCCGGCTCAACCACTCTGAAGCGACGGTACCTACCCGCCCTCTTCCCACCCGTCCATCCACACCCTCACTGACCGACTGCAAGGCCCTCATCGCCAACAACCTCCACGAGCTCATCCGCGATGGCAACCACTCCGTCGCCGACCTCATGGCCCTCGGCGCCACCATGCTCGGCCGCCGGCACGTCCTGCCTGCCGTGTGCAGCACCCTGCGCGAGATCCAGGTCGAGGGCACGTTCCCCATGGGCACCTACCTCGTCACCGTGCACAACCCCATCGCCACCGACGACGGCGACCTGCGCCGCGCCCTCTACGGCAGCTTCCTGCCCGTCCCGGACAACGAGGCCTTCCCGCTGCCGCCCGACGCCGAGTACGCGCTGGCCCGGCAGCCCGGCGCCGTCGTCGCCGTCAAGGGCAAGCTCGTCATCAACGCGGGCCGGCGGCGCATCCGCCTGAGGGTCACCAGCAAGGGGGACCGCCCCGTGCAGGTCGGCTCACACTACCACTTCGTCGAGGCGAACCCGCAGCTCGAGTTCGACCGCGCGCGCGCGTACGGCTTCCGCCTGGACATCGCGGCGGGCACGTCGGTGCGCTTCGAGCCCGGCGACACCAAGACGGTCACGCTCGTCGAGATCGGCGGCAACAGGGTCATCCGCGGCGGCAACGACCTCGCGGCGGGCCTCGTTGAGCCGTCGCGTGTCGACGACATCGTCGCCAAGCTGCAGCGCGCCGGCTTCGCGCACGCGCCCGAGCCCGACCACGCGCCCCGGATCGACATGTTCACCATGGACCGCGCCGCCTACGCCACCATGTTCGGCCCCACGGCGGGCGACCGCGTGCGCCTCGGCAACACGGACCTCTGGGTGCGCGTCGAGCGCGACATGACGACGTATGGCGACGAGTGCAAGTTCGGCGGCGGCAAGACGCTGCGCGAGGGCATGGGCCAGGCGACGGGCCGCGCCGACGCCGACTCGCTCGACGTGGTGGTGACGAACGCGCTCATCGTCGACTGGACGGGCATCTACAAGGCGGACATCGGCATCAAGGGCGGGCTCATCGTCGGCATCGGCAAGGCCGGCAGCCCGGACGTCATGGACGGCGTGACGCCGAACATGGTGGTCGGCAGCTGCACCGATGTCGTGGCGGGCGAGGGCAAGATCATCACGGCGGGGGGCATCGATACGCACGTTCACTTTATATGTCCGCAGCAGGCACAGGAGTCGCTTGCGAGCGGCATCACGACGATGCTGGGGGGCGGTACTGGGCCGAGGTCAGTTTCCACTCACTCGCCCCTTATCCTCTCACTCACTCTCGTCACTCGCTCGTCACTCTCACTCACTGCCACTCACACTGCCCCCTATATCCTCTCATATATCTTCATACATCTTCATGCGCGTTCATATAGCCGGTCACTGACACATACTACTACACCCACAGCGCCGGCTCCAACGCCACCACCTGCACCCCCGGCAAGCACCTCCTCCGCTCCATGCTGCAGGCCTCCGACACCCTCCCCGTCAACGTCGGCATCACCGGCAAGGGCTGCGACTCGTCGCCCGTCGCCCTGCGCGAGCAGATCATCGCCGGCGCCTGCGGCCTCAAGGTCCACGAGGACTGGGGCGCCACGCCCGCCGCCATCGACGCCTGCCTCACGGCCTGCGACGAGCTCGACGTCCAGTGCTGCATCCACACCGACACGCTCAACGAGTCGGGCTTCGTCGAGAGCACCATCGCCGCGTTTAAAGGCCGCACCATCCACACCTACCACACCGAGGGCGCCGGCGGCGGCCACGCCCCGGACATCATCTCCGTCGTCGAGCACCCCAACGTACTCCCCGCCAGCACCAACCCCACGCGGCCCTACACGCGCAACACCCTCGACGAGCACCTCGACATGCTCATGGTCTGTCACCACCTCTCCAAGAACATCCCCGAGGACGTCGCCTTCGCCGAGAGCCGCATCCGCGCCGAGACCATCGCCGCCGAGGACGTCCTGCAGGACATGGGCGCCATCAGCATGATGAGCTCCGACTCCCAGGCCATGGGCCGCTGCGGCGAGGTCATCTTGCGCACCTGGAACACGGCCCACAAGAACAAGCTCCAGCGGGGGGCTCTCGAGGAGGACGAGGGCACGGGGGCAGACAACTTCCGCGTGCGCCGCTACGTGAGCAAGTACACCATCAACCCGGCCATCGCGCAGGGCTTCAGCCACCTCGTCGGCAGCGTCGAGGTCGGCAAGCTGGCGGACCTGGTCATCTGGGACCCGGCCTGGTTCGGCACCAAGCCCTCCTTTGTCCTCAAGGGCGGCCTCATCGCCTGGGCTCAGATGGTAAGCCTCTCCCTGACTCTACTGCCCCCTTCCCCTATCCCCCCTCTTATATCCTCTAACAAACTCCCAGGGCGACCCCAACGGCTCCATACCCACCATCCAGCCCGTTATCGGCCGCCCCATGTACGCGCCTCTCGTGCCCTCCTCCAAGGTCCTCTTCGTCAGCGCCGCCTGCGTCTCCTCCGGCACCGCCGCCAGCTACGGCCTCCGCAGCCGCGTCGAGCCCGTCCGCAACTGCCGAGGCCTCACCAAGAAGGACATGCGCCTCAACGACGCCACCCCGCGCATGCGCGTCGACCCGGAGAGCTACACCGTCGAGGCTGACGGCGAGATATGCACTGCGGAGCCGGCCGAGACGCTGCCGCTGTCGCAGGCGTGGTATGTCTTTTAGCGGCCGGCCGGCTGTGGGACGGTGTAAGCTTGCGGTAGGATGGCCAGGTGGGCTCTTGGATAAAGTTGGTAACGAGATAATCAGTCTGGGCTGGGGGTGGGGGGGGGGGGGTGTATATGTGTTGGCTAGTTTTTTGTGGCCATGTAAGGATTCCAAAGCGTGGAGTTGCGTGGTCTTTATATAACCAATTATTTCAACACCCCAGTTAACGTCCGGGGAACCTCAGAATCAAGTTGCAATCCTGAAATCATTGCTCTCATTACGGCATAGCAATCTCAAACTGCATAAATACAGCCCTCCATCCCAAAGATACACGGCACGGACAGCATTCCCTATTCGCTTCACCGCTGCGTCTGGCATCAGCCAGACAGACTCGCCCAGGGCGTTTCGCCCTCTCCCTTTTAATCGCTCGCCGCATCAAGCAAAAAAGCCCGTCGTACAAGACATCCCAAGCCCAAAACCTCGACACCTACTTCCCAAGGCAACGAAAATGACACGAAGCAAGACCCTCGTTTCCACAACACAAGAGGTATCATACTCTCTAGCCAGACGAGGCAAGAGAGCTGGCTGGCGGCTGGCTCGATTTCTCAAGCCAACACGCGCCAAAGGAAGAAGCCACCAAAAAAGCCTGAGACGCCTAAGAGCTCTTAGTCTTCTTGCGACCCGACTTCTTGGGCTCCTCCTTGTCCTCGGTGGCCTTGGTAGAAGTGCGTCTCCGCTTCTTGTCCGGGCTGGCCGGGGTTGCTTTGGGCTCAATAATACTGGTCTCGGCAGCGGCGGGAGTGGCGGTCTTGCGCTTCCGC